>JAJEJO010001303.1:86554-240969 GCA_020662805.1 Glaucomys volans
TGGTGATGGTGGTGGAGACAGTGATGGTGATGATGGAATGATGCTGGTGCTGATGGTAGTGGTGTGGATGGATATGGGGATGGTGGTGTTTCTCACCATGGAAGGTGGGTTTGGCTAGGCTATGCAGAAGCCTGGGATGTCTGAGATGCAACACCCACTTTCCTTCCTCTCCCTCTTCCCCTTTCCCTGCTTGTTCTTCTCTCCCTCCTCTCTCCTTTTCACATGTGTAGAGACCTCTATTCCTGTCCTGGGCTGCCATAACAAGGCTCTGTGAACTGAGTGACTAAAAGGAACAAGAATGTTCTGGCAGTGGAAGTCCTAAATCCAGATGCAGGGAGGACCCACTCCCCCAGAGATGCTGGGCCTCCTCCTGGTTTCCGCACCTGCCTCTGCTTACAGCTGCACCATTGCAGGGTCCACCCTGCTGTTCCTGGCTCTCCTTTATTGGTTCAGTGCCTCCTCTCTTCTTATAAGGACACCAGACACACTGAGTTAGGGGCTGCCCTGATGACCCCATCCTTAGCTGGTTACACCCACCATGACCCTACTTCCAAATGAGGCCCCATGACTAGTACTGGAAGCTAGGACTCTACATGGCTTTTGGGAGGACACAGTTCAACCCACAACACACACACACACACACACACACACACACACAAACACACACACTGTCCCTCCACATCTTTCCCTTATTGGGCACCCACCCCCTCCTCTCACTAATCCAACATGAGCCCCTCTGGTCCCCTCTGTCCTCATCTGTCTGTCCATTCTCCGTCCCTTCCTTCCTTCCTTCTTTCTTTAGGCATCTACTGAGCTTTGCTCTCTGCCAAGCTCTGTGCTGGTGTACTAGAGACAAGAGGCGGAGGTGGCACTTGTCGCCTGCCTTCAGGAAGAGAGACAGGTCCCCACGGGGCTTGAATGGGTCCCAGGGATCAGCTGGTGCAGCCCATCCTTCCTGTCCTGGGTCCTCCCTCCCTCCCTCCTTCTCAGGCCACCCCAGTGACCTCACTCACCCACCTGCCCCCTGGATGTACCCTCCCCTTGGGTCAGCAAAGGCTTCTGGGAGAAATGGCCACCACCGGTCTGGACCTTCAGCCTCCTGGTGCACATGGACCTCTCTGCCTCCCACCTGCTGGAGATTGCCAGCCTGTCCCCAGCTCTGCACTGAGAGGGTAAATGATATGCTGACACCTTAATTATGGCCCCTTGTCACAGAGTGCCCGGGAAATTGTCTGAGTGATCCCTGGAGGACAGGCGCTAACAGGCCGTCGGAGCCTTTGATTCCTGGTGGCAGATTGGAAAGTGACACAAATGGGGACTTCTCCCACTGCAGCCCCTGGGCGGCACCTGTGGACAGCCCATCCCACACTCCCGCCCACGGACTGAGCAGGTGAGGAGTCCCACGGGCCTGGCCTCAGGGTCCTGGGGTCTCCCCTAGAGGAGACAGAAAGGTGCTGGTCCGTCTGTCAGTTTCTCTCTCCCACCTGCCTACACATATGTCCATGCACACACCTCATCAACCCGTTTGCTCCCTGGTTGGCTGCATGGCCCATCCCCAGCCTGTCCCCTGCCTCTCTCCCACTACAGGTCTAAAGGCTGGTCAGGTGGGCACACATTCCCTGTGTTCCACTACAAGTCGGGCGGGGCAGGGGTCACCACTGCAGAGGTCTTCTCCACACACTGGCCGAGGACCTTTAATTCTCCCATTTCACGGATGAGGACACTGAGGCAGATGAGGACACTGAGGCTCGAGGTGTCTGAGCCACCAGCTCCAGGATGCCTGCCTGGTCCCCAGCCCGCCATGGCACTGCCATGCAACAGCACGGTCATCCCCACAGCACAGGTGGCCACTCAGGACCCAGCACAGGCCATTTGCCAGTACCCAGGTCCCTCGCTCCCAAGCTGCAGCTTTTCCCACCAGGACAGCATCTCTGGTGTGTTTGGGGGGATGCTGGCAACAAGATCAACAGGCACAGCAAGGACCAGCCATGGGCGTCAGCCAGGCGGGGCGCCTGTCTTGTAGACCCAGGGAGTGACAGTTCTATCATCAGCTGGTCACCTGTTGAGGACCATGTGAGCTGGGTGGGCCAGGGAAAATCACGTGCTCCAGGAGACAGGCCGGTAGCCCAGAGGGCAGGGGGCACCATTGCCTGAGGACCAGTGCCGGGGTGGGGAAGAGAGGACAGGCTTCCCAAAGCCTGCCCTGGGGCCCTTCCCCGAGGGGCGCAGGGTCCCTGAAAGCCTGAGATTTTCGAGGATTTCCTCTGAGGAGCTTTGTCCCCTCCGATGGTCCCCAGGACCTCTTGGGTGCTGAGAACCTCTGACAGTGTTAATCGGCCCGGTCATCTGGAACATGAGGGAAGTCACTTCTGCAGAGCAGGCGTTCATTCCCCACACCCATGAGGTCACAGAAACTGGTTGACAGCAACCAGCTTGGGAGGGAGACAGGGCACTGGGAGAGGCCCCAGTTGCCCTCACAAGCACCGCTAGGGCCAGACCAGCCACGCACCCCGACTGCTGCCTCTCGCCTTCAAGAGGATCAGTCCCAGAGGCCTCCAGGTCTGCTCTCCCAGCACCGTCACCTTGGGGCTGAGGGAAGAGCAGCCCCTGGGAAGCTTCGCTTGCTGCTTTCACAGGGTGAGCCCCCGGATGGCATCCCATTCCACAGAAGGGAAAGCACTCTAAGTGGGACATCCTTTCAGAAAAATGATCAGGGCCTGCTCTGTGCCAGGAGCTGCTCTGGGCCTGGGACCACACCAAGGATCAGCCGGAGGCAGTCCCAGCCCTCACACGTGGCAGGAGGAGGCAGGGCCTGGCTTCGGAACTTCATCCTGCAGGCTGGGGGCCAGGCCCTGCAACCCCGTGAGTGACTTTGTATCAGGTTCCTCATCTGTAAAACAGGCACCCTACTGACACCTCCCCCAGGGCCACATGGTCAGTGCCTGGAGAGCCTGGTGCCTCCCACACCACCGTCCCCAAGGGCAGAAGCCCCAGCAACACCTGACAGTGGACACTGAATTTCCAGCCCCTTCCCACACCTGGGAAGACAAGTGGCCCTCAGTGGCCCTTCTCCTCCAAGTCTGTCATTCCACGCGTCCCCAGCAGCTCTGGGAAGCACCTTGATTGTCTCTTCAGCAGACGGGGAAGTCGAGGCTCCGAGATGCCCCCTCCCCTCCAGATGCTCCTCACACAACCCCACTCCGAGCACAGACCCCTCCTCACCACCCAGGAGCCATCTGCCAAAACGCTGTCACAAAACCTGAGCCCAGGACTCAGCAGTTGCCCTCCTCAGTATCTACAAACAAAAACTTGTCCTCACCAGGACTTGAACGTGAACAAGCAGAGCAGCACTCTTCAAGCTAGTGACAAAAAGACAATAGCCCACAGGTCCCCTGACCGGTGACTGGACTGGCAGACAGGCACACCCACACCATCCTGGAATGGCACTCAGCCATGAAAAGGAGCATTGATGCACACTGTGACATGGATGATCCCAGAGAATGTCATCCTTGGTGCAGGACGCCTCTGTGACCCTGTAGATGGCTTCCTTGATGTGGGGTGCCAGGAGAGGCACATCGTCCAGGTAGGGAGACGAGTGGATAGGTGTGTGTCTGTGCACCAGTGCGGGCTTCCTTTTGGGCAAATGTTAAAAAACGTTCTAAAGTCGATGTGATTCCAGTTGCAAAACAAAACACACTGAGAAACACCAAGTGAGGTCCTTCACCTCCACCCTTTGTGAGGCCGTGAATTCACCTCACGAACCCAGGACCTGGGTGGCAGACCCTGCCCAGAGTCTTTCTGATCACCTGCCCTGAGGTGAAGGGACAGACCGTCCACAGCAACCCCAGGTCTTCAGATCCCCCACCCAGCTGGGCAGGGCCACGTGACCCAGCCAGGAAGTAACTGCCAGAGACCCGCTGGGAAACTCTCTGTGCTGCCCGTCATTCAGCTCACAGGCAGGTCCCCTTGTTAAGGGCTTACCATGTCCAGGCCCTGTGCTAGGGGTGGGGACATGGGGGGAGCAAGACACAGCCTCTACCTCCAGGGAGGTGGCCGTTTGGGGTGGAGCGTTGCTATTTTGGGGACAGACAGGGAAGTGGAAAATGACAGCCCAGTGTGACATTGTTTCCATCAAGGCAGGACATGGGGGGACCCTGTCTTAGAGCTGTTTCTGTTCCCATAACTGAGCACCACATGCTCTGGGGACAGGGAAATGCTGTGGATGGAGGAGTGTTTGGCTCATGCTCTGGAGCCCGGGGAGCCCAAAGCCAAGGTCGTCATGTGACATCACAGTATGGCTCAGGGCATCCCATGGTGGGACAGGACAAGTGTGTCAGCTCACGTCTCTCTCTCTCTCTTTTTATGAAGCTACTAATGCCATCTCGGGGGTCCTGTCTTTGGGACTCCATCTAACCCGAACTACCTCCCCAAGGCCCCACCTCAGAATACCATCGGTGAGTGAGTTTGGGGGATTCAGTCTCCAATCCTTGAGCTCTGGGGGAACACACCCAAACCACAGAGAGCCCTAACCCAGCCTGGGTCCAGGACAGTGTCCCAAGGAGTGCACTTTCAGGACGAGAGCTGGAGAAGCCCAGCCATGAGACAGGTAGCAGCCCAGGATTCCAGCCAGGCATGAAGCCAGAGAGGACAGAACACAGGAAGAGCCCCAGGCCTGTGAGGACAAGATGGAGCTGCCCTGGGCCTGCTCAGCGGACTCTGCCAGCAACTGTTCACTTCCCCTGCCCTGTGGCCCTTCCCTGGTCTGGAAATCCTATGAGAGTGTCCTGGTGGCTCAGCTGAGGCCTCCTAACCTGGTCCCCGCCGCCTGCCTGTCCTCCTGCCAGCCACCTCTTCAGTGCCCCTTAAGTGTTAACTACAGCAGAGGAAAAGGCAAGACTAAATTTTAATGAGACCTCCCTGGAGATCTTCAGCCACATTTGCAAGCCTCTAAGTTTCCCACGATGAGGGGACCAGAGTTAGGAAGGGTAAATATTTACAGCTCCACCTGAAAAGTTGGGCCCATTTTTCATCCAGGATTTTAACAATTATAGATCAGGCCGAGAGGGAGACGTAAATAGAGAGAAATGAAACCCTGGGAGGAGCAGGGCCAGGCCCTGAATTATGGATATGAACCTCTCCCCAACTTCTTGGTTTTAATTAAAAGCCCTTTCCTGTAATCCCACGAAAAGGCAGCTGAGTTTGGAGAGTCTCTCGCTGTGCTCTTTAAATTATGAAATGTCCCACTGGCCTCTTCAAGTTCCAGGGCCCAGAGGATGGGGGGTGGGACCTTATTAGCATTCTAGAGGCCATGAGTCAGGCCTGAGACCCCTCCTCACCATCAGGCTCCACCTCTGCTTCATTCTCCAGCTAGACTTATCGATGCACACCTACTGTGTGCCAGGGGCTCCATCTCTACCACCTGCCGCTGCCCATGACACCATCCCTCCACCCATCCACCCATCCATCTATCCATTCACCCATCCACCCATCCACCCATCCACCCATCCATCTATCCATCCACCGATCCATCCATCCATCCATCCATCCATCCATCCATCCACCCATCCTTCCATCCATCCATCCATCCATCCATCCATCCACCCACCCTTCCACACATCCACACATCCATCCACCCATCATTTCTTCCTTCCTTCCTTCCATCCATCCTTCCTTTCATTTACTCATTTGTTCATCCACCCACTCACAATTCACCTATCTATCCACCTATCCAGCCTTCCACCCGCCATCCATCATCTGCCCATCCACCCACATGTCCCTTTCATTCATTTATCCTCTCAACCATCCATCCATCCCTCCATCATGAAAAGGAACGAACACACCTTGAGCCATTACCACATGTCACTCAACATGGCTCCTGCACTGATTCTCATGGCACCTCTGCTGAGGTCTGTCATCCGCATTTTGCAGATGAAGAAACTGGCCTCTGAGAGGTGGAACTTGCTCGCCCAGTGGCCAGGCAATGAGGAGAGGGTTGTACACTTTTAGGCATGGTGACAAGTTACTGATGGTGGGGTGCTGGAGCCAAGAACGAGAGACCCTGCAAATCATATCCTGTGAGTGGGCTGTCCATCCCCCATGTGTATGCTGGCCTGCCCTGCCCCTGCTCCTAGGCCAGGCACAGGCCGCCATGACCATCTCCTGCCCCAGATGGTGCAGGGAGAGGCGGCCCCAACACAGGGTACTATTGTGGCCCCGGCAGCACAGGCTCCCCATTGTGCAGAGGAAATTGCAGGTGGGCTTGAACTGCTCCTGAAGCCCAGTGCCCGTCATCTGGCTTTGATTGTCACCATTGTGTGGCCACAGGGGCCCTTTGTCCCCAACAGCCTCTCTCTTTGCCTGCCTGACCCTCCCCTTGCCCCAGCCATGATGATTTGCACTCAGGATTGTAAAGAGATTGGGGAGTAGGGGGGAGCCCTGAGTTAGGAGTCGAGTTCCCTCCCTGAGCCTCAGTTTCCCCATCTGTCAAAGGGGAGGATAATGCCTCCGGAGCTCGTCCACACTGGAGACGAGAATAGGGACCTGGAGGTCACTCTGAGCACAGGTTTGGTCCAAGCCTCTCTGGCCGTGTGGGCTCAGCACAAGGCATGTGTCCCCTCTAAACCTGCTTTCACCTCTGCCACAGGTAAATAAGGAGGGGCTGCTTCCAAGGAGATGCAGCAGATGAAGCGCTTAACAGGACGCGGTGCTGAGACAGCAGCTGCCATTTTCTCCCTTCTAGCAGGGGCAGCAGCAGCCTCTGTACACAGAGGAGCTTGCACCACTGCAGGGTACTGATTTTCCTGCCACCTTTCCAAACCATCAAAGCATCTTTATGAGGTCATCTCATGTCTCAGCCCAGAGAAGTTAAGCAATATTCCTGAGGTCACACAGCAAGGGGTTTATCCACCAGGCTAACAGATAGTCCTGGGTTCTCGGTCTTCTAGAACATGAGGCTTTGGTTATGTGATGGGCACCCTGGGGGTGGGGACTGGACAGGCATCTGCTTCTGAGGGTGACCTAATTGCCAGATGGTGGGGGGATGCTGCAGGCCTGCACATATCCACCTGATGGTGTGCTTGGTGAGGGTGGGACATGATTGACCCCTGGTGACTGAGCAGCTGTGGCCTGTTGTACAAGCTCATGAATGGGTGCATGGTGGGTCTTGGGAGTCCAGAGAGGCGCCGGTTTAGGGGTGGCCAGTGTGGGGTCCCACCTCAAATGGAGGGCCCTGCACCCCAAGGATAGAGAGGTTGGGGAAAGGGATGCTCCTGCACGGAGGCAGGAGGATAGACAAGATGGTGGGGTCACCTGCCCAGCTATGGGCACCTTGGTCTGTGTTCCCTGAGGACTGCTATCCCTCAGGCTTGGACAGCCAATGGCGGAGACTCAGAGGGAGTCCAGCAGGGACTCTCCAGCATGGGGTCACACTTAATGTCCCTAAGGGGACAGTGCTGCTTGGGCTCCCAAGGTCACTGGATGTTGTCATGGATACACAGATACACACTGTGGCAAAGACATTCACAAGCTGTGGAGACAGATGGACAGTGTCACACGGACATACACATGCCACCCAGGGTCATGGACTGATAAAATGTGTCACAAAGATATACAATGGTCACCAAGTTGGTGTCATGGAGACAGATGGACACTGTCACAGACACACACAGGCCACCTACAGTGTCACAGAGACAGATAAACAGTCTCACAGATACACATGATAGTCACAGTGTCATGGACTGATAAACGGTGTGACACTGACCATATAGGTGCACAGGGGACATGTCACATGGTCTGGCCTGCCGTGTCCTGAGATTGTGCCCCGTGGATTGGCCGGGTCATCTGGGCAGCTCCTAGCAGACGGGGATCAGCTGTGATAGATGGCAGAGAGGACTCCGGGGCTTGGGGCACTGATGAACAGTGTCCCTGTGCCCACCAGGGCAGGCCACAGTGTCACACGGACAACAGGGCCATCCACCAGTGTCCCCAAGACACAGATAAACAGTGTAACTGGACGGTGTCATCCCAGCAAACAGTGTCCTCTGGCCTCTGCTGGCGTGATGTCCAGAGACAGCGTCCTATGGAGCTCAGGACACACCTCACGTGTGTGGCTGGCTGGGTCACACACGCACCCGGGTGCCCTTGCCCCACAGGACCAGGACCTCCCGTGGGGACACACAGCTGGGCTGGGATTCTCCCCCCAGATCCCCTCACTGCTGAGCCTCAGTGTCCTCCCTGAGGGGGGACTGGGAACGGCAGCCTCCAGGCTCCTGGAGGGTTCCAGATGCAGAGCCTGCTGGCTGGGCTGGACTGGGCTGGGCTGGGCTGGCGCTCAGTAGAAGCCGCCCATTCATAGGGTAATGTGGCAACTCTGACAGCGGAAGGTCCCCCTCGGGTGACATGAGGCATGGTTGGTCTCTGGTTCTCCACCCAGGCTTTGGACTTGGGCACCAGCATTGTCTCCGAGGCCTGAAGGCCCAGGAGCTGGTCTCAGTCCAGGGGGAGCACGGCAGCAGGGAGAGGCCCAGACCACTCCCTCACCCGCCAGGAATGAGGCTAGCTGCACACCCCACCCACTCCAGGGGACCCAGGCCACCTGCATCCCACACCGCCTCAGGTTGTGTCCTCCAGGAACTGCCCCCTCCTGATCACACTTGGGAAATCGGGATCCCAAATTCCCTCTGGGACAGCCCTGAACAACTTCCAGGGTCTGGAACCTATCAGTGATGGGAACGCCTTCAGGCCCCAGGGAGGGGCGTCCAGGGGCAGTGGGTGTGGACCAGGTTTGGCTTGGCAGGCTGGTTCCTGTGTGTGCCTGAGGCCCTTCTGATCCTGAATGCAGCCGGTGCTGGGGAGAAAAGGCCGGTGGGCTGGAGCTGGGCCTCCATGCAGACCGTGATCCAGACCCTGCTGGTCAACCTGAGCATGAGAGTTCAAGGTGTGTGTGTAGAGTTTGCACAGGAGCCCTGGAGTCCTTGCTGGACTGTTTGACCCAGTCTGGTACCAGCTGTGTGACCTCAGGAAAGCCACTGAGCCTCTCTGAGCCTTGTTTCCTTCTTTTGGAAACTGGAGCTAAAACCTCCCTCCTAGGGATGTTCTTTGAGATCAAATGAAATCATTGCTTTGAACTCTGTCTGGACACGATGGCTACAGATGTCCTTGGCCAGTCCCAGGGAAATGTTTGTTGAATGAATGATTTTAAAAGACAACTTGAAAAGTGGGGTTCAAGGAATTTGTAGATCTCAGCCCCGCCCCCAGCTCCCAAATCCCTCCTCCGGCTGCCTGGGTCTCTGCTGCGGCAGCTGCAGCCCCTTCCTGGGGAGGGACGCCCCGCCCCCTCCGCCCCGCCCCCAGCTGCGGGAGGCGCGGACACACGTTGGAGGGGCATTATCTGTGCTCAGTTGACTGTAAACGTTTAAGCGGCATTGACTGTGTACTCAGCCACTTTCAAACACAACTAATCTTCATCGGGGCGACGGGAAGTGAAATATGTTATTGTCGGTGGCAGTAAATTACCCGTGCCAGACCTGGCGTGTGAGGCATTATGGGCCGGGGCCGGCGCACTCATTCACCCGGCCGCCACCCACCCGCCATCCATTACTGCAAAGGGTCCTGGTCATCTCCATGCCAGGCCCGGAGACATAGGCCTGGCTGCCAGCCACCCAGAGTCTGGCCCCCATCCACCCTGGACAGGAGCATAATGGGGCTGAGGTGTCAGATCTGGCTTTATGCCCACCTCACCTTCCAGATACCCGGCCGGGGACATTAGAAGACCTTTGCCTTTGCCGGTCAGATTCTAGAAGATGGGTGACCAGATGGGGAGACAGAGGACCCACAGGAAAGGGGATGTGATACAAGGCCTGGCCAGCTCTGCCTCCTAAGACTCAGTTTCTGCATCTGGGAAATGGGGGTTCATTCATTGGTTTCCGTTTTTGCAAATGTCTGGCTCAACAGAACTCGGCTGGGGTCTCCTGTCTACTCTGGCATCCACACTGGGGGGAAACGTGGCTTTGGTTGAAGTGCATGAAGAACATCAGGCTTCATGCAGGTCTGCAACTTGGACCAGCAGGAGGACTCCCACAGTCTTCTAGATAATGGTGGATATTCTTTGATACTAGACCAAAACTCGATAGGTAGCAGTTTCCTAATGGCTAGGTCCACGACACCATAGCCCATTCAATGAAACCCTGCTGGTCCGTTTTGCACATTGACTGGATCTTTCACTCTCTCTGGAACATTATGCATTGGTCATTGGGAAAATGAGTTTACCGAGGTGTGCAAGCTTTTCCAAATGTTGACAGCTTTCAAAATACACGGTATTAAAAAAAGCCACAGTCGCTAATATTACCACCCATCTCTTCGGGAAAGTATTTAAGTAGGAAGCTGTCAAACTCACGGTGGCAGATACAAGATCTCCAAAATTCTAATTTTCGCTTGAAAGTCAAATTTTATCATTGGCAACAAATACTGTCATCTGACAGGCAACTTTGTTCATTTTGGAGAAAATATCTGACAGTTATCCAAGTCTGAAAGGCTGTAGTTTGTTTGTTAGTTGTTCTTTCAATTAAAAAATGCCATTCCGTGCAAAGGGTGACTGGTGTGGCTCAGGACAAGCACAGGCCATCTTCCTCAGGCCACCAGCAATACAGTGGCAGCTTCCTGGGGTGCTTCCCATTCTTTCTCACAGAATATTTAAAAGCTGTTGTGATTTTTGAAAATTAATAATGTTTTGCTCCTCATCAAGGGTGTTCTTAAGTGAAAGTGGCTTTTTTTTTGTTAACTGAGAGAGGGTTTGGGGTAAAGAATATGATTTCTGTGACAGTTTGGTGGCTTGGCTCATGTCACAAGACCAGGTGTAACCCTCCATTATTCTGCACCATGGGTGCAAATATCAACAGAGCGACATTATTATAAAAATCGTTTTGACTTTCCAAAGCCTCTGAAATGGTCTTCAGGATCCCCAGAGGTATGTGGCCCAGGGTGATTGTCCTGGGCTGTCAGGGATGCTGGGAGAGGCAGGTGAAATCATGGATGGATGTCATGAGGTCATGAGGAACCACCACCTGACCCGCAGCACCTGGGCCTCCTCTCCACGTGGGGGCGCTGTCTCCCACTCGCGGCCCCGCCCCCGCCCCCCAACCCCCACCCCCAATCCCCACCCCAGCCTGGGATGCTAATGAAAACCCTTTGGCTCCTTCAAGGCAAGAATTTGGGGAAGACTTTTTGAAGGTGAGCCCTCAGAGGGGATCTCCTCTCCCCTCTGAACCCTCAGCCCACTCTGCTTTCTTGCCTACGGCCTTGCCTCCTTGACAGCACCCTGCCTGGACATGCAAAGCCTTCAACAGAAGGTTGATGGAAAGGAGTGAGGATACAGAAAGCAGGACTCTGTCAATGACTGGGCCTGATGAATGACATTAACTAGAGATTAGCAGGGCAGAGAATTCTGGAACTTCCTGATATAAATCCCAGAACATGGGCATATCCTCACCAGAGACCAACACCCTGGAATATAGTCTGGAAAAGAGGGTGGGTTACAAGTTCTTTGCGGGCTAACCAAGGACAAACTATGATCTTGATGAAACTTTCATTTAGGCTGCTTTCTTGCTGTTTGACCTTGGGCAAATCACTTAACCTCTCTGAACTGAAATTTTCTCCAGGTGTCAAATGAAGTTTGGACCAAACCCTAACAGTCCACGGTGTTGTAATTCCAACTTCCTATGAGTAGGACATTCAAATTTTGCAGGCTACAGCCATTTGAACACCACACGATGTTGACATTCAGATGTTCTCTGACATCATCCAATGCTATTGACATCACACACACACAACACTGCCAATCTGCAAAAAGGTCCATCATGCTGACATTCAAATGTGCTGGGGGTGACCTTGAACTCTCTAGGGTATTTCTTCAGCCTGTGTAACTAAGTGCCAACTACTTCCTGATCACACCTGCGACACAAGAAACCTGTGAGTCCCTAAGCCAGGTGTCCAGACTCCTGTGGCAGGGAGTGGTTTAAGAGGCTTTTGCTCCCCATATGATGCCCCCCATAATCCATCCCCTGATAGGAAGGGTTAATGCTATCTTGACGTCTGGCAAGTACAACTTTGAGTGGTAGGATCCTTCTTCCAAGCAGACCCACCCCATAAAAACCCAAAGCCATCACTGCTGCAGTGCCTGCTCCCCAAGTTTCTGCTGCTCCCCAAGTTTCTGCTGCTCCCCGCTCTCCACCCAGGGGCTTGCCACCTGGAGGAGGATTCAAGACATGGGTGAGGGACCCACTAAGGGCCATAGGGAGAACATCCTGAGACTGAGGTTCGGCTCCCCCGCCTGCCCTCGGTGCCTCCAGCCGAGGCGGGCAGGGAGGTCCTCAGCTTGCCATGTCCCCACCCCCATTGCAGGCAAAGCTCCCAAGCCCGGAATTGGCCTCGCCTCTTGCCTTTCTTGTTTTTCTTTTTTTTTTCTATAAAAAGAAAAGAAAAGAAATTCCTGCAACTTGAACAATCATTGTGTTGGATTTGGGAGATGTTATTCCTAGTGACAGACAAGGGCAATTATCTGCAATCCGCCAGCAGTTTTAGCCTAATTTCATTACAGCTATGCAATTCTCCGCGAGCTGCTGGTCTATCAATGTCTTGCAGAACGGATTAGCGGGCACTTTCTTCATCTTCAAATGAATTTTAGCTGTCATGCCCTTGATGAATAGGGCAGGGACAGGCAGCTGACCCAGTCAGGGAGTGGCTGGGGGGCGGCGAGCAGGTGCCCTGGGGTCCTGCTGGGAGGTGAAGGGGTTGGGGTGGTCCCGAGAGGTGAGTGGAGGGGCAGGCACCTGAGAGGCCCAGCCTTCCAGACCCCTGCCCGCCCAGGTCTAGGCTCCTTCTGCATGGGGTCTTGCCCACTGAGCCCCACCCCCCTTGAAGGACAGCTTCTTAGGTCCCAGGCTGACAACAGGAAAGGGGGCGCTTTCTCTTATGACTGACATCTGGGCCATCCCCACCCACCCCATCAGCAGCCACAATTCCAGACACTCCTGCATCGAGTCTCCTCCAAGACACTGGCTGTCTTGTGGCTGCTTCGTCCCCTGAGCCTGGGGATGCTCAGACAGGTTTCATGGCAGGACAAATGAGTCTGGGTTTCTCTGCAGCTTGGTCCAGGGCCCAGTGCAGGCCTGGCACATGGCGGGGGTCCAATTACTACCAAATGAATGGGCGATGCCAAGGGAGGCTGAGGAGGAGGAGGCGGGAGCAGAGGACACAGATGCCCTACATGGGGACCTGCTGTGACTCAGCGGTAGCCCGGAGTCATCTCAGCCTGGTGAGGCTGCTCAGCCAGGGCAGGAGTGCGCCAGCAGGGGCGGGCACCCGGCCTTCCCAGACATCCTGGGTGCCTGCTTAGACCAGTTTCCAGAGCCTTGACTGCAAAGTGAGGGTCTCTCAAGGCTGGGGAGGCCCCTGGAGAGGGGAGAGACCCCAGTGTGGGCAACCCTAGGTGCTTGGGACCCCCGTGCCTGCTACCACCTAGAAGCCTCCCCTCTAAAACCTTATTCCAATTCCTGCCAAGAAGGGCCATGGTGGACTTCCCTCCTGACCACTATGATTCCCCTTCCCTACCCAGCCTGTGCCCTGGAAGCTGACCTCCATGGGCAGCATCTGGGGGCTCCCTGCACTCTCACTCCCAGGTGGGGCTGTCCCATCGGCATGGGGGGGTTCAGGGGACTCCTCCCCACTCTGCACAGATACCTTCCTAGCAGCATCCATGTTCCTGGGTGAGCACAGCTTCCCCTCCTCCCACCAAGCGCCCCATAGGACCACTCCCTGGCTCTAGCTCCTGCTGGGCTCTGGTGACTCCCTTTCTGCCCCATCAGCCTGAGCTGCCTGTTGGGGGGTCCTTGCTGTCCTCAGACCCTGTGAGTCTCATCTACTCTGGCTAGTTTGGACCTGCATTTGCAGAACCTGCTGTACCATACAGGGGGAGCTGCCCAGCAAGGGTGCCATGCCCACTGGAATGCTGGGCCTGGTGCATTGGGGTTCTGGAAGCTCATGGGCAGCAACTTCCACTTATCCTCCACCTGCTCTGTGCAGGTACTGGGCTGGCCACAGGAACCCCAGCCACCAGAGACTCCCAGCCACCCAGCAGTCTTCCTTGGCCCTCAGAAAATGCCTCGTCAGCACAGGGAGGTCAATCCAAGAGAAAGTTCTGTCCTCCCATAATCTTAGGGAGCAGGATGAAGATTCAGAGGTGGGGTGGCCAGCTACCCATTTTACATGTGGGGAGACTGAGGTTCAGAGAGTCAGAGGGATCTCGCAGACTCAGGCCCCGGCCCAGGAGGACAGTCTGTGCCTGGTGTGTGAAGTGAGGCTCAGAACCCTGCAGCGGAGCCTCCTGCCCCATTTTCCAGTTCAGCTCCTCTCCTCCAGCCCCCTGGAGACTCTCAGGCTATCGATCTACTGGGGCAGCCTTGAGTCAATAAAGAGCACTTTGCTAATTAATCTTTTCCAGATAATTGCAGGAAATTATTGGTTGGTGTGAACAGGGGTGGAGAAGCAGCCTCCGTCCCCTAACCTGCCCAGAGCAGCATTTGGCAGAGCCCAGGAGCCCCTCTGCCCACCCGCTGCCCCTCTCTTGCTTCTTTCTGCCTCCTGCTGGAGCCAATGAGTCCAGTCCCATCCAGGGCACCCCACCCAGGCCCCCCGCCAGCTCACTCCCCAGGCACCTCGGGGACCCTCAGGAAGGATGGTCTTGGGCACAGACCCCAAGGCACTGACTCTCTGTGCAACTTCGGGTGGATTTTTAACCTCCCTGAGCCTCAACTGAAAGACAAAATAGAGTTTCAATCTCTGCATCAACAAGACAAGACAAAGGAGGCGTTTTAATACAGACTCTGTATGACCTCTAAACCAACAGGAGCAGCTTCCGCGGTTGCTGACATTTACCCAGGGGGGTGGATTGCTATGTTCCCGGCCTGTGGAGCGTCTGACAGATTCTACCATGATCTCCATTTTATAGAAAAGGAAACTGAGGCCCAGGTCCAACGTCACGGTGAGAGGCGGAGCCCAGCTCCCCACTCAGGGCCTGCGATGCTGATCCCAGCTTCCTGTTGTCAGAAGCCAGCAGGCACCTGTCCTGGGTGGGGAGCAGGGGGCTCAGAGGCACCCAGGGCTCCCTGCTGTAAATCCCTGTGTGGGCCCAAAGCTCTGGCCCACATCAAAGGGCCTGAGGGAGTCCAGGTGAACTCAGGGCCCCCGCGGCCTCCTGCGGGCCCCCCTCAGCCTCCCGCAGGCCCCAGGGCAGTGCGTTGTAAGTGGATGGAGTTCTCCATCCCTTTGGGGGGTCTCTTGTCTTTCTCTCAGATATCATTTAAGACCTCACCTCACCAGGCTCGCTCTACCTGCTCCTAATAAACCTCTAAGACTTTAATGAACTAAATAGCAAATTACTTTTTTATTCAAGAATGAAATTTCATCATATTCATAATTCATATTTTATTTCAGACATCTGCTGCTGATTACATTACATTTAACTAAAATTAGATGATGCTCAGAAGGCAATTAAAGCCGTGCCAAATTCTACGGCCCACCAATGCCGGCGGAGCTCAGCGGGGGCCGCGAGGAACCTAATATGTAATTAGGAGCTATTTTCTAGCTGTTTTTAAAGTCTGAAAATTAGCTGCCTTTATTAATCACACAGACAAATATAAAGTGGAACCAACGCTTGCTGAAATTTCTAAAAGGGATTTTTTGTTTAATTATACACCACCGAGCGCTGGGACTCGTTTTGCATGTTGATCTGTTGTGCGCTGACATTTTGACAACTGGTTCTCAATTTGTCTGTCGTAGTTAGGCAACAACAAAGCCGACGGTAATACTTTAACTTTCAAAACCTTCAGTGTGCCTGGAGAAGGAGAGTGGCAGTCCTCCCTGCGGGCCGGGACTCCTGGAGCCATAGGGCCAGGGATGCAGGGAGCAAGGTGGGGAAGGGTCAGAGGGGACACAGTGCCAGAGCCGGACAGCCAGGTGGCCAGTGGGTTGGACCAGCGTCTGCTTGGAGGGGTAGCTACCAGGAATCCCCTGCCATCTCTAGGCCTCTCTTTCCTTTGCACCCCAAGAGGATTTGGCCTCTGAGGTGGGTGAGAAGCCTTTGAGATGCTCACATCCTTGTCTTCCTTTCTCCCTGTACCAATGTCCTCTGTACAAGGTCACCTCGCCCCTCAGCCTTACAGGGAAGCTCTTTTGTGGTCCCATTGTACAGAGGAGGAAACGGATGCTGAAGGAGATTTGGCAAACTTGCCTCAGGTGGCTGCGTCAGAACTCAACCATGACGTCACTGACTCCAGTGCCCGTTCTCACCACCACATCTGCCTGCCAGGCTCTGTGGCCCTTGGCAAGAGGCAGCTCTCTGGGGCTCAGCTTCCCAGTTGCACTGGTTGGACATGGTGAAGCAGTGTGTGGTCCTGTAGGGCCAGGAAAGGGGTGTGCAGGCAGGGTCACAGCCTGGAGCAGGACTGAGCCCCTCATGGGGTCCCTCAGCCAGAGCAACCCCTGAGCTCACTCCATGACATTGGAGGTCACCTGGGCCACTCTATGTCACTACCCAAGGGTATCCAGGGAGTCCTTGGCATAATGGCTAAGAAGCCGGATGGCACCCAGGCTGACAGTAAGGACAGATGGCTTTCCCCCACACGCCCAGTACTGCAGTGATACTTTATCACTCACACTGTTCTCACTCACCAGAGAGGTGAAAGCACAGCTGGGCTTGGAGGATCAAACTTGAACCCAGCCCCTGCCAATTCTCTGCTGTGGTCACCATGGCCAGGCTACCTCACCTCTGTGATCCTCCATATCCTCATCAATAAAATGTAGATCTTGCATCTGGGCACAGAGGTGCACACCTGCAATCTCAGCAACTTGGGAGGCTGAGGCAGGAGGATTACAAGTTGGAGGCCAGCCTCAGCAATTTAGCAAGGCCCTAAATAACATTAGCAAGATCTGCCTCAAAAATAAAAAATAAATAAAAAGGAATGGGGATGTAGCTCAGTGGAAGAGCATCCCTGGGTTCAATCCCCAGGTCTGCAAAAATACTTTAAAAAGTAAAAAGAGGGCTGGGGTTGTGGCTCAGTGGTAGAGCATTTGCCTGGCATGTGTGAGGAACTGGGTTTAATTCTCAGCACTACATATAAATACATAAATAAAATAAAGGTCCATTAACAACTAAAAAATAAATAAATAAATAAATAAAAATAAGAGTATCCTGATGGCACCCACTTCTCTAGGTTCTGCAAGGGACTGAACAGGGTCAGCCTCAGTCAGTGGAAGCTCCCTGTCCATCTGACATGGGCACATGGAGACTCTGCAGAGGGAAGGCTTGCCCTGAGGTGCCTGTCCCTGAGCTGAGAATTGCACCAGCCCACGCTCTCACCCCGTCACAAAGAGGCCTTCCTCGCACCCGCAGGGAGGCTGCAGAAGGAGTCTGGGGACTCACTGCAGGGCCGGGCTGCACTGTCTGGCTCCTGCTTCCAGGGCCCCTGTGGTGCCAGGCCTCTTGTCTCTCATTTCCCTTTGTCTCCAGGAGAGGGTACCAAGCAGTCAGACCTGGAGAAGAACCACTCTGGGTGTCTCCTGTCCCTGCAGACTCCAGGCCAGGGGCGCCACAGCCTGAATCAGGAGCCAGCCCTGCCTCCTCCGCCTGCCCCACTTGCCTGATGAACTTGCCAGTGGAGAAGAAGAGGTTTTTTTGGTGACAACGAAACTGCCAATAAAATCTCGAGTGCAGAGATAGGCAATGACTATTTCACTTATTCTGACAGTTGTGACTCTACCAGGGAGGGAGTGACAGGCACCCGCTGACATCCACACCGCTTCTTTGGGAGAACAACCCTCTGGAGAGGCTCCTGGGACAGCTGCCTTGCCAGAGGCGCAGCTGGCCGAGGCTGATGCCCTTGGCAGAGGGGCGGAGGCCACCAGGGAGCAGAGGCCAGCCACCCATGCTGCTCTCCTGCATCCTCCCGCCTCTCTGAGCGCCCACACATGCCAGGTGCCATGCAGGGGACGGCAGGGGACAAGGAACCTACGAAGCCCTGCCTGCAAGGAGGGCTGTCCGGAGAGGACAGTTGAGTCCCCACCCCCATCTGTGTGAACGTGGCCCTGTTTGGGAACCCAGGCCTCTGCGCATGCGATTGAGTCAACCCCTTAGGACGGGTCCTGCTGTAGAAGAGGAAATGCCACAGGAAGACAGAGGCACAGGGGAGGGGACAGCCACGTGAGCACAGAGAGGGGAGTGAGCAGCTGCCTGGCAGCCAAGATTGATGGCCACCCCCAGGAGCCAGGCTGGGGCAAGGAAGGAGTCCGCACGGCATCTCCAAGGGAGCTGGCACCTTGATTTGAGACTTCCAGCCTCCGAACCGTGAGAGCATACGTCCCCATTGCTTTAAGACACCCGTTAGCACGGCAGCCTGGGAGACCATTCCAGAAGGCCTCGGCGCTGATGAGGGATCAGCGGAGAGGCCCCTCTCCTGGGGGAGACTGCTGGGAAACATCCCTTCCCACTCCCTCAACAGGCGAGGCAAGTTGGACTCCAAACCAGAAGACCCTCCAGGCACCAATGAAACTCTAATCTGTCACCTCCTCGCCTTCTGACATTGACGCCACTGCCTCTGTCCAGCTGTGGTACCTCTCACCTTCTGATGCGTCTCCCCTGCCGCCCTCTAGGCAGAGGACTCTCTAAGCAGAGATGCGACCCTGCCCTCCCACCCTGACTCCCACCCTGATGCCCACCCTGGCTCCCCTGGCCCTGGGGACAGACCTGGCTCCATGTGTCCAGGCCACCTCGCACAACAGGCTGCATCTGGACATGGAGCCGTCTGTGGCTCCCTTGGTTTCTCTGCCTCCTAGAACACCCTCCCTCACCTCCTGGCCCACTGCTTCCTCCTCCAGGCAGCCTTCCTGGTCTGCTCCAGGCTGGGATCTGCACCCCCTCTCCTCCCCAGAGTTCCCATGGCAACTCAGAACCTGCTACTCATCATCACGACTGCCAATTTTCTTAGCTGGATCTGATCTGTGAGCCGTGGAGGGCAGAAATGGGTCTCTTTCACCCCCAGGGACCCAGAGACCCCTGTGGCGTCTGGGCCTGGGCAGTTCATCCACATGCTGATCTCAGGCCTGGGAGGAGAAGGTGGCCCTAGGAATAAATTGGAGAGAGCCAGGCCACCTGCTGCTCACAACACTCTGAGAGATGGTCCAGGGCCAGAGGACAGAACCCTGCTTTGGATTAGAGGACCTGAGCTCATGCCCCATTTACCAGACAGCTGGCCTCAGACATGTCACTTCATCTCTCTGAAGTGAAATGGGAACAGTAAGATCAACAACATGGGACAGAATTTTAGTGATTATTGTCACTATAATGATGATTGACTTATTGTAACTGTAATGATTATTGTGTGCGCTCCTGTCTCCAAAGTCCATGTGTCTTCCAAGGCCACTTCTCCGCCCGACCGCTCAGAACTGTGGGCTGCATATGCAGCCTACGAGGCACCCAGTGTTTCCACTTGTCATTGCATTCTTGTAACTCTTTACATATTTATTTGTTGTACTCCTAATTGGATGGCATTTCCCTTTCCAGTTATGGCTGTCATACTTCAGAGGCTCTTTGAGGGACTCAGTAACTCCTGGTTGGTTGGTACGACCTTTCACTGTCCACTCAGGGCTTAATACAAATCTGGCACAATCTGGAGACTTGAGTTGGGGTGAAAACCATGAGATGGAGATGACAAATGGGATGTGGAGTCAGGCAAAACTCCCGGTGTTTTCGTCCTCCTCTGCCTCTAACAGACTGGGTCATGCACCTCTCTGAGCCTCGATTTTGCCCTTCTGCAAAATGAGGGACGGAATTCCTATATCACTGGCTGTCAGGTAACCAACCAGTGTCTGCTGCCAGCAGACGTCAGATGGAGGAGCAGGGATCAACCTCGAAGACCAGGGCTCTGTTGGTCTCCACCCCTCCTTGCCTAGACGCTAGGCAAGGCCTGTCACCTGCTGAGCCTGTTTTCTCTGAGAGAACCAGATGAGGTCTTGGTGTCCAGCTGGGCACAGAAGACAGGGCAGCAAGTGGTGGCTGTGTCTGAATGCACTAGATTTTATAAATGTCCACACCTGCACTTCCCTGGGGTCACGCTGCCTCCAAAAGAGATCTGGTAAGTGGTGCGAGGAACAGGGTGCCAATGAGCTCATGCCCCCAAATGAGGATATTTCTCAGGCTGCCAGCCTTTAACTCATGGCTTCAAAGGACTCACCAGCCCCGGGAGGGGGCAGATCTACGAAGGCCCTTCCTTCCCTTCAGGTATAGAAAGGGTAAGATGGGAGCAGGCAGACCCCGCCCCCTTCCAAGGATGTTGAGGGACAGACCCCACAAACCCTTTGGAGGGCCGGGGAGGGGACCCAGGGCAGGGCCACACCACAGGCACCAGGGGCTGCTTTCTGTCCCCTCCCTGTTCCTGCATTCATTCCTGACTGGTGCCCGAAGCACTGAGCTCAACCTGGGGAACTGCTGGGAGCACAGAGCCAGGATGCTTGGCCTCGGGGAGCTGGCGAAGTCCAGCGGAGACAGGCAAAACAAGTAGCCGCCCAGTTTGGAAAAAAAGTGAGGGAGGATGAGTGGATTGCTCCTCATGGTGGGCTGGGCCACCCCTCTCTCAGGAGGTGGCCAGTGAGCTGAGATCGGGGGCAGGTGAGCGGCTCCTGGCAGGGCCACCATGCCAGTGCCGTCCTGCAGCCTTCCTGGCTCCATCTGTCCAGCCCTCCCCGTGGGATTTCTGTGGCCCGTGAGTGATACCATACTTAATTTTGAGCTCCTACACTAGAACGTAGCCTTCCTGAAGGCAGAGCTAAATACCCCACACCCACTACCTCGCTCCGTCCCCACAATGCCTGATGAGTCACCTCCATTTTCTGGATGAAGAAACAGGCTGAGAGAGGTGATGCTTCTTGCCCGACGTCACACAGCCGCCAAGTGGTGGAGCTGGAATTTGAACTCGGTTCTACTTGGGTGCTCTTCTTCTGGTCCACCACCCTGACCCTCAGGCCCCAGGATCAAGAAGGGGAGCGACAGAAAACAGGGTCCCCAGCCCCCCTGCCAAGGAAGCAGCTCCCAGAGGGACAATGCTGTGGCCGGCTCCATAAATAACCCAGGTCCCTGGGCTCTGCCGGCAGCCGAGAGTGTGTGCAATACAAACAGCACTAATCCGCTGTCAGTTAGGCTGGATATCAGAGGAGACAAGCTTCCGACCGGGGAGCCCTAATTGAATCGAATTGAAAAGGCGGAATGGGTAGCGGGCAGCGGCGAGGGGGGACAGGCCTGGCACAACTGTCTAGGCCTCCCCAGCCCAAGCCGGGCACATTCCAGCCCGCTGTAGGAAGCCAGGCTGGGGGGCCGCCATCCGGGTGCCTGCCCCCTCCGGCCTCCCCTTTATCTGCTGCCTCTGCCGTTTCTCTCCCTCGCTGACCCTTTTTCTGCTCCCTCTGTTATCTCGAATAATGTCACTGCCTCTTTAGAATCTATTCATCAGAGCAGAAAGAAGCCAATCCTGACACTGATTAAAAAAAATACCATCTGTGCCTCCTGGGGATGAGCTCGCCATGGCCGCTGGCGCCCCCGCTGCCTGCCATTTCAGGGCACCGAGGGTAAGCAGATTCTGGGTGGGCGGGGTCCAGGTCCCTCCCCAGGCTGCAGCCTGACTCAGGGACTTTCTCCCCTAGCACTAAGGACTGGAGCTGTACCTCTGAGCTACACTCCAGGCCCAGTTCTTGCTTATTTTTATTTTATTTTTGCTTTTATTTATCTATTTATTTTTTGGACAGGGGCTCACCAAGTTGCCCAGGCTGGCTTTGAACTTGCAGTCCTCCTGCATCAGCCTCCCCCGTTGCTGACATCACAGGCATGCGTCACCACACCCAGCCAGCTTTTCCTTTTTTTCTTCATTGACTTTTCTTTCCTCCTTAACATTACCTAAACACTAAATTTTAGCCCAGTGCAATGGCACACATCTGGAACCCCAGCAACTTAGGAGGCTGAGGCAGGAGGATTGCAAGATCAAGGCCAAGCCTCATCAACTTAGCAAGATCCCATCTCAAAACTAAAAAATACTCCACAGTAGAATGCCCCACAGTGGCAAAAATTAATAAATGTATAAATAAAAATGAAATTGTCTGAATCCTCTTTGAAAACTACATGCAGGGCTGGGGTGTAGCTCAGGGGTAGAGTCCTTGCTCAGCATGTGGAGGCCTGGGTTCCATTCTGCACTGCAAAACCCACAGCTAGACAGCAAGTCATGGCTGGTGGGTCCACTGCCCCACTGGGCGACGGTGTCAGAGCCGTGGGCTGCAGCCTGTGTACCTTCCCCAGCCTAACTTATTTATGCCACCTGCTGGCCCCAGAGATTTGTAGGCTTCAGACCCCGGAGCAGATAGAGTTCCTCAGAAAGGTGCTGGGGCGCCGCGGAAAACAAGACCAGGCCCGAGCCCCAGAGCTGGAAATATTAGCCTCAGAACTGGTTAGGAGAGCCAGACCCAGAGACGCGAAGCCCCTCCCCCGGAGCCACACAGCATTGCAGAAACCCACTGCTCCGCCCAGAGCTTTCCTCAAGGCGGATGGAGAGATGCCTAGTCCGATCCTGATCCTGGCTGCCTCCCGCGCCCGCCACTCCCAGCAGAGCCAGGGGACTCCTGCCTTCCGCTCTGCTCAGAGGTCACAGGGTAGGAACTGCCTCTCCGGGGCCAGCAGGGACACATTAGTGCCCGTCCCTTTTCCTACTTGACACAGCACCCTCAGTAGTTCAGGACGCATGGCCTGAGGTCCCAGCTCCGCTGCAAACCTGCTACGTGGCCATGGCAGGTCCCTCCCTGGCCCCGAGCCTTGGTCTTCCCTTCTGCAGAGCCAGACACCGTGGCTCAGGAGGGAAGGTCCTGGTGGATGAACGTCCCTTCCTAGACAATGGGCTTGACTCTGAGGCAGATGGCGGGAGACAGTGACCAGGGTGGGCGAGAGCCACTGCAACGCCCGCCAGCCATGTGACAAGGCAGTCATGTCCCCCTCCCGCCCTGTGAAAGTCAAAAGGGTGTGGAGCGGATGTGGCTTGCTGGTGACAGAAGGCAGGTGCTGGGTTCCAGGGAAGCCTCTTTCTCCAAGGCCAGGTCCTCCAACTCCCAGACCCAGTCAATGGTTGGCTGGCACTGTGGGTTGGGTGCGGTGTCTGGGGCAGCCTCTCCGTTGCAGGGCAGGCTCTTTCCGCAGACCTTTACCCTCTGGGGCAGGACAGGTCAGCAAAGGGATGAATCCCTGGGCTTCAGGACCAAATTCCAATCTGGCTGCCTCTGAGCTGTCATGCCCCCTCCCTGGGCCTCAGTTTCCCTTCTCTGGGGACCAGAAGGGGAAGCAGTTTTTCCCCTCATGCACTGGATGTTCATTCCATGTGCCCGGCTAGATGATCATCATCCACTGGTTTCTCCATATCACAGATGAGGAACCTGAGGGGGGCGGGGAGGGGATGTGGTCCCACACCCAGAGTGGTTGGGCTGTGAGACATGATCAGATAGATATATCTAAGCCCTAAGCCCACAAAATACCACCGACTGAGAGCTTAAAAGAAGACATGAGGGCAAAAAGATCCTGGCACAGTCGTAGACATCATTATTTCTATAGATAGGGAAACAGGCCCAGAGAGGGCAAGAGATTTGCCTCAGGTCACACAGCAAGCCATCTTGTCCTTTCTTTTGGGTTTCTCCTCTCCTTCCCTTGTCCGAATTCTTTTTGCCTATCTTCTCTGACCAATGCTCACCCACCTTTGTGGGGCAAAGGCAGCCAGAGTGTCACCAAAAAAGCACTATACTCAGAGTCCACATACCTGTCTCAGGGTCTGGCTTCTACACCTGAAGACTGACGTGGACCAGGGACTTCCTTTTGGGGACTTACACACTTTCCTCATAGGCTCGCTGTCGACATGGACAGAGGGATCAGGCATGGAAGCCTCGAGAACCAGGAGCTAATGTGTCCTAGAACACAGTAGTGGCTCAATTAACATGTGGTGCTCATGAGCTCAGGGGTGAACTCTGCCTGTAGCCTTGGCAGTTGGTGGGGAGGGGGCAGCTCCTTTCTCTGGGCAGGATAGAGGCCCAATGGGCCCAGGGAGGCCAGGCACATCCCAGGACAGCCTTGTTCCCCATCAGCCCCAGGGGGGACACCTGGGCCTCTGTCCACACACTGCAAATGGCTCAAAATGGATGTTTTCCTTATCATATTCATGACATTGTATAACAGACCCAGGCCATCTTGCAGCTGGAGGGATGGGGGTGGGAGTCCGGCAGAGCATAGGAGGCCCCATGGCCACCTTGTCCCTTAGTCTGTTAGCCAGATTCCTGCACTCAGCCTCCCTGCCCCTTCCAAAGCTTGGAGGAAGGCGGTATGGTCTGGGAGGAGGAGCCTTGCTCTCCTTTGGTGGAGGCAGAGCCCCAGTTACTGAAGGTGGGGTCTACCCCGAAGGCTTGTCCTTCCTATTGAAAGGTCCACGATGGAAGACCCTGAATGCCCTTCAGAGCTGGAGTCAGTGGCGGCACCCATCAGCACAGCTGGCTTTTACTCCGAGTGAGGATAGCCAGCTCTGGTCCAATTCTGCTGCGTGGGAGGTCACCTGCTGCTGGACCCATGGGGTTCAAAGTCAGGAAAGTACCTGGAGCCATCGGAGGGGACATCTGTGTCTGCCTCACTACAAGCGAGCGGGATGAATCAGGCCCCAATCCAAGACCCGCGGAAACCCAGAGGCGTCCAAGCTCCGTCTCAGCAGCCGTGGCACAGGTGATGCAGGCCTTATGGCTTTGCCCCACTTGGTGGGACCATCACACCATCTGAGGGAGTCAGGGTGGCTGGTGCTGCCCCAGATGCCACTGGGGAGGAAACACGTGGAGGTGCCAGCACTGAAGCTGCAGGGTCATTGACTTCAACCCGCGAATGGCCCGGATCTCAGGTCCTGCAGCGCCTGCGTCGAGGGAATGTCCTAGGAATTAAATCTGGTGGCACACGCCTGGAGTTTTGCATTTGAAGAAACTGAGACCCCGAGCAGAGAGGCAGGGCAGAAATCCCCGCTCTGAGACATGCAGCCACTAGGTGCCGCACCAGGCCCTGAGAGGGACAGGTCGTTGGACTCTGGGTGCTCTTCCTGGGACACCCCAGCTACGACAAAACCAAAAGGTCAGAAAGAGGATGAGGCAGCTCACTGTGTGACCTTGGGCTGGTCTCTTGCCCTCTCTAGGCCTTGGTTTCCCCATCAACCACAAATGATCTCCAGGAGCCCTCCTGACCCTATGTTTTGGATTCTAAGGACAAGCAACTGACATCCATCAGGGACTCTGGGGACAACTGCGTGCGTGTTTCAGTTTTGAGAAGACACACAGTGACCTGTAGGGTTTCCCTTGGTGGTGGGAGGAGGGGTTCCAGCAGTTCTGTGGGAGGTCCCATCAAACTCCTGGGCAGTTGGGTCAGTGTGCCTGTTGTTGGTCAGCACGGGGACCCGAGGTGTGCAAGGCAGGTGGGGTGAGCTGGACCAGTTCCGCTGGAACGAATGTGACAACCCAATCATGTCAATTACACCAGTGGGATTTGGGAGGTCGCCGTCTTCTCTCCAAGGAAACAGCCCAGAATCGTGGCTGAGGGTAGATCTGAAGTACGCAGCCCTGCCACTTGTGGCAGAACCCAGTTCTGCCACTTGCTCGCATTGTGACCCTGGATAAGTCGCTTCTCTGGGCCTCGGTTTACTCGCCAGCAGAATGGGGACAGACTCATAACCACCTCAGTGAACTGGGAGGATTCACAGGGATAAGGCCCAGGAAGCAGAGGCCTGTGTTGGGCACAGAGTAGGTGCTCAGCAAAGGCAGGCTGTCCGCTATGCGTGAGCTGGAAAGGTTTGATTCTGATGGCCAATGCGGACGGATGTTCTGCAGGAAGGTGGCGGGATCTTGAGCCAGGCATGTCAGGAGGGTGGAGGGCGTGGGGGAGTGGCGTGAGGGCCTGGGAGGGGCATGGGGGGAGCAGAGGTGTGGTGTGGGTGGGGCATGAGTGCAGGTGCGGCACCGGACGTGTGGCGTGGAGCTTGGGTGTGTGTGGGCAGGGGTGGTGATGTGGGCGGGGCAGGGGACGTGAGGGTGTGGCCAAGGAGTGTGGTGTGGGCGGGGCGTGGAGGGGCCTGGGTGGATGTGGGGCGGGGCATGGCGCAGGGTGAGCGTTGGGCAGTGGACTGAATTAAAAGGGAACTCGCTGCACAGGTGGCTCTGGTCAGGGTTCTGGACATTTGGGGTCAGCCTGAGCAAGGTGACCACATCTGAGCAGTGGTGAGCCATGTGGACACTAATGCTGATCCTGAACAGCAACAGCGGTGACTGAGCGGCCCTGCCGGTGGGATCCCGCTTTATTGAACAGCACCGCGAGTGACAGGGAAAGGCGGAAGCCTGTTCTCAGGTGACCTGAGTGGGGTCGACTTGGTGCTTTGTTGCTCTTACTTCTGTTCATCTGTGTTCTTTTCAGTATACTTGCCGTCTTCCTAACAGTGCACAACTTTCTAATATTACTACTAAAGACAAGCATGCAGCCTCGGAGCAGATGACCCGGCTTTGAGCCAGTCCTCTGT
Organism: Glaucomys volans; assembly: GCA_020662805.1. Taxonomy (NCBI): domain Eukaryota; kingdom Metazoa; phylum Chordata; class Mammalia; order Rodentia; family Sciuridae; genus Glaucomys; species Glaucomys volans. The sequence goes on from JAJEJO010001303.1 coordinate 113,212, forward strand.
CCCTTCTTGGCAAATGGCAGGTGTTGAGACTGCGAGGCGCTGTCCAGAACTTGCTGGAAGCCGGAAGGAGCTGGGGAAGCGAGCACCTGCGGCTGCCTGTGGTAATGTCAAGTACCCCCGAACCCACCCCCGACCCAGCAAGGCAGAGAGACAGGGCCCAAGTCCACTGCGAAGGCAGGACCAGCCCCACTGCGCCCGCCGACCTTCACTGACTGGGAATGGCCTGAGTGGGCAGCTCAGGAGCAAGGTTCTCAGGCCTAGGGGTCCTCACTGACAGAGAACATGGGCACAGGCATGGCAGCCCCATCTGGTGCCATCATTTCTGTAGTGTCTCCAAACGTGAGACCTGGACCAGAGCCAGGGAGTTCGCTGGCAACTTGAGTCTAAGGGGCAGCCATGGCACACACAGGCTGCAGAGGTGGGAGCAGCTCCAAATGCCCATTGTCCCCCACCTGGCAAAGGGCATGGGAGCTAGGTGCTGGCTCTGCAGAGGGTCGGAGGTGGCAGATGCAACAGCACTAGCTGTGTTTCTCCAAAAGTGAACCTCGGGGCCTCCACCTCAGGGGTTTGGACCGGCAAGGCTGGCACTTCAACCAGCTCCGTTAGAGTTCTTATTTTTCAGCACAGACGATGACAATAATGAGCGTTTATTGAGCATTTCCATGTGCCAGGTAGTATCAGAGGCTTCATGGATATTTTCTCTTTCAGTCTTCATGATACCTCTATAAAGAGGTATTATTATTCTCATTTTCTAGATGAGTCTGCAGCCTCCAAAGTTGGGCTGGCTTGTCCGAGATCACGAGGCTGATGTGGAGCATGGCAGAGCTAAGTGCTCAGCTGCCATGCTGGGCACCATGGGGTCTCCTATTTCAGTGGACTCAGCCCTGGCTGCACATCAAAACCACCTGGGAGCTTCTAAAGGCTACCAGTGATGGAGTCCCACCGAGACCAGCTAACTCAGAATATCTGGGGGTGGGTCAGGGTCCCTGGTTATCTTCTTGCTGCTCCCAGATGGTTTCAGTGTGTGGGTGGCTGAGAACATGCAGGAGGCAATGAGAGGGGGGACGCTGCACGTCGGATCATTTGCAAAGTAACATCAAGGCCACGTGGCCACTGGGTTCATGAGGTAAGGCTGTGCTGACAGGCACCCAGGTGGCACTTCCCTGGGGCAGCCACCTGCTCTAGGGCTGACATCCTGCCTCCGGGGTGGGAAAGAGCGAGGGCCTTGAGTCTCGGGGAGGCCCTGCACAACCTCCAATTCCAAGTTGCCGTGGGCATTGAGGAATGCCTGGGGGGCCCCAAGTCCATCTTGCCTGAGTCTGGAAACTGGCTGTCACCCCGCATGCTCGCCACCTACAGCTCTAGCCCTGACTGCTCTTTCAAATCATGTGGGTAGAAAAACAACCAAGCCCCTGATTCACATTGAAATCCAGAGGAAATGATGAACCTGAGCACAGGCAAAAGGATCCACAGGACACCTGTGTGCAGAGCTGGACCAGGCCAAAGCAGGTTGAGGGCAGGCTTTGGAGCCAGACTGTCAGAGTCTGAATCCTACCTCTGATACTGATTAGCTGTGTGGCCTTGGACAAGTTACTCAACCTCTCTGATCTTCAGTTTCCTGATCCATAAAATGAGGATGAGACTTGTCATTCTGCTCTGAAGTTGGATAGAGATTAAAGGAGATGATGAATGAACAGTGTTTAGAACCCTGCCTGGTCTGTGGGAAGTGCTCAGAATTAGTATTGTTTATGGGTTATTTTGAAGTGCAGGGGCAGGGAACCCCATGATGCTGGGGCCACTTTTACAAGTTAAGCTGGGTTGGGTGCCTTCCTAGTGCTCACATTCCTGGCAATGACCCCCAGGGTAGGGCCTAGTGCTGGGTGGTGCTCAGCCTCTGCTCAGGCCAGCTCCAACCTAGCTCCCAGCCACCCTCCCTGTGAGGACGCTGGGAAAGGAGTCAGCTGCCCCCTAGCGGCCAAGGGCAGACATGCACTGGGCCTGGAACCACCTCCTGACACCCCTGCCACAGTGGCTCTGCTCTGCCCTGCCCTGCCTCTTGCACATTGGTGGCTCACTGAGGTTCTGCAGGCAATGAGCTTGCTACAAGAATTTCTCTCTTTCCCGCTCTTTTTTTTTTTGGTACCAGGAATTGAACTCAGTGGCACTTAACCACTATGCCACATCCCCAGCCCGTTTTTAAAATTTTGAGACAGGGTCTTGCTAAGTTGCTGAGGCTGGCCTTGAACTTACGATCCTCCAGCCTTGGCCTCCAGGTGTACGCCACCATGCCTGGTGCTAAAGGGTTTTCTGATGAGTCTGCCATTTCAGAAAGAGCCACGCTGCTTGGCACTGTAAGTTCAAATAGGGCCAGATGGGGACCAGGCAGTGGGCTGTCTATGAGCACTGAGGTTCTGTTTTCGCTACCCCGCCAGCTCATTTCAGAAAGGAAGGAAGGTTCCAGGAGCTACTGCAGTTTTTCCTTCTTGTGGCTCACAAAACTCTGCCCGTGGGTGCTCATGACCCCAGGAGCTGGAGCTTAACATTCCCCTGGTGCAGAGCAGCTGGGACTGTGCCAAAAGATGAAGCATCGAGTCAGGCAGACAGACCCATCCATGGCCAGCAAGGGCCACCTGGGAAAACCCACTGAGACACTCAGAGGGGGGACCCCAGGCCCCTTCCTTCACTCCGGCAGCACCCTGCTGAGCGAGTAGCCGGAGGCCGTAGGGCAGGAAGAGGGGCGGCACGGTCAACTCTGGTCACCTGAGTGTGGGCTGAAACCATGGGAGGCTCCGTTTGCCCTCTGCCATCCTCTCTGCAAGGCCCTCAGGACAGCCTGGAAGACAGCACACGGGGACCCTGCTCACTTGGCCAACCCTCGGGCCCTCAGGCAGAAGATCACCTACAGCCCCAGGGGAGCCCCACCAGCAGGACCTAAGGGCAGGGGCACAGGCAGCCTATTCCAGCCCCAGGCGAAGGGCTTCCTGGAGGAGGTGGGAGGGACAGAGGAGGCTCCAGATCCCAGTCACACAAGTGGCAGTGCTGGGTGTGCACAGGTGAAGGTGTGGCCAGGCAGACTGATGCCTGAGCGCTTCAGGGCCTTGGTGGCCCCCACCTGGCCACCGCCTGGCTGGTTGGGGAAGGCAGAGCACAGACAGGTCACTGCCAGAACTGGGGGTGTGCTGGCAGGGCTTCCTGGAGGGGCCGGGTGCCTGCTGGCCTGCAGAGGCCAACTATAGCCAGCCCCCAGAAAAATCCAGGGGCTTTGTGAGGAGCTGTGGAGCTGGGGCTCATCTCAGAGGACACCCAGGGCCTGCCGGATGGGGCCCTCCAGGGAGGTGGCCGAATGGACGGAGACTCCAGGGGCACCGATGCTGGTTTCCCAACAGTCAAACCCGCAGCCGGTCAGGGCCTGCTTCGTGGCCTCCACCTCCTCCTGCTCCAGATCTGTGGGGAGGGAAGGAAGTTGCTATTGACAGCTGTCGGCTCCCGTAGAGAATGTTCACGTCCCTCAAGGAGAAGGCTGGGGACCAGGGCCTCCTGCCATGCCTTCCTGTGCCAAAGGCCTGAGGCTCAAGAGACCACCGACAGCCCCCCACATGCTGCATACTGACAGTGCTCCTTTCCTGGGGGTTTTGGAGCGAGGTATGATGGGATGCCCTGTCATCCCAGTGACCTGGGAGGCTGAGGCAGGAGGATTTTAAGATTGAGGCCAGCCTCAACAACTTAGCAAGAACCTGTCTTAAAATAAAAAGGGCTACAAACAAACCAAAGGCCAAATGTTTTCTCTGATCAGTGGATGCTAATACATAACGGGGGGGGGGGCGGGGATTATGGGGGGTATAAGAAAAGAATGGAGGAAGTATGGATGGTGTAGAGGAAAATGGGACGGGAGGGGGTGGAGGAAGAAAGATAGTAGACTGAGACAGACAGTATTACCCTAAGTATATGTAAGATTATATGAATTGTGTGAATCTACATTGTGAAAAAAAAAAAAAAAAGAAAGAAAAGAAAGAAATAAAAAGGGTTAGGGATGTAGATCAGTGGTGAGCACCCTTGGGTCCGATCCCAGAGCTGAAGATGGACAAAATCCAAAAACAAAACAACCAAAAAGTTTAAAAAGGCTCAAGCCACATGGACGTGCCTTGTCACATACTGGCCAGATGGCGTCAGATGAGAGATTTTGCTTCTCTGAGCCTTAGCTTTCTCCTCTGGGAATGGGCTGATGCTACCATAACACCCCCAGAGTTCCTGGGAGGCTGAACTGGGGCAACTGCAGACCGAGGGCCTGGCAGGTGCCTGGGGCCCCAGGCACACTCCAGAAGTGTCACTGCCACCAGCCTGGACCAGGAGCCAGCAGTCAGGGCCTGCTGCTGTGAGGACGTGGCCACCTCCGAGGCCAGGGTTCACTCCTGAGGGGGGCTGCCTTGGCCATGGCAGGCTCAGTGCCAAGCACAGGGGAGAAGAAGGATGGAAAAGGAAGCAGGTCAAGAGAAGGAGACCAGGAGGAGGGGGCAGAAGCTGGGGGGAGCAAGGATGGCAACTGCGGAGCAGCCGTATCCTGCGGAAGGATCCTGGGCGGCATGTCCAGCACTATGGCCCGTGGCCAGGCCTTGGGCAGGAGGCTTCTGCAGCCCTTGACCTGGCCTTGCTCTTCCCCAGAGGCCAAGGAGGAAGAAACCCCTGTGTTTTGCAGCAAGGTCAACCCCATCCAGCCTGGACAAGAGTAGGGCGGGGCAGGGCAGGGGGCCAAATAGGGGGCAACCATGTTCTCAGGCTGGCCACCACGGCAGGAGTCCCCACCTGGCCAGCCCCAGACAGGCTCCCTATCTGCACTCTTCTCCTTGAATCTGGACAACGGGATGCTTTCATCTCTGCTTTACCGTTTGGAAGCAAGGGCCCAAGTTAATTAGCTTGACCAAGGCCCTACAGCAGAGCTAAACCTATCCCTGGGCCTCTGTCTCCCCACAGGGGAGTTCTCCAGGGGAAGCCTTCAGTCCACCCCCAGGTACCTGGCCTGAGGAGCGTGATGCCACAGCCGCCGCCACCTGCCCCAGTGAGCTTGCTGTGCAGTCCGTGTGCTGTGGTCACCTGGCAGAGCCGGTCCAGGGAGGCGTGACCCACGCCAAGGGCGTTCAGGTGGTGCTGGTTCATGTCGATGAGCTCCTGGGGAGAAGAGTCCACTGGTTCTGCCTGAGTCCGAGGCCCTGTCCACCTCCCAGCCACTGACAAGAGCCAGCTGACACTCTGATACCTGGCACGTGGTCTCCCTTTGCTAGGAAAAGAACCCTTCCTGCCTGCAGGACTTTTCATGGAGGCTGAAGAGCAGGGTTCACCCTCCCACCATGGTAGCCAGTTATCCTGGCCCTGTCCAGGAAGCCTCTGACCCAACTGCCCAAGGATGGGCACTTGCCTCAAGTTGGGTCAACCAGCTCTTCCTGGGGTTTTCTCTACCTCTTTTCACTGGGGCTGCTGAAGTTAGTTAACTTCAGACACAGGCTTCCAAAACTCTCTGCACTGCCACATGGTCAGATTTCATGAAAGAAAGGTTCCCAGTCACATTGTTTCAACTGCTGGATCAAGCTATTCCTGAAGCTGATATCTTTGGTCCTCAGTTTGGAGCCAATATTCCTCTCCTGCTAATACCTGATTGAAATGGATATCTGTCATTTGCAAGAGGAAAAAGTCTCAAATAATATGCTGCCCTACAGCTGCCTCAGAGACTGACCAGAATAAGAACAACGCTGTATTTATCACAAGGTCACAAGGGCGGGAAATAGTTAAATATTTGTCTAGGTTTCTTCAATTATGCACAATAAAATTCCTGTTCTCCAGGATCAAGCAAGATACACATGGATAAAATGATAAAATAATAAAATATCAGCATCCATCATTTACATTTCATTTGCCAAGCACACCCACATGCTGGGCTCTCCGCTAGAGGCTGGGACCCTGCCGACAGGGTCCTGCCATTGGGGCCCTGTTGTTGGGGCATTAAGGCTTGGAGGGAGTCCTCGGGGGAGGTCCTGGGCTCTGAGTCTGTCTACCCTGGACAACAGGGAGCCTAAGTGCCTTCTGCCTCGGAGCCACAGGTGAATGAGGGCAGTCTTCTGAGTCTGTTATGAGATGTGCCCTGCAAACGCCAGCTGCATCAGTGATTTTATGGGCACATTACCACCATCCTGAGGTTACTAAGGGGGAAACGAGGCTCAGAGCCTAAGGTCAGGACACCAGCAGGGACTGAATCAGTGCAACTGCCTGACACGGAGCCCATGGACCTGCCCGAGAGTGCCTAGACATCCTGCTCCCACCTGCCTCCCACGGAACCCGGCGGCTCCACGCACTGCTCCTCCAGGGCAGCAGGACCGCGTGTGCTGAGCTGCCAATCACCATGACATCTCTGCTAAGCCCACCTGCAGCTCCTGCCCAGGGCCAGTCGGCCGGGCAGGCGTGGGTCAGCCCACCAGCCTGCCTTCCACCCGCCCGGTACTGCTGACAAACGAGCAGACAGGCATGATGGCCCGGCAGCAGCCCGACTGGCTGGATGTGGAGAATACTTCTGGGCCTCCTCTCTGCGCCTGAGCGCCAGGTGTCACGCTGCTGAGGCAGGTTCCAGACACCTGTCACATTCTGATCCAAAATCTGTCAGGGATCAGATGACAGGTTGTGACACAGGAGAACAGCTCGCTGGTTTGAGTGCAAAGCTGCCCAGGAGCAGAGCCGCACATTCCAGCGGCTGCCACAGCCCAAAATACACACAACGTATAATCAGCGCGCTGTGCTGCGGCATTCTCCAGGGACTGACAGGGTACGTTTGAGGCAGTACTCTGTCATTATTAATTTCCTTCTCAGGGGGACTGTGTTCCTCCTTTCTGTGTGGAAGGAATGGAGAGCCAGGAGGGCAAAGGCTGGGGAATGAGGGCACAAACACAGGAATTAACGAACTCCCAGCACCTGACACATAGTAGGTGCTCATTAAAGCTCTGCTAGATAAGGTAATAAACAAGCCAGGCTTGCTGGGTGACTTAAGAGAAAACCATTTTCTTTAGGTCTCAGGTTTTTGTCTTTTTGTTTGTTCTTTTTCTCTTTTCCAGTACTGGAGATTGAACCAGGGACTTTACCATTGAGCCATATCCCCAGACCCTTTTAAAGATTTGGAGACAGGATCCCTAGATTGCTTTGCATTCCTCCTTCCCCAGCTTCTCAAGCTGCTGGGAATCCAGGCATGTACCACCGTGCCTGGCTTGGACCTGTTTTTACATCTGTAATATGGGCAACACACCCACCTGCAGGTGGATAGGAGAGCTTGTCTGCGAAGGCCTGGCCTCCTGGCAGCCTCCCTTCATTATCAGGGATCCGTAGGAGTCAGGCCAGGAGGCACCAGGCAAGAATGGTAGCAGGGAATCCAGGAAAGAATGGGCAGAAAGGTCAGAGCAGTGGGTGTTGAGTCAGCGCTGGGCACAGGTTCTGCCCGACACGGAGCCCATCCACCTGCCTGCAAGAGCACCCTGGGCATCCTGCCGGCACCCACTCCTCCACGGAACTGTGTGGCTGGACGGTGGTTGCTCTGCCCCAGGGCACCAGGACCGCCCTGGAATGATGAGGGGCAGATTCCAAGGCTCCACTCGAGCGGACCCCTGCACCTCACTGTGGCCACTGCGGCACAGCCAGGGCCCTCGGGGGAGGAAAGCCAGAGGCTGTTAACACCAGTCCACATTTACTAGGCCAGATGGGCTGAGTCTGAAAAGCAGGCCGTCTGGGCTGACGGGTGACTCACTGAGCGGGTGGCACCAGGCACTGTGTTTGTGCATCACCCATGGGACCTCAGAGCATGTGGCCTCCTCAGCACACAGAGGGGGTGCCAGGATTCAGACAGGACTGGCCCCTCAAGTGGGGCCACCAGGATTATGCAAATGGTGGGGGGCATGATGACCAAAGAAAACTTTGGAGCCTGCCTGATCCAAAGCAGACAAGTGTAAATAGCTGTTGGATGACACAGGCAGTCAGCAGTGATGGAGGACGGGGCCCTGGCCGACAGAGCTGAGGCAGCAGCGCCTGTGTCTTCCTGAGCTGCACCCACCGCAGCCCCACCCTGCCAGGCAGGCCAGCTCTGCAGTGCTGTCATGCCGGGCGGCTGCAGCTCTTACCTCCAGCTCTTACCTCCAGCACAAGGTACTGCTCCAGGGCCGGGGCCGAGACCATTTCTCCCAGCACGCGCTCACACTCCAAGGAGATGGCATCAATCGAGGTCAGGAGGGGCGCCACGATCTCTGGGAACTGCAGGGAGGCAGGCAGGATGTTGAAGGGCAGGCAGATACTGATGGCCCCCCAGCCGTGGAGGTCAGGGGAGATGTCCCTACCCCCGCACCCATCCTCCAGGGAAACCTGCTCTCCTCCCAGGCTGCTCTGCACCTTGCAGCAGGCTGACATCAGGAGGGGGATCTGGGCTGCAAAGCCCACATGACTAATGAACGCCATCACCCATTTCGGGAATCCCCAACCTGCCTTCCGGCCAGCGTGAAAGAACCAACAGCATCCCCTTTTCTGTCAAAACTGCCTCCCCAGGTCTCCCTGCCCCCACTGACTGCACCCCTCCAAAGTCCATCAGCTAGAGGGAGAGCTCCAGAATCCAAACGTGACTGTGTGCTGCCTTCCTGAAGCCCACCTGAGAGGGGAACAAGAAGCACCTTGAGGGCTGGGGATCTAGCTCAGTTGGTAGAGTGCCTGCCTTGCAAGCACAAGGCCCTGGGTTCAATCCCCAGCACCGCAAAAAAAAAAAAAAAAAAGCACCTTGATCAGCCTGTTCCTAACACCAGCCACCAGGGCCTTAGTGCTTCGTGGGACCTTGGTGTTGGTCAGCAGGATCTGGAGAGCTGGGGGCCTGCAGGGTGAAGAGGAGACAGGATGGATCAGACAGATAGTCACCGGAACTCTACCCCACCCTGCCAGGAAGGAGGAAGTGGAGGCCCAGGAAGGTGACATCAGACAGAGGGCACAGGGCTCCCGTCCCTGGCCACGCTGCCTCTCCACCTCAGCCCCGGCTCGTCACTCATGCATGCATGCATTCGATTTCAACTGGTGCCGTCTATGTGCTCAGCACACACAGGGAACCCAGCCTAGCCTGGGAACCAGGGGCAGCGAGGGGAGAGGGAGGTCCTCGGGATTCTCCCTGGCATGACGAGTAAGCCGAGAATGACAGGTGAGAACTATTGGGCAGAGGCCGAGAGGGCAAATGGTTCCAGCAGGGGAGAGTCGTGTGCAAAGTCTGGAGGTGGCAGGGCAGGGCACATTCACCTAGGTAGAAGTTCAAAGTGGCCATAGCAGGGTGCAAGGAAGTGGGGGGCTCAGTCACAGGGGCCACCAGGGAGCAGAAGTGGAAGGTGCCAGGGGTATGGAGGGGAGGTGCTATGCGGGCCAGCTAATACAGCTGCAGGTCGAGGGTCCCTCCTCCCAAATGCATGGGGGCCAGAAGTGTTTCAGATTTCAGAGGTTTTCAGATTTGGGAATAAGTGCACGAACTTCGCTGGTTGCATGTCCCTGATCAGAAGATCCAAAATCCAAAATGCTTTTGGATTTTGGAATATTTTGGATTTTGGATTCAAGAATTAGGGTGCTCCACCTGTAGCAGTATCACTGAGAGGGGGTTTGGGACAGTGAGGAGGGAGGCAGGACTGCTGAGGAGGGCTTCCAGCATGCACAGCCCTCCCTGCCTGACCTTAGTGGTCCCCAGACCAGAGGTTACAGGGAGTCAGTCTCCCCTGGGGGGCCCTGGGGAAGGTAACCAGGGTGCCCGGGAGGAGTGCAATAAGACCACTCTCCAGCAAGACCCTCCCACAACCCTCCTGGATGCTGACTGTCTTTGGAGACCTGAGCTGCCCCCTTCCTGTATCCAACCTGGCTTTTGCAGTGCTGCAGGCCGGGGATGGGGGCAGAGACTCTGGATGTGCCCTGGCCAGAGCCAGCTGGAGGAGCGGTTGTGACACCTTTATTCACACGCTCCACAGTTCAAGATCGTAAACCCAGCCTGGCTGGGAATGGCCGCCAGAAAACTGCTTTATCTCGCTGCCCATGAGCCCATGAAATTAATATCGATTCTTAGCCTTGAAGGCTGGCTCACTCTCTTTTTTAACTTTACAAAAGATGAACATTCTATTTGGCTTTTCTCTTCCCTTTCAAGACAAGTCGTTGCTCAAAAGGGCAGCGTCCTGGGAGGCCGCGTCTTGATCCACTTCACAAACAATGCGTTTTTCTATGGAGAAGCACCATGAGCGGTCTGGGGGCACGGATCTTCTTAAGCCATCCGTGGGATTAACGTGGAGTCCAGCCTCCCAGCCTCTCGGAGAACCTGCCATCTGTTCACAGGCGGCAAGTGGCAAAGGTCGCCTGCTCTGTTCCCACCCATGGGGTGGGGAGTGCGCTCACAGTGTCTTCATCCTTCTCAGACAAGCTCCACAAACCCAGTGTGCCAACACCCAGTGGCCGAGGCTCAGGGCTCTGCCCCAGAGGTGCTTATGTGATCTGGGTCTGGCCACCCACAACCTCATCTCCTCTGCCCGCCTCACCCTGGCCCCCTGGCTGCTGTGTCTGCCTCAGGGTCTTGGCACTTTCATTTATTCTGCCAGAGATTCACCGCCCTGCAGTGGTGTGGCTCACTCTAGTTCACTCAAGTCTCTGCTCCACGGTAGCCTCCCAGAGGCCCCTTGGGCCCCCAGGACAGCATCCAATCAGCTGTCAGTGTCTGGCTCCTTGCCCAGCCTTGTTTCCTGGAGGCGCTGTGACTGCTTGACAAGCTCTGGAAAGCATTTTCTTTGGTGGCTGTCTCCCCAACAAGGGTGAGGCCCATGAAGCCAGTTCCTAGCTGAGGCTGCAGTACACAGCATGTAGTAGGTGCTCAATGATACTGGTGGAATGGATGAATCTATCTGGTCAGCAGATAGTTACGCACTTTAGGATAGCATTTCTGATACGCAAATGAGAAGGTGGAGGCCTGGGAGAGTGACTTCTCCCTGCCCAGGGGCAGAGCTGGGGGCAAACCCAGGCCTGGGCCCCCAGAGCCTCTGCTCTCATGGCTCCGGCAACCAGGGGTTCCCCCGCCTCCATGGCACCTCTGATTCCCACGGAGTTGGTGTCTCTCTGAGGGACGAGGCGCCATGCTTAGGACACGACTGGCTCTCGGGAAACATGGGATGAAAACGGTCACTGCCTGAGGACCCCCACTGCAGCTGGGCAGCAAATTCCGGGCCCTTTGGTTGCCCTCACCCTGGTCACACTAGCTATGGCTGCCTCTGTCACTGTGGGCTCCTGGGGGCACGCCAGGCCCAGACAGCTCCGTCCACCCAACTCCTGCCCTTGCTCCTACGGACTGGACCTATTAGCAAAGCCAATTTCCAATGGGCTCCTGAGGCTCTCCTAGCAGCAACTAGGCAGAGGAAGCTGGTTCTGGTTCCTCCATGGCTCTGCTTCCTCCCCTGAGTAGAGCAGGGGTTGGCACCAAGGGTGATTATGCCCTCCAGGGGACACTGGGCAATATCTGGACGCATATTTGATTGTCATAGCTGAGAGGTGCTACTGGCCTCTACTGAAAGAAGCCAGGGATACTCACAAACATCCCATAATGCACAGGATAGCCCCACCAAAGAATGACCCAGTCTCAAATGTCCACGGTGCCCTGGCTGAGAATCCCTGATGCAGAGCTATGGGAAGGCAGGTGCAGCTCCAGAAGCTGACCGAACCAAGGCCAGGGCAGGAAGATCCCTGGGCACAGGGAGGGGAAGCGTGTAGCCCCAGGACTCCACACTGTGAGCCACTGACGGATCAGCTGGTGAGGGCAGAGGGCCAGGACTGGCTGCCCAGCTGCAAAGAAGACTCTCTGAGTAAAGAAGCAAGAGACGCAGAAGGGACCAAAGGCAGCAGGATCCCTGGGACACACACTGCTACCCAGAGCCAGAGTCTCCCGCTTGCCACCCATCGAGACCCCTGCACCTGACGTCTCCGCCAGGGGCCAAACAGAACAGGCATGTTGAAATGTACTGGGCACACCTGGGATTCCAGAGACTCTAGGGGAGTGGGGAAAGGAATCCAGAAAACAAGCAAGTTGCTGCGTCCCCTCTGCTTAGAGCCTCTGCCAAGCCTCCCAGAAGTGGACTTTAGTCCTGCCTCGGCCTGTGGCCTCCGTATGGTAACCCTCACTGTCCCTCAGCAGACGGGGTTCCTGGAAACTGAGATTCCTGTCTATGTTCCCAGGACCCGGACACGTCATCAGAAGCACAGGAAGAACACCAGTTCTCATTCACTGAATGGATGGACAAACGTGCAGCCAGGGGTATGCAGAACGGGAGGTGGATGGGACAGCCACTCGTGAGTTTCCCCTCTAACCTGGCAATTTAGGAGCTAAGGTTGAAGAGTCAAGGGCAACTGCCAGGTCTTGGTAACTGCACCCGGGGCACTGCCAGCTGAGTATGAGGCTGTGGCAGGGGCAGAAGCAGAGGGACACCTCCCTGCGTGATTTCCAGATGCAGCACTCTCCACAGCCCCCGCCCCCCCAGGGAGGCAAGGACGCAGCCAAGCATGAACATGCAGCTCTGCCCCCAATTACCTCTTCAAGGAGGAGATCTTCCCTTGCTGGTACCGGAGGGCTCCCCCTGAGGAAAAAGCCAAGTGGGTCAGAGCTGGAGGACAAGCTGCATGTGCCCCAGGGGGAGGGGGACTCTGGGGCCCACATTTGGCCCCTAGGGGAACAGGTAAGGCAGTATAGCTGGTCACCTCAGACCCAGCTGTAAAAGGACCAGGAGGCAAGAAGGCTGGCAGAGCAACCCCAGAGGCTCCCGCCAGGCCTTGCACTGACAACCCCCAACTCCCAGTCACCCGGTTTGGCTCCACCTGGCCACACAGTAAAGCCAGGTGGGGGCCTCAGTGTCTAGGCCTGGCAAGAGAGGAGGGGAGGCTACACCTGGAGTGAGCAGACCCTGCAGCAAGGGCTGCCCAGCTGGGGCAGACAGACCCCTGGAGAGCCTCCCTCCCGAGGCTGTCCAGCCCACAGGCCCGACCCATCACACCCCAGGCAGGGGTGTGATGTAGAGCCCAGAGTGTCCCTCACTCCCTCCCAAAGCAGGAAGTACTCTTTTCCCCAGAACCCATGGATTCCACTCACCCAAGCCAACAGGGCCAGTGTATCTACAAATGTAGCAAGATGGGCTGTGGATATAGCTCAGTTGGTAAAGTGCCTGCCTAGCAAGCACAAGGCCCTGGGTTCAACCCCTAGCACCACAAAAAACAAACAAACAACAACAACAAACAAATGTAGCACGACTTCCAACAAAGGAAACTAAAGCAAAGGAGCCCAAAATGGCACCTACCCCACGTGCTGACGGCATTGTCCACTCCAGAGGGGTTCCCATGAATCACCCTCTCCCCCTGGAAGGCCCACTTGTTGATGAGCTCCAGGTTCTCCTCTGACCACCTAGAGAAACAGAAGCACACCTTAGGCATGATGGTGGTGAGGGGAGGCCAGGGTGACCTCGGGCAGCAAAAGACTGGAGCTGCAGCCTATGCGTGGTGGAGGACAAGGGGCAAAGGAGCCTGGGCCCCCAAACACAGAAAGAAGAGCCAGAGGCACTGACCACGCTCGAGACCAGGCTGACCCTCCTCTCCCTTCCCTCGGAAGCCTGCCAGGTGTGGTGGGAAAAGCCTGGGCTTGGGTCCCCACAGTCCTCCTATGCCTCTTTCTAGTTGTGACTGGGCCAGCTACCTAACTTCTCTGGGCCTTGCCTCCCTCAGTGGCAGAAGCTCAGCTCTGCTCTCCCTAGAGCTGTGGACATGTGTGACCATGGCTGGCAAAGTGCCCCGTAAGGCATCCACACAGGTACCTCCGCCTGCTCCTGAGCCCAGCCTGACTTTAGGAAGAGCAAGAGGATGGGGGGTGCTTCCCATGCCGTGCAAGCAGGCAAATGCACAATGGCAGCAAATTCCAATCCAGGCGCCCGAGAGGGCCCTTCAGGCCAGGTTGGCACCAGCCATCTCTGAATCTCTCCAAAGTACAGGGGGCCTTCACAGAGTAGGTGCAGCTCACCCCAGCTCATGTGAACGGACCCCAAACACCCAGGAGCGGTGAGCGGCCCAGCCATCACTCCTCTCCACATTCGTGCTTCCTCTCTGTGGTTCCCTCCCCCATGGAACAGCAGCTGCCAAGCATGGTTGTGCAGCCTCAGGAAGGACCAGGCTGTGGCAGGGTCGGGCTGAAGGGGTGAGCTGGCTAGAACCGATCCTGCTGCCAACTTGCCAAGCACCCCTCACAGCTGCTTCAGACCTTGCCCTCACTTCCCTGTGAGATGGGAACGACATGTGGGCCACTGCATGTGCCTCGGGGACAGTGTGTGCTCTCCCAATACATGCTCCAGGAATCGCAGCTCCTGGATGCACTCAAAACCCAGTTCAAGGGCTGGGGATGTGGCTCAGTGCCTAGCATCTGCTGGAGAGCCCTAGGCAAGTCAATTATCCCCTCTGAGCTGGGTGTGAAGGCACGCGCCTGTTAAATAGCAACTGGGGACTCGGGAGGCTGAGGCAGGAGAACCACAAGTTTCAGGGCAGCCTCAGCAAGACCCTGCCTCAAAAATAAAAAAGGACTGGGGCCAGGCACAGTGGGGCACATGTGTTATCCCTGTGGCTCAGGAGGCTGAGGCAGAAGGATGACAAGTTCAAGGCCAGTCTCAGCACCTTAGTAAGGCCCTAAGCAATTTAGTGAGACCTGTCTCAAAAAGAAAAAGGACTGGGGATGTCACTCAGTGGTAAACAGCCTCAAAAAAAAAATTGTTTATATACAAACTCTATCTATCTCCCTTCTGAGCCTATTTATCTATATATGTGTATATATATCTCCCCCGAGTCTCCTTCCTCACCTGCCAAGCGAGATCTCAGGACCCTACACCTCACAGTGGTTGTGGCTATGACTGAAGATGAATCAACACTGGTCAATGCTACTGAGTACCAAGTGCTGAGGGTTGTGCTAAATGCCTTCTCAGATGGACCAGCTCCAGTCATCCTCTCAGTAACCCTGCAGGGGAAGTACCATTATTATCCCCTTTCACATAGAAGGGGGAACAGGCTCAGATGGGCAAAATGTCATCTCCAAGATCACAGTGGTACCTGCTGGTTGGTATATCAGAACCATCTCTGCTAACTTGGAGCCTGAGCTCTGCACCTTGAAACACTATGGTGCCAAGATTTGCCCATTCACTGTTGGTATTTACTGAGCAACTAGTATATGCCTGTAACTAAATTCACAGCTGGGAGCAAAAAAGAGGCGAGGCTGACAACTTCCTGGAGCCTGGAGTATAATGGGGAGAAAGAGATCTGTAAGCAATCAATATTTAGTTACAGATTAGTCACACTGCAATACGTAACTCCAAAATGGAACACTTAGGTAAGTGTGATGCAGGCTGAACAGAGTATACCTCATGCCAAATGGGGGAGGGGGGCAGAGGCGGGGTGTCAGCCAGACAAGATGCAGGGGACAGCACTGCAGCCAGAGGGCCCCACCTGTGCAGTGCCTGGAGCTGGGCCAGAACTGAAGGGCAGCAGTGCCCAGAAGAAACGACAAGAGAGGGACAGGAACTGGCAGCTGACTCCTGCAGAGTCCAGTCCTCTAAACCACGTGAGGCTCCCCTCACGCTGCACAGGGCCTTCCTCAGCAGGCTCAGACTCAAGTCCCTAGAGAGAACTGGGCCAGGCCCTTCAGACTTAGAAGTGGCAAGGGGCAGGTGGGGGAGGTTCTGAGGAGGAATGATTGGGTCTTCAGGGGAGGTCGGAGAACAGGTCAAAGGCAGCGTGAGAAAGGTCACAGGCATGCCCATGCACACACCTGCACACACACACACCTGCATGCACACATGCACATGCACGGCTACCTCTGCCCTTTGAAGAGCAAAGCCAGACTGTTGGGCTGCATGTGGCTGTGTACCCAGGGGACCCAGGCAACCAGGCCCTCACTGGTGTGGTAGGACCAGCAGTCAGCCCACAGTAATGAGCAGCTGTCTCCAAGCTGCCCTCCCGCATCACCATCTTATCACATGATCACCAAATCCCAAGGACAGAAAAACCCCGCCAGGGATCTTCAGGTTCAGTCCCTGAGGAAATGGAGCCCCAGCGAGGAGGAGTCACCCAGGCTATGTGGCAAGTTCACAGACAAAGCTACAGACGTCCTGGAGAACCACGCTGCCCAGAGGTGCCAACTCTCTTTTCTGCTGGAGCTCTCCCCACCCGCAGCAGCCTCGGCTCCACTTCCCCACCCAAGGAACCATTCAGAGGGACTCCAGAAACCAAGACACTCATCAACAGCCTCCAGCACCAACACGGGCCTGTGAGGATCCAAGTGACCTTGGGGCTCCAGCTGAATTCAGCTGAGTTTGACCTACATGTCTCAGGAAAGGAACAACTGGATGTGACAGAAGCCTTACCAGGCACCTTCAGGGCTGGGGAAACAAAGCCAGTGTTTCCAGGTCAGAGAGAAAAGCTCGATTCAGACCAAACCCAGGCAGAGGACAGGGCTCTTCTGCCACAGGTTAGGTGATGTGTCCTTGGGTCTTGCTCCTTTGTGGCCTGCTGAGGGCCCACAAGGTGTGGAGCATACTTGGTGTTAACATTCAGCTCCATCCACTGGACACCAGCCTCACCCAAAAGCCTTCTACTCTGCTGGTCAGACTGGACCAGATGAGACCAGCAGTTCACCTGAGAAACACTGTGGCTGGGCACCAAAGGCTGGCACTGCAAGACCCCTGTTGGGTGGGTTCTCCCAAGCCACACAGGCCCAGGGGGATGCCCCACAGTGACACTGTCAGGGAACTCTGGGGCCTTTTCTACAACATGCCACGGCCTCTGAACTGGGGGTGTTTCTCAAGGAGCATCTGCAAGTGATGGAAGTGGTGTGCCCTACCAGGAAGGAGCACAGGTGACCCTCCCCCATGGGGAGAGCCACTCTCCTCCAGCAGATGCCTTCTAACGCCAACTCTCGGGCAGGTTATGCTTTTCCTCATGACCGTCTGGTTTGAATTTACAGTAACCCCTTGGGCATTCTTGAGACCATGCAGAAGAGGACATGAAGCACCAGGGGGCAGTGGCCAGGCCCAGGTCCCATGGGACATGAGTGCAGAATTGAGAGGGTTTGTCTAACCTGTAGCCATTGGCATCCAGACTCAGGTTCTTTCCACCTCACACCACAGGTGCTTGGACTTCACAGTGCCCAGCTGGGGTCAGGGTGGGCACAGAGCGGCTCAGCGCAGGGGTGAAGCGCTCAGACCCTGGGTTCACACAGCCAGGTTTCAAACCCCACTCCGCGATACTAGTGTGTGGTCCTGTGCTTGGCTTCTGAGGGGGCTTCGTCTCAGGTAAAGTGCCCATGAGACCTCGCACCACACAGGGTGGTGACGAGATCCCCAGGAGAGACTCCCTGCTTGGGACTGGCTCACAGGAAGGACTAGGACCACAATTACCTGCTGGTGTGCTCGCCATCCTCCAGCGGGTTTGGGATCTCCTCACACACGGTCAACAGGGCAGCTGCCAGACATACCGAGTAGGCAGCGCTGGAGCCCAGACCCGCCCCCGTGGGCAGTTCTGACCACACAATGATGTCCAAGCTCGGCAGGGTCCTGCAACATGCCAAGGTGCAAAGTGTGACTCTCTTATAAGGACAGTGAGGTGCCAACACTGAATCCAGGGCCAGGGACAAGGTTGGGACTCTGAGTATCTGACCTGGTTTCTAAACTCAGGGAGAGTCCCTGACGCCAAAGCCATCCCTATTGGATGGTGGGTGCTAAGGTGGATTGGACAACTGGGAAATATGTACCAGGTCCACTGAATCCCTGCACTGCCCAGCCAGAGCTCTCCCTAACCCTGCCGCCCCCACCACCAATGCCCTGCTCCAATGGCTTCCTGCTCCCTCACGGTAGGCCTTGATGGCCCTGCTCTTGGCCCCAGCTGGCTCTCTGCCTGCAGGGCCCTTGCACCTTCGCATGCCCCAGAGAGATCCTCACCCATCCTTCGAGACCCTCTCAGGTGTCACTGCCACTGTGACCTTTCTGGATACGCGCGGGCCCCCACGGGTAGTCTCCCTCACTGTCCTCTCATTGCAGCACACCTAGCAGGGAGCTCCCAGTGAGGCCTGTCCTCCAGAGAATGTCCCCAACACCTGCAGCCAGGTCTGCTTTGGATCGCCAGAGTCTGGAATCACACATCGTACATGGATTCCGTGACATCTGTCAACCTCATGTTCAGTAACTGCCACTGAGCACTTCACTCATTTGCCGCATATAAAAATGACAACACTCCATGGGCCATCTCAGGGTTCACGTGCCAACCCTACCCAGGTTGGGAGATTCTGAAATAACTCCCACCCACTCAAGGACATGCCCCTTACAAGCTGAAAATCCCTGTACTAAGCTAGGTGCAGTGGCACACACCTGTAATCCCAACAGCGCAGGAGGCTGAGGTGGGAGGCTAGCAAGTTCAAGACCAGCCTTAGCAACTTAGTGAGGCCCTAAGCAACTTAGCAAGACCCTGTCTCAAAATAAAAAATAAAAAGGGCTGGGGATGTGGCTCAGTGGTTAAGCACCCCAGGATTTATCCCCAGGACAAGAAAAAAAAAAAAAAAAAAAAAATCCCTGCAGGAGACAGCAAGTGTTGGCCACTTACAAGTGTGTCCATTGAGCCAGTGTCTGCCACTGGAGGGAAGGGCTGCCCTTTACATTCTGCACAAAAGAATAACACTGTACACTCACTATGCACCGGTCACAGTGCTAAGGCTGTTTCACGTGGATTTTTAACATCCCTTATTATTTTCTATGGAATTCTCAATAACAACAAGCTGGAGGCCAGGTAGTGCCAAGCACATTAGGTACTATTGCCGCACCCATTGTGCAGATGAGGAAGCTGAGGCTCAGCGAGGCCAGCAAGTCACACGGCTGTGTGAGCTTGAGCCCACGCAGTTTGCCTGTCGAGTGCATGCTTCCACACCTTGTGACAGTGTCTCCACAGTACTGTCACTCTCTGAAGCTGGCCTCCCTACATCTTAGAGTGAAAGGTGAGGGGACATGGGTTTCGCTCTGCTGACCCGTTTTACTGCAGCAGTGACATGTGGAACAAAGTACCCCTCCAGCCGTGCCAGGGGAGAGGCCACACGGTGGATCCCAGAAGGGGCTTGGCTTTGGCTCTAATGAACTGAAGTGATGGAGAAGGAAGAGTGGGGTGAAGTAGGTGTTAGAGGAACCACCCCCTCCCAGCATGCTGAAGGACAGTCTGCATCCTCGTTTCTCTGAGTTTCAGCTTGCCCAGGTGTAAAACAAGGTAGCACCTCTGTCCCAGGATTGCCATCCACAGAGCATCTGGGGAGGTACTGGGCACTGGGGAGGGCAGCCGGTGGCTGCTGCTCCTAGGACCAGAAAGGAGGCACAGTATTCTCCAGCAGGGCAGGGACTGGAACTCTTCCTGCTCCCCTGAGCACCTACGTACCTCTGCCTCCCACAGATAGCCAGGTACAAGTACAGGAAGGCCAGCACAGCCAGGCGCTCAGCGGCAGCACAGTCCTCAGGGAGGCCTGCCACCTCCTTCAGCTTCTCCACTTGCTCTGGGATGGGCGCTGTGACGTCACCTTGCTCTGTCAAATACACAAACACAAGTGGATGAGAGGCCTCAGGGGCTTTCCTAAACTACAGACTAAAACTGGGTGGTCACTGGAAGCAGAATATGGATGGACATGAACTTACAGTCCCAGCCTCAGAGCTGAGTCTATCTGTTGACCCAGAGCCTTGGGAGTCGGAAGACTTGGGAATGGGGTCCCGACTATGCCATTCACTCACTTTGTGGCCTTGAGCATGTGACTTACCTTCTCTCAACCTCAGTTGGTATCAATAGTAACTCTTCATAAGGTTGCCATGAAGATAAAGTTAAGCAAGGTGTTGTAAAATTCTTAGCACAGCTCCTGACACATATTAAGTACTTACTTAATAGCAGTTTAAACAAGCACAGGTGCACACACAGTGAACGCTAGCTCAGTCACTCAAAGGTCTGGCTTTTACCTTCCTTTGTATCTCAAAGGCAGTATTAAGTTATTCCCCAGTTATTTTCCTCTCCCAAAAGATAATTAGGGAGATTAGAAACTCAAAAGTAGTAACATGAAATGTTGGTTGGGCAAAAGGGAAAGGTGAGGTAGCAGGTTTTTCCCAGAGACAGGTAGGAGCTTGAGCAACCTTCCTCTGCAGCACTAAGGAGACTGAGCAAGTCTGACCAGTTCATCTTTACAGATCGCTTCCAGAAACTCAGGTCAAGTTCTAAAGAGAGTATGAAATGGAGTTGGTAGGCCTATGCTAGGAAACTTCAGGGCAACTCTTGAGTTGACAAAACAGCCAAGTCGGACGTGACAGAGGGCCCAGACATTGCAGATTCTGCCCTGGAGATGTTCAGAGAGAACTGGATCTGAATCCTTTCTATAGACTGATAGGCTGGGTGGCTCAAGCCAGGAGACCACTGTACTTTAGTTTTCACATCCATATAACGGACATGAATAACATCACCTACTTCCAGGAAGAGCTGGAGGATTCTAAGACATTCAAAGATGGCAAACGCTTGCAGCCTCCTAGACAACGTGTCTCCAGAGGGCTTGGTGTCTTTCTGTCTCTTTCTGAAGTCGATGAACAAGCCCTTACCTGCCCCTGTGCTCAGCACCACAGCCTCCAGTCCTGCTGGAGATCATAGTCCCCCTCAGTCAGGCAATACAACCCTGTTCGTGGGGGGCCCAGGAGGTGAAGTGACCTGCCAGCCTCGCCTAGGAAGTCTGAGTGGTCCCACCCCAGGTTGCTGCCATCTCTGCTACTGACTTACCAAACCAGTAGCTGTGGTTCTCAGGAAACACTTCTGGCCTGGCTGGGTAGCCCTGGGCACCACAGAAAGCAAGTCCCAGGTGCTCTACTTGGCCACCTTCTGAGGCATGCTCCAAGGCAGTGGTACTTAACTGAGGGTGTCTCTGGTATTGCCCAGGGAACCTCTTTCAAAACACACACATGCAGCCCTTACCACTAACAATTCTCAAGAGAAGACAGGCAGGGCCAGGAATCCATCTACACTGGTAAAAATAACAGTAAAAATGTCCTCCAGTGATTCCAAGGCATGACAGGTTTAAAATGGCTGCTGTAAGAGTTCATTTTTATTTTTGGTGGTACTGATTGAACCCAGTGCTGTATTACTGAGCTACACCCACAGCCTGAAGACTTTCAACTCTTATTCCATCTCCTATGGGAGCCGCTATGGATCCTCAGGGTTAAGAATACTTTGGAAGAAAGCCCAAGGGGATTCTCGTTTGCTCATGGCTCGCTGAGGACACCATGGCCAACAATGAGACGTCAGGCTAGAACACAGGTGGAGAAAAGAGAATAATCCCAGGTCTGGGGAGCTCCCCTGACTGAGGAAAATGAGCCTGACTGTGGATGGACACAACCTTACCCATGTCGTCAACAGCACCCTTATTTACTGGTGTGGAGAGATGATCCTGATACACCAAAGGAAAAACTCACACATTCCTGAAAAGTGGATAATGGAGTAACTCAATTTTTTTTTTTTTTTTCAGTGCTGGGGATTAGAACCCAGGGCCTTGTGCTTGTGAGACAGGCACTCTACCAACTGAGCTATATCCCCAGCCCGACAGACCTTTTTCTTGTTTATTTATATGCTGTGCTAAGGATCAACCCCAATGCCTCACACATGCTAGCAAGCACTCTACCACTGAGTTACAACCCCAGGCTGAACTGACCCAATTGGGGTAAAAAACAAGATATCTCTCTATCTCAATCAACCTAAAGTCTCAATATTGACAGAAAATAACTCAGAAGGATTAATACCAAAATGGCTAAGGTGGTTATTGGGAAAGAGGGAAGCAATAATAGGTGAATTTATTTTTTTGTCTTCTGTTATTTTGTTGACTATATTTTCCAGTAATAAGCACAAGTTATTTTCATTGTTAATACTTTTTTCTTCTTTTTGTGCTGTGGTTTGAACTCTAAGGTCTCATGCATACTAATCACACACTGCTCCACCCAGTCCCTATTTTTAAGAATTTTGAATTGCCAGCTGAGGTGGCATACTCCTGTAATCCCACCTACTCAGAGGCTGAGGCAGGAGGACTGCAAGTTCAAAGTCAGCCTCAGCAATTTAGAGACGCCCTAAGCAACTTAGTTAGAGCCTATTTCAAAATAAAAAATAAACAAGGGCTAGGGATATGGCTCAGTGGTTGAACACCTCTGGGTTCAATCCCTGGTACCAAAAAAGAAAAAAAAAAATCAATTTTTTTAATCACACAAAATGCCCACTGTTCCTTCTCCCTGTTGAAAGCAACATTATTAAAGGTGAGGCTCTATCCAATCTCCACCCCTAGGACCCTTCCAGAGGTCAGCTTGATGTCTATTACCTCAGACCTCTTTCTATCATTTTTTTTCCTGCAGTACTGGAGATTGAGCCCAGGACCTTGCAAATGCTAGGTAAGTGCTCTACACTAAGTTACATTCTCAGTCCTTTCTTTAACTTTATTTTGAGGCAGGACCTCCCTAAGTTGCTCAGGCTGGCCTTGAATTTGAAATCCTTCTGCCTCAGTTGGGAATACAGGTGTGCACCACCATGCTCAATTTTTTTTCTCTGCATTTGCACACTGTCTGTCATGTAAGTATGCATAGATGCTGTTTACGTCCTGTGGTTTTTTACTTAACAATAGACCTTGATAATATGTCCACAACAGCCCACAGATATCTGGTGCAGTTCTACGGTTTTAAATTAAGACACAAACTAAATAAGTGAAGCTAATTTTATGGGGTCAGGATAGAAAATATCCCTAAAATGGCTGGCTTCTGGCTCCCTCAGGAACAGCCTAGAACCTACCCAGGTGCCTTCTCTCCCCCTCTTCAGGGCCCAGGCTCTTCTTACACCTGGTTTCTCTTGCTTGCACTCACCCATAAAGCTTGTGTCCAACAGCTGAAGTCTGGCCACATCCCAGGCCTGCTTGATACCAATGTTTGGTAAGTTGAGGCTCACTTTCCCATTGCTGTTGGGTTGAAGCCTGAGGAATGTTCTCAAGTTCAAGGCCACTGCCAGTGCTACCTGTAAAATAAAGGGCAAAAGTAGTAAGCTGAGGGTGGGTGGGAAGTGGGCCAGAGTAAATATGCTGACAAGAGAGGCAAATACCAGCAAATACCCCCCATGCCTTGGCAGACTTGGGGATCAGCCTTGGCATGCTGTCCCACTGAGCCTGGGTACAGCCACTACCATTCCATTAGGAGTTTATATCTGCTCATATTGCCTTCCCCATGGAAAACTTCAGAGGTTCTCAACACCAAGGAATTGCTTCCCCATAATCTCTATATTTTCAAAGAGAAATATAAGGTAAGAACATAGAAAATTGCACTTCAAATGAACAAGTGGATGAGCATGAGCTTTGGGCTCAGACAGAAGTGGGTTCACTACTACATCTAGCAAGGTGAAGGGAGCTTGGTCAAGTTATCAACTCTTTAAGCCTGAGCTTCCATATCTGTAAATAGTATAACAAAAGGATGTCCCTCCTGGGGTAGTTGCAAAGGTTAAATGAGATAATGCATGTTTCTGACTTGTTTGCTGGATCATCTTTCCAACTTCTAAACATGCAAGTGCACGCGGGCTCAGTCCTCAAAGATCTTTTTCTCTCCACCAGCTCACTTCTTAAGTGATTTCATTCCACATGAAGGGCTTTATAAATCATCTTTTGCTGTCTCTATAAGTAAGGCCAGAGAAGTTCTTCAGTGGGCATAAGATCTGGCTTTTCCTTGTCTGGCTGGGGAGAAATGAGACTCCTTCCTGGTCTGCTCCCAAGCTATGTCTCAGGACCTTGCTTCACCTTCTTGCAAGATCAGTGTCAGGGGAAGTAGGATCCAATCCTTGAAAGCTCTGGGGGCTTTTTACCTTGCCATGGACCACAGCATGTTCTCCATGAAGGATGACTTTCCCTGGAGAAGACACCAGCAGGACTTCTGACAACATGGCTCTTGGGAATCCTGAAAGGGAAAGCCAGAGAGAGAAACAAAGGTGCCTAAATATCAGGACAGCAGAAAGAGATCTTAGCGAAAGCCCAGTTCAAGCTCATCTTTGCCACAACAACAACAGCATAAAGAGCACTTGCAGTATGACAATCAACTGGGCAAACGAGAAAGACAAGAGTTCAAATTTCAGCTCTTCTCTCTAGTAATGTCATCTTAGCTAACTCACTTAAATGGCTATGAATTTCAGTTTACCTATACATTATAGAGGGACAAAACTGTAACGTACTTCAACACATCATTAGGAAAGTTAAATTAATCTACGAAGTGTCCAGCATATTGTAATCACTTGATTACTGATAGCAAATTATTACTAGCTCTGTTCTTGATTTCAGCTTTTATTACTAGTACTATTGAAAACAGAAATTCACATGAGGGTTGGAAAAGGTAGCTCGCTGGTAGAACACTTTTGTAGCATGAGCAACGAGCAAGGCCCTATGTTTGATCCCCAGCAAGGAAGAGGGAAGGAGGGGGAAGAAGATGGAAAGAGAGAGAAAGGAAGGGAGATTGAGAGAGAGATTGATTCACATGAAATAGTGGATGAAACAAACCTCCTTCCTGGACATGAGACTGTTTCAATGTGTCACAATCATAAACACGGCTGCAGAAAACACCTGTTATGCCCCGTTTTGCACATGTAAACGAAGATTTCTGCAATAAGTGCAGAAAGTGTTTTGCTAGGTCTACAGGTGTGTAGCACTTTTCCTTTTCACAAATAATGCAAATTACCCTTCGTTTAGGCCCTACGTGAACTACCTTTATACAAAGACCTCACTCGCACTACTAGCCAAGTACCCTAGCGCTCCCTTCTCTTAGGGAGTCAGATTTGAGGTTGCCGACACCACAGGACGACTTCTCGGAGTTGGGGAAACTGAGTCAAAAGAAGCTGGCCGCCTGCCCCAGAGTCGTCCTTGGTCCCGGATCTCGCACCACCCGGTCCTGAGATCCCCAGTTTCTCACCTGCCGCCGTCGCCGCCCCTTCACCTGAGAACCTGAACTGCTCCCGGACTCCATCCCCTAAGAGCCAGTGCCCCGTGGGAGGCGGCCTCTACTTTCCGTTCAGCCAATCAGAGCACGCAAGCCGAGAACGCCTTTACCAATTGGCTTGAGTATTGGCCAATAGGGATCGCAACCAAGCTGTCCAGGATTTTCCCGCCCCTCTCCTGGCGTAAACCAATGGAAAACAAGTCCTTAGAAGGATCCCGCCCTGGTGCGAGAGCTGCGAACCAATGGGAAATGGCAGCTGAGCAGTGGCGCGGCGGCTGTGGGTGGAGTCACCCCCGGGCCTGGACGGCAGCCTGGCTGGGTCAGCCCCGGACTCGCGGCCCTGCTCATGGCTGTGTGGGTCCTGGGAGGCCGCCTTGGCCTGCGCGGGTGCCTCGGCGCCAGCAGTCTGCTAGGTCCGCGTTTCCAGAGTCGCGGCCCTCAGGGCGTGGAAGACGGGGACAGGTGAGTGTCTGGGTGGGTACCTCCAACAGTGCATCTTGGTGTTGTCACCTTGGGTACATCAGCATGACGTCCCCCGTGTACTGACGTCACTGTGAGCAACGTGGAAGCTAGTATTTCTTTGCAAGAGTTTTAACGCAGCCCAGTTGTCATCAGTCAGGACAGGCCATGTCCCATGTGGGCCAGGTGGGCCCATAATTCGGATTTTGACCCCAAAGCAGTTTATACAAATACACTGACATTATCTGAAGATGACTTTTATCATATACTTTGAAATATGCACTGCTCCCGAGACCACCCCAGCCTCAGAACCTGTAGAGTACCATGAATTAATAATGGGTTAATATATTTTATAAGTCCAGTAATTTAACTTTTGAATAAGCATATAATGTCACATTTTAATTTTGAACCATCTATTTAATTTTTATGTTGCTATTTGAAAATGCTAGTTTGTGGGGAGACTGGGGATGTAGATCAGTGGTAGAACATTTGCCTAGTATGCCTGAGGACCTTTGGTCCCCAGTACTGCCAATAATTTAAAAAGAGTGAAAATGCCAGTTTTTAAATCCTGTTTGGCAATTCTTCATTTCTGAGTGTACTTGAAGCCTTATAGAATGGAAGTGGCCCAGTTTTCTTTCCCTCCAAGAGGCCCAGACTTGGTGGTAGAGAGTCTAGTAGAGTATGGTGGTAGAGAGTTTGGGGAGGGTAGAAGTAACAGTTTGGTCCTAGGAGTAGGACAGTCTTGGACATGAATCCCAAGCCCTGCCTCTTCTTCCCTAGGAAGATGAAGTCTCACTGTGAGCTAGTTTCCTCAATAGTAAGATGAAGGTAAAAGGTCATGTCTACCTTTGGGGCTATTGGAATATTTCTGGATAATTCCAGGAGATAATGCCCAAAATACACTATGGTACAGGAGCCATAGGAAGCAATCAATCAATTCTTTCAGCAAATATTTATTGAGCATCTCCATTGAGCAACTCATTATATTTGCTGCTCTCCTGATACATATGGGGAAGATACAGAGCTTGCCTACAAAGGGCTTGAAGTAGAAGTGGTGGAGGGGACAGGAGGCTGATGCAGAAGGATCATGAGTTCAAAGCCAGCGACTTAGAGCCTTAGTGAGGCCCTAAGCAACTCAGCAAGATCCTGTGTCTGAATAAAGATACTGCAGGGGCTGGGGATAAAGCTCAGTTGGTAGAGTGCTTGCCTTGCATGCACACGGCCCTGGGTTTAATCCCCAGCCCCGGAAAAAAATAAAATAAAATAAATAAATAAGTAAATAAATAAATAAATTGTCTTCCAAAAAGTGGGGGGTAGGGGCTACTGCTGAGGTTGTAAGCAGCAAGCTGGGACCCATGGACAGAGGTAAGGCATCCCACTCATCACCTCTTGATGTCTGTTTCTCATTAGGCCACAGCCTTCCTCGAAGATCCCCAAGATCCCCAAGATTTACACCAAAACAGGAGACAAAGGTAGGGTGAGGACAGATTGAAAATGCAACAAAAGAGATATGGCAGGCCTGAGTTGTGGGTCAGTGGTAGAGTGCTCCCCTAGCATGCCTGAGGCCCTGGGTTTGATCCTCAGCGCCACATAAAAATAAAATAAAGGTATTATGTCCACCTACAACAACAACAACAACAAAACAATAAAAAAATATATATATGTATATATATAAAAGACATATGGCAGACATCATTTCAAAGTTCTTCCAACTTCTTTGTAGCCACTAAAAAGTATGTGACCAGCTGGGTGCCATGGCACATGCCTGTAATCCCAGTGGTGCAGGAGTCTGAGGCAGGAGGATCATGAGTTCAAAGCCAGCTTCAGCCACTTAGTAGGCCCTACGCAACTCAGCAAGACCCTCTCTCTAAATAAAATATAAAAAAGGGCTGGCTAGGTGTCAGCTTAGGACCTGACTTCCTTAACAAGACTCCTAAAGCACAAAAGTAAAATTAAGAATCAATAAATGGGATGGATTCAAACTAAAAAGCTTCTTCTCAGCAAAGGAAACAATCAATAATTTGAAGAGAGAGCCAACAGAATGGGAAAAAAATCTTTACCACACACCTCAGATAAGCTCTAATCTCCAAGATATATAAAGAACTCAAAAAAACTTAACACCAAAAATAATAATAATAATAATAATAACCCAATCAATAAATGGGCTAAGGAACTGAACAGACACTTCACAGAAGAAGAAATACAATCCATCAACAGACATATGAAAAAAATGTTCATTATCTCTTTCAATTAGAGAAATGCAAATCAGAGCTACTCTAAGATTTCATCTCACTCTAGTCAGAATGGCAATTATCAAAAATACAAGCAATAATAAGTGTTGACAAGGACGTGAGGGAAAAGACACTCATACATTGTTGGTGGGTATGCAGATTGATGTAACCACTTTGGAAAGCAGTATGGAGATTCCTAAGAAAACTTGGAATGGAATCATTTGACCCAGCTATCTCACTCCTCATTTTATACCCAAAGGACTTAAAATCAACATACTACAGTGACATAGCCACATCAATATTTACAGCAACTCAATTCATGATAGCAAAACTATGGAACCAACCTAGATACCCTTCAATAGATGAATGGATAAAGAAAATGTGGTACATATACACAATGGAATATTACTCAGCCTTAAGAAGAATGACATTGTGGCATTTGCAGGTAAATGGATGGAACTAGAGAATATCATGCTAAGTGAAATAAGTCAATCCCCCAAAAAACAAAGGCCAAATGTTTTCTCTGATAATTGAATGCTGATCTATATTGGGGGGTAGGTAAGAAAGAATGAAGGAACTTTGGATTGTACAGAGGGAAGTGAGGGGAGGGGTGGGGCTGATGGGGAAGGGAAGGATGGTAGATTGAGATAGACATTATTACCCTATGTGCATGTATGAGAAAAAAATTTTTTTAAAAAAATCACTGTCAAAAAGATTATGAAAAAAATAAATAAAAGTTTTAAAAAAAAGAGCTAGGGATGTGGCTCAGTGGTTAAATACCCCTGGGTTCAATTCCCAGTACCAAAAAAAAAAAAAAGAAAAATAATAGTAATAATAATAATAACAACAACAACATCACAAAAATGTGATGTGAAATGAAAACCACCCAAGTTAGTTAAGTGATGAAAATAGGTTTTGGGGCTGGGGAAGGAGAGATAGCTCAGTGGTAGATCTATCTATTTTTGTCTCCAATACTGGATAAAATATCCCTGTCAGAATGATACAATTTCCTGAAGTTGAAAACCATGCCAATCACTACTACCTATTGTTTTTTGGATATATACTTAAAAATATAAGTGTCCACATAGGATGTACTTAATGCCATTGCACTATGGATTAAAGAAAGATCAAATGGTACATTTTATGTTAAGCGTATATTACCACCACAACAAAATGAAACGTGTCTAGGAATGACAAAGGTCAGGTGCTGGTGTCCATGACTGCCAGCCAGAGACCTCTAGGGGGCACCTGTGGTCAGATACAGTTGGGGCAGTTGGCTCATTAGAAGGAGGGAGATGGCCCAGCATGGGGACTGTAGGGTGACTCCATAAGAGGATGCTAGAGAGACTGGGGCTGCAGCTCAGTGGTAGAGCGCTTGCCTAGCACATGTGAGGCCCTGGGTTTGATTCTCAGCACTACATTAAAAAATAAATTAAAAATAGAGATATTGTCTCCGTCTACAACTAAAAAATATGTATATTTTTAAAAAGAGGATGCTGGAAAGGACTTATAGGGCTGGGCTTGTGATGGGCGGCTTGGGGGAGGCCTCGAGGAAGTGAGGCTGTGCTCTGGACAGGACGCTGTCAGAAAGCAGGGCTAATGGTGTAACTGGGTGTTTTGATTTTTCTTTAGACGGTAGGAGCATCAGAGAGGTGATAGAGATGCAGCAATCACTGACACTAGCCAGGAAAGGGGTGTTTGGTATTTTCACAGGGTGGACGTTGCTCAGCTGTGGCCTGGTTTGTTTTGGCCCTAATCTGTCCCAGTCATAGAGTAGGCCATCCTAGAGTATTCTGGGAGATCATTTGTGTTCAGCAGAACAGCACAGCCTACCTGTGAGCCTCAGGGTTGCCTGGCAACACCAAAGCCTGCCTGATAAGGCCAGGCAGGAACCATGACCTAGGCAGAGGTGCAGGGGACTCACAGTTCCTGTGAGACATAGTGATCACATACCTGCAATATGTCTCAATTGTTTTGTTTCTTTAGCAGGCTGCTTAGTACATGCAAAGGATATCAGCAAGGAAATGAGGTAGTCACCCTTAGGAGAGGTGACTGAAAGGGGTGGGAAGGGTCTTCTAGGGGTCTAGTCAAGTTTTGTCCTTGAGCTGGGTACTGATCACAGAGGTATATTCATTCCATTAATAGCAATGCATGAACTTGTACACTTAGGGTTTCAGTTCTTTTCTTTCTCTCTTTATTGATTTATTTTGGTACTAGGGATTAAACCTGGGGTGCTTTATCACTGCACTCTATCCCCAGCCCTTTTTATTTTTTTTTTAATTTTGGGTTGGGGTCTCACTAAGTTGCTCAGGGCCTCCTATGTTGCTGAGGTTGGTCTTGAATCTGCCATCCTTCTACCTTAACCTCCTGAGTCCCTGGGATTACAGGCCTGTACCACCATACCTGGCTCAGCATTTGTCTATGTCTCTTGAACTTTACGTTGAACACTTATGGGCTGGTGGTGCAGCTCATTGGTAGGGCACTTGCCTAGTACGCACACACCCTGGGTTTGATCCCCCCAACTGCAACAAACAATCAAAGCACAGCAAATCTGGGGCCAATCTTAATTTGGGCGGCTCTATGTTTTTTCCACAGGGTTTTCTAGCACCTTCACAGGAGAAAGGAGATCTAAAGATGACCAGGTGTTTGAAGCCGTGGGAACTACAGATGAATTAAGTTCTGCTATTGGGTAAGGGTGGTAGGACGGCCTGAGGTCAAGTCATGAGTGCATGCCACTCACATGGAAGTTGTCTGCACTTGAACCTGCCTGAGCAGGGGAGCTCAGGCTGGTCAGCTACGCAGGCTGCCAGGCGGCAGACAGCCTGTCTGTCTGGCCCTGCTTGCTTCTGCTTGTCTCAATGTCACCCCCTCCATCCAGCCTGGATCACTCACTTCTCGGGTGAGTGTGGGGATCGTGGAGCTACATCTCTTAAGAGAAAGAGATCAGTTAGTCTGATAAGCGGTGCGTCAAGTGGAATCCTGTTCGTGAATGAGAGTTTTGAAACAGCCAGTGTTTAGAAGGTTGATATGAAGAATTAGTCAGGATGGGCCAGGCCATGCTGTCCCCCAAACTGTAGAGATTACAAACCAAAGTCATATTTCCTACTTGTACTTCAAGCCCATGCCTTGGGTTGGCTGTGTCTCTGCTCCACGTGGCCTTTACTCGGGGCCCTAGGCTGACAGGACGGCATCTATCTGAGACCATACCAGTCCTGAGGGCAGAGGGAGGAGATGTCCTGGTGAGGCTCACGCTGAATCTCAGTGCTTCCCAGCAATGACGCCTCCACCGACATTTCACTGGCCAAAGCCATTCGTATGGATGTGCCTGACATCCGTGGGGTGGGAGGGGCAGCGCCTGCTGTGAATTATGGTCCAGCTCATCATGCTCCGCGCTGTTAACAGCATGAGCACCAACAATCTCGGGTACTGTTTCCAGAGATCTTACATGGCTCTGTGGTTATAGGGGCATGGTAATCAGACACCTGGGTTCAGATTTAGTACTACTGCAGGTAGCTGTGTGACTATAGGCAAACCCCCAGACTCTCTGAGCCTCAGTGTACTGTGCTGTCAAATGGTCATAGTAACTGTATCCATCTCACTGTGTTCTTGTGCAATTGTTCCTCCCTAGGACAGTGCCCAGCACAAGTAATAATGATGCAGCTATTATCATTATCATGATAATGTATGTGTTCATGGCTGCTGTTTCTCAGTGATGTGCAGACTAGTTGAGATTTTCAAGGCAGATAATGTCAGGGAATGGCAGTCTTCCAGCAAGGTAGAGAAGGCACAGTCCTGTGTGGGGGTGGGGAGACAGGATGAGGTGGGCACAGTATAAGCACCGTGGGTCCTGACATTGGCCTTTCAGAATTAGCAAATCAGCCGGGCGCCGTGGTGTATACCTGTAATCCCAGCATCCTGGCGGCTGGGGGGCTGAGGCCACAGGGTGTTGAGTTCAAAACCAGCCTCAGCAACTTAGCAAGGCCCTGTCTCTAGATAAAATATTTAAGGGGCTGGGGTTGTGGCTCAGTGGTAGAGCGCTCCCCTGACACATGTGAGGCCCTGGGTTTGATCCTTAGCGTCACATAAAATAAATAAAGGTATTGTATCCACCTACAACTAAAACAAAATATTTAAATATATATATATATATATATATATTTAAAAAACTGCTGGGGATGTGGCTCAGTGGTTAACCACCCCTGGGTTCAATCCCTGGTATTAAAAAAAAAAAAAAGAATTAGCAAATCAGTGGCCAGTGTCTTCCAACTGATGCAGGGCAAGAGGTCAGTCTAGAAACCTCAGTCATGGATTCTTCCTTTGTCAGACATTGACAGGGCACCTCCATATGGCAGATACTGTTAAACAGAGCCTCAGCCCTGCCTCCAGGTGGCCACAAGGGCTAATTGGGCACTACACATAGTGGGGCTGGCATGGGGTGAGCACCCAGAGGATCCTTGAGTGGCAGATATTTCTTGGCACCTGCAGGGTGCCAGGCATAATGCATACTTCAGTGACAAAGACAGCGTCCCAGGCCACACAGCCTTCCTTACCTCCATGGGGGAGTGGAACAGTAGAGGCTGATTTCCATGTTCATTTTGTTCTGATTGTCAGATGGCTGGGAAGATGCACAGGTTATTTTTTGTTCCCCTTCCCTATCCATTGTCCACGCTTCTCTTTGCCTTTCTGTGCCTGGGCAGTTGGCCTTCTCACCAGGTGATGGTACCTGGTTCCTCCAGTGGGAGGTGGCAGCAGGAGGTAGGAGAATAGGCACAGAGGTCTGAGAGCACACATGACCCTGCTCCCTAGCTGGGTGTGGCACTGGTGGCCCAGGGCTCCTGCTGACTCTGTCCCTGGAATCCAGCACTCTGCAGGGTCAGGGCACCCCCCAAGTCCCTTGCCCCTTCACGCTCCTGCTTTTGCTATTCTTTACCATTGGTCATCGGTTCCCATAACTGTCCACACCTCTGAGAATCCTCCCTCAAGAGCTCTCCTCCAGGATTCCTTCCAGTGGACCCCTGTTCCCTCCCAGGACCCTGATGGGTACAGGAGAGAGGGGGCTGCAGAGGAGGCCAGAGCCAGCATCTTGACCAGCATCTGGGCAGGTTCCTCCTGCCTCCCATCCCACCTTACCAGGACCTCCTCCTCAGCCTTCAAAGCCCCACCTCCTGCATCCTTCCCCTAGGAAGCCCACCTGCTCCCTGGCTGAGGGAGGTAGGCCTCTCTCACTCTCCTTCACCACTGACTCCAGTTTACAGCTTCCCAGTTGGTAGAATGGTAACCAAATGGAGTCCCCCACTGCTGGAGAGAGCCTGCATCACCTTCTCTTCCTCGCTGAATCACCAGGACTCGGCCAGGGCAGGTGCTCAAAAAGGAATCAGTGCCAGGTGCGGTGGCGCACACCTGTAATCCCAGCACTTGGGAGGCTGAGGCAGGAGGATCTCGAGTTCAAAGCCAGCCTCAGCAACTTAGCAAGGCCCTAAGCAACTCAGTGAGACCCTGTCTCTAAATAAAATACAAAATAGGCCTGGGGATGTGGCTCAGTGGTCGAGTGCCCCTGGGTTCAATCCCCAGTACAAAAAAAAAAAAAAGGAATCAGTGACAGAGAAATGAGTGTAAGAAGAGGCATTTTAAGAAAGAACTACCTCTATCCAAATGGAATCCTGTGATGTTCCTATTGTCAGCAACAGAAATGACACCCTGGGTATCGTAGCTGAGTGAGCCGGATTGCCTCCACCTAGGAACTTACTGTCTTAGCGTGGCATTGTGTCAGAGGCACATCCTTTTTGCTTTTTTCTCTCATAGGTTTGCTATGGAATTAATTGCAGAAAAGGGCCACTCGTTTGCTGAGGAGCTTCAGAAAGTAAGTAACATCCTCTCACAGATGAATTCATCATCCCTTTGTGTCTTCTGGGGCCCTTCACTCTTGTCTGCAGGCCTCGGTTTCTTCACCTGTGAAGTGGGGACATACAGAGATAACCCTCCTCCTCAGGCAGGTAGAGCTAAGTGAGGAGAGGACAGAGTGAACAGCTTCAGCTGGTGGCAACTCTGTCCCAGGGGCATTTGGCAATGTTCAGAGGCATTTTGAGTTGTCACATCTGGGGGTGGAGGTGCTACTGGCAACTAATTGGTACAGACCAATAATGCAGCTCAATATACTACAGTGCATGGGACTGTTCCCTCAACAAAGGGTGTCCAGTCCCAAATGGCAGTACCCCCAGGCTGAGAAACCCCCTGATGAAGTCCACAGCTCGGGGATGCCCAGCATCAGTGAGCCCAGCTGGACTCGTGCTGATTAGTATTCACATGTGTTCCTTAAGGAGTGAGACTGGGTGAAGTGGTACACCTAGCTAGTCTGGAGGCTGAGGCAGGAGGATCACAAATTTGAGGTCAAACTGGGCACTTAGTAAGACCCTGTCTCAAAACAAATTAGGAGTGGGGTGGGCTGGGGTATAACTCAGTAACAGAGCTCCCCTGGATTTAATCCCCAGTACCTTGAAAAAGAGGAATGGGGCCTCTGACTCCCAGAATGAATGTCAAACACAGAGATGGGGATCGCACCTCCAGGTTGCCATCTACATGTCCCTTGGAGTCAAGACAACCCAGGCATGAGCTCCGGAGCAGACAGGCCTCCTGCTCCCAGAAGCCCCGCATACCCCAGCTGACCTTAGTCTTCCAGCAGCATCCTTTACACGTTAGGTTCTCCCATCCTGCTGGTCTTGAGGCCCACCAAGTTAGAAACTTAAAGCTGTCCATTCAGAGATAAGCAGCAGCTCTCACAAGGGCACCATGCATGGGAGACAGGGATCAGAACCCAGAAGCTTCCTCTGAACCTTGCTGCTCATCCCTGGACACTGGGGTCTTCTCCTCCTTCAGACTCTGAAACAGCCACACCAGGTCCCCTCAACCAGGCTGAGTGGCCCAACAAGGCATCATGTGAAGGTCTGACACTTTGCCTTTGAATGTCACCTCATCGAAAGCCTGACAGTCCCTACTATAGCTCTCGGTGCGCCAGGTGGCACCCCTGCCCGGGCACTCCATTATTTCTGTCCCACCTCACACGTTGGTCTTTGTTCTCCCCCTTCTCCCCCAGATCCAGTGCACGCTGCAGGATGTCGGCTCCACCCTGGCGACCCCACGCTCCTCGGCCAGGGAGGCTCACTTAAGTAACTCTCTGAACCCACTGTGGGTATTCAAGGGCCCTGGGGGCAGAGGCCGGGAGCCCAGGCCCAGGCCACGCCAGTTGACCACGCAGCCTCGCTTAGCCCCTGGGAGGGAGGTTGGCCTGGGTGGTAGAAGCAGTTGCAGGCCAGGGAGGTGGGCTGTTCCCCTGATGGCATGGTAGGCCATGTCTCATGGCAGTTCCTTCTGCTCCCTGACCTCTCAGAACACACAGCCTTCGAGGCAGGGCCCATCCTGGAGCTGGAGAGGTGGATCGACAAGTACTCCAGCCAGCTGCCCCCACTCACAGCTTTTATTCTGCCCGTAGGTAATGGGGGGCCT
This sequence comes from Glaucomys volans, assembly GCA_020662805.1. Classification (NCBI taxonomy): domain Eukaryota; kingdom Metazoa; phylum Chordata; class Mammalia; order Rodentia; family Sciuridae; genus Glaucomys; species Glaucomys volans. The sequence goes on from JAJEJO010001303.1 coordinate 148,481, forward strand.
CCACCTGGGCGTGGCTGCAGGCCAGGTGTGTGGAGAAAAACACGTGGGCTTCAATCTGTCTCCCTCTGTAGCTTCCAATAGTGACAGCAGCTGTCCTCAAGTCCCCCAGGTCCTCTCGGGTCCCTCTCCAGCCCTGTGCCCCTTGGAGGTGGATCCCAGGGGGTGCCCAGTAGGGCCCTGGAGCAGAACTCCTGCCCAGCCCATGCCCACTTCTCCTTGCAGTCAGGAGGCAAGAGCAGCTCTGCACTGCACTTCTGTCGGGCCGTGTGCCGCCGGGCTGAGAGACGGTAAGGGGCCCCAGGGAGAGGGCACCTGCCCAACAGGCAGGAGGCAGGCACTGTGCTGCCCTTGGAGACCTTTCTCAGATCTGGATGTGCCAAGTTCCTGTCCTTGGAACCTGCGCTGCAGAGGGGAGACAGAGACAGAGGAACTAACTGCCCACTGCTCATTGGCCAGAGGGGTCTGCCCTTCACCTGAGAACAAGAGAAAGATGGCTTCCAGGCTGCTTGGGGTGGGGGCAGGGGGTTGACATAAAGGACCCTGTTGGCCCATAGAGAGACACAGGGATATGGAGGGGCTGCCTGGTTGCAAGGGGCCCTGGTGGAAGTGGTCAGTAGCCAGCCACCAGGCCCCTGGCCCCTCACCTAACTCAGAACGGAAAGCCGCTCACAGCCTTTTCAAGGACCTGCCAAGTGTCCGCTCACACCCCACCCAGCCTGCAGAGACTGGAGGTACAGCTCCACCTCAGCACAAGCCACCTGTCATGCTGACACTGCTTCTAACCTCATTGATTTCTTGTGAGAATCTTGAAATACGTGGTGGCAACTCCACTTTACAGGAGCCAGGAAATGGGCTCAGAGAGGTGACATCATGCCTAGGGTCACTAAGTGGTCCACAACAGTGCAGATTGTAGCCCAGTTTTATCCGGCCAACCCCTGAGCTCTCCATGGCCCCACACCATAAAGGCTTTGTCCTTCATGTAAGGCTCTTGGTCCTGGAGAGGTCCAAAGGAATCCTGGGTAAGAGAAAGCTTTAGCTTCAAAAGCAAAAAAAAAAATATGCTAGGTGCATACCAATAATTCCAGTGACTCAGGAGGCTGAGGCAGGAGGATGGTAAGTTCAAAGCCGCACAACCCAGTGAGGAGCCGAGACCTGGGCCCAGTGGCTGGGATGTGGGGCGGCCATCCCCGTTAACCTCTGCTCTGTGCTCCATCCCTCTTTGGCCAGGCCCTATCTGATGTGTCCAAGAAAAGGGGATTGAATGACTTTTAACCTGCCAGGGACAGGGACCATTTCTACCCCTGGTTCTAGCTAGGTTTGTACAGACTGAAGTCAGGCAGGGGCCATCTGGGAAGAGCTGCAGGTGCTAAGTGTGCTGGTCCTACAGCATGGCATGACCATGTTCTCTCTTCCCAGCGTGGTGCCTCTTGTCCAGATGGGAGAGACTGATGCCAACGTGGCCAAGTTTTTAAACAGGTACTTACACAGAGTGGAGGGTCTCTACTCTGAGACACCAGGCTCATTGTGGGACACTGCAGCAATGTACCAGGCCCTAGGAGCCCTGCCGGGGCTGTGCTCACTTGCTCACCCCTCCACCTATGTTTGTTAGCATCTGCTGCATGCCAGGCCTGGTGCTGGATGTGGGGAGACATCTGTAGCTAAGACAGATGTTGCCCCTGTCCCTGGTGAGGTTGAGATCTGGTTGGGAGAGACCACTGCAAACACCGCAGGGACACACCTAGGCACAGAGGGACAGGGTGGGAGTGAGACACTGCTAGAGGCTGGGTGGCCAGGGAGGCCTTGTGAGGCATCTGATAGTGACCACCAGGGAGGCCAGCCAGGTTCCCCACCCAGAGACACCCCAGGGCAGCCGAGAACCAGGCCAGGCCAAGCTCAGGAGCTCCGCTGCAGGACCCAGTGACCCAGGGAGGACTCCCTCTGCCTCGGCCAGCCTCTGCAGCCTGAAGCCTGCTCTGTTGATTGGCTCAGTCTGCATTGTATGGTATGAGCATGGGCAAGGCCAGAGCCAGGGGCAGGCCAGTGCTCGGGGAAGGGCCAGCACCCCAGGAACTATCCCAGCCATGCATAGCAGGTGCATCACTGCCCTCCATAAGTACAGGAGGGGCAGAGCAGTCTCCCCACCATCCCCAGGAGAGCCAGCAGTGGGCGACCAGGAGTGGGTGGGTGGCCCAGGGACTGGACATGGTCAGGGAGGTTCTATGGAGCTGACCTCAGAGGGAAACGAAGAGCCAGAGGAGGGCAGTGGCAAGTGCTTGGTGTGGCAGTACTGGTCACTAGAATTCTCTAGGCCAGCGTTTCTCAGCCAGGACATAATGGTTCTGGAGACACCTTTGGTTGTCACAGCTGGGTATTGGGGTGCTACTGGCATCTAGTGGGTAGAGACTGAGATGCTGCTCAATGCCCTACAATGCATAGGACTGCCTGACCTCAAAGAATGACCCGGAATGTTGCTAATGCCAATGTCAGGAACCCCCTCTACTTCAAGTGTGGTCAGTACAGCAGTGCTGGCCAGGACTCCATCTGCACAATCCCCCTCCAGAATGAGGCTCTGCATGTCACACCATCCCCAGGTGACCTCGCACACCCTCCAGTTAGGGAAGTACCAGTCCTGGTTACTTGAAGTGCAGAAACCAACTCAGAGTGGTCCAGAGTTCCTGCCCATTGGGTCTGGCTGGACAGCAGCCTGGTCCTGCAGACTGAGTACCAGAGTTGGGCCACTGGCTGCCACAGAAGCTGACCTCCAGTGCCACCCATCTGACCAAGGGGGCTGGGCACGCACCATTCCTACAGTGCTCCTGAGGTGTGGGATTCGCAGTTCCTCCTTGTGGGCTGATGGAGGAAGGAGCCAGTCAGCACTGATCTCATTTCACAGTCTTCTGTTCACTTCTCTGACCCCCTCCAGACTCAGCGACTATCTCTTCACTGTAGCCAGATACGCAGCCATGAAGGAGGGGAATCAAGAGAAAATATACAAGAAAAACAACCCATTGGACTGAGGCACTTTGAAATAACAGCGGGGGAGCTTTGCCGGTGCCCTGGGGACAATGGTGCAGTGTGCTTTCCAGCATCCTGGGTCCTAAGGAGCTCATCATCTTTGCCTCACAGCCCTGCCACCTCCTTCAAAGGACCACAGCCCCTGAGAGTCCTGCCCCTGTTTTTCCAGGTGTCCTTGGTCTTGGAGGAATTGGGAAGGAGTCAGTATTGCAGAAAAGAAAGGTCAACGGCAGCCGCAGAGAGGAGAGGCTGTGCAGGCAGAAGAATAAAAGTGGGAAAAGCTTGAGCCATTTGCAGCTGTGTGTGTGTGTGTGTGTGTGTGTGTGTGTGTGTGAGAGAGATGTGGGGGAAGGGAGAGAGGGAGCAGGGAGCGTGCTCATGAGCCAGCCCTCCCGCCACCAACCCGCTTGCTCATGGATCTGGAATGGTACCAGAGGCCCTTGGAAATGTGATCATGATTTACCTGTGCCAACGGGGCTTTAAATGTCACATTTATAAAGGGGGAGGAAGGCAGGATTTGGGAGTTTAGTCACCTCTGAGCCACCCATCACTGCCACCATGTGGGGGAAGGACAGCTGCAAATTGATAGGCGGGGCCTGAGAAACATTGATTTGGACTGGGGAGTGCGGGTCAGAGACCCCTCCATCGTAGGGAGGAGGCCCTGGGAGAGCCACTCCACCACTTAGAGACAGGCCCTTCCTGCCCAGGGGCCAGTGCCAAGTGCCAAGTGGTACCGTTCAGCTTAAGGAAAGACCTTCAGGTCCCAGCCAGGCTGATGCCAGGAGACTTATGTGTGATGCTGCACTTGCTGGTGTATGCCTCTGAGATCTGTGCCACGCTGTGTTTTATTCCGCTTGTCTCCATTCTCCCTCCTGCTATGAGATGACACCACCGGTGCCAGCTGTGTCCTTGGGAAGAGGGATATTTATGAAGGGGAGAGGCAGCTGTGAGAACGTAAGGATTCCATGCTGCTAATTGCAGGAAGGGACTTCCAGAAGGGCAGGCTCAGCTGATCGGCCAGGCTGAAGTGCCTGGTGAACTCAATTCAGCCATGGGTCATTTGTCAAGCTCCTGCGGAGTAGGAGGCACCACGTTATGCCCGGGCAGTCAGGTCACTCCAGCAAGTCAGCAAATGTTGAATTCTCAGCCGCACACACATTTTTACTTTCTCAACACCCCACCTGCTAATTTTGCCAACCAGGCAGGTACATTTGGTCGCTCCTCGCCCCTTTGTGGCTGACAGGCTGCAGTGGCCCTCTGGAGCCTTGACTGGAATGGGTGTGGTCCAGATGCCCAGGAGTGAGAATACTCTCCAGGAGGCGGCCATGTCCAAGGCCACCGCCCCCCATGATTAGAATCAGCCCTGGTACAAGGTGGGTGCTTGGTGTGTGCCATCAGAGCTGGAAGCAGAAAGCACACTCCTCGTACCTACCTGCCCTGCCACCTCCAGGTCCAGATGGAGGCAGATGTTCCAAGAGCTTCCGCCATTGCTGGGTTCTTCCCACAACTCCAGATCTTCTCGGAAAGGGCAGGATGCACATGATGGAACAGTAACCCACACTCCTGGCTATGGTAAAGGACCAAGACGTGCTCTCAGGATGCACAGCATTCTGAAATAATGATTCACCAGGGAATTCGCCTGATACCCACACAGTCCCCACAAGCTCTTCCTTGTGGGCTGAATTTTAACATTCAGGTTCCCAGGCCCCTACTTCTGGATCCATCTTCCCTTCCACCAGCAAACCTTTCCCTGAGATCAACCAGGACACAGCCAGCATTTCTCTCTGTGTCCCCAGCCAGGAGGAGTGGGAGGCTGGCTTGGGCAATCCATAGCCATTTGAAAGTGGGTGGGCCATTATGGCTTGGATAGGCCTTCCAAAGCCATAGTGAAGTCCAGCAAGAGGAAAAATGTGTCCCCACTGGGTACACTAATCAAAATAGCCTCCCAGATTTTGAACTGAGTGGGAAAAGTTAATAAAAGTTCTAAAGTCAAAAAAGATGTTTGCACACCATCCGCAACCTCAGCTGACCATCGCTTTGCACGGTAGCATGGGGACATGACATAATAGTCTGTTTTTATTTAAAATTGCAATACCTGCTGGGAGCAGTGGTGCACACTTGTAATCCCAACAGCTCCAGAGACTGAAGCTGGAGGATCAAGAGTTCAGAGCCAACCTCAGCAATTTAGCAAGACCCTGTTTCTAAATTAAAAAGGACTGAGCATGTGGTTCAGTGATTAAGTGCCCCAGGTACGTCCCCCAGTACCAAAATAAAGTTGCAGTACCTGATGTATCAGGTTTTGTTTTTTTTTTCACATATTGCATAAAGCTAGGTATGGTGGCACACATGTAATCCCATGTAATCCCAACAACTCTGGAGGCTGAGGCAGAAAAGCAAGTTTGAGGCCAGCCTTGGCAACTTAGTGAGACCCTATTTCAAAGTAAAAAATAATCAGGACTGGGGCCATAGCTCGGTGGTAGGGTGCCCTTGGGTTTAATCTTGAACATGGAGACAAATATATGTATTGCGTGAAAACATTTTGATCACCAAGTGTTTTGGTGCTCCCATAACGTGCACCCAAGCAAGTGCCTCACCCACCCTGCCCAATTCCAGGTCGAGCTCCCTGGAACGTGGTATCATCCTTTCTGGAGGTGAACCCGTGATAGGGATGCCAGCCAACGTAGTGGAGGGTTTGTCACACGCTGGGCTCCCAGCCAAGTGCTCCACACCCATGATCCCATCTGAGCCTTGCTGCACCCCCGGAGGGAGGCCATCTAGAACTTCTGTTTGCAGGTGGGAAAACAGGCTCAGAGAGCTGGCCTTGGACACAGTCTTGTGACGCCCAGCCCAGTACTTCCTGCTCCCACCTACCATCCCTTGACAGTCCTCTTCATCATGCCCTGGGCCTTGGTGAACAATGCCAGGCGCTAATAGATCCTGCTGTCTCATCCTTCAACCTAGTTTCCCCTAACTGATATTTCACGGCTATTGTTAATGTGCATTTTTCACTGAGTAATTTCCACAGCCCGAACTTGTAACACATCTCAATGACAAACGTCTCCAGTTCTGAATCCCTCGTCAGCTACAATGTCACCCTAACCTCCTCCCCGACACCTTCCGACAGCCCATCCAGTTTTATGATTGCTCTGTCCCAGCGATCACTACTGAACCTTTAAGAATCCAGACGCATTTCAAGTTTAATTGAATAAAATTCGTTGTATAATAAATTCCACATGAACGCTACATAAATCAGTGCCTGGAAGGATTTGTGGCTCATCCCTCCCCCAAGATGGGGGCTCCCAAGCATCTCGCTGGCAATATGGGACCCACGCTGGTCCCTGTCTTGATCAGTGAAGGGAACGAATCCCCCTTGGCCGGTCAGTTGGAGTATGGTTTGCCTTTGCTTTGATCTACTGCCTTTCTTCTCTGACAGACCCTCATGGAGGATGGTGCTTCAGTCCAAGGAGAGCAAGGGATGGGCAGGCTGGGGACCCAGGAATGATGGGGATGTCCCTGTGTTCACCCAGTCCTCGGAATCAGAAGCTTCCAAGGCCACCATTCATCTGTCACCTTTTGAATTCTAACAAAAGCTCCCTAGGCACTCTCCCTAGATAGAGGCACACACCTGCTGCCACATTTTCTCGCAGGAAGGAGGGCAGAGAATGAGCTGCGGCCACAAGGGTCGAGTCAGGTATTGGCCTCAGGTTTGAGACCCGCTCAGGGACTTCCTGGTTCCATGACTGGGCAAGTCATTCGGTCTTCCTCAAATTTTCTCCTCACCTGTACAAGAACCATAGCGTCCATCCGGGGGGATCACCACAGGAGTTTAATGAGGTAGTATTTAACAGCGCCTAGCAGCCCCTGGCAAACGTTAAGTCTGATGGTTAGGGTTGTTTTATTGTTATTATTTGAATTCAAATTCCAGCTTGGTCACTTAGCTGGGTCACCTGGAGCAACTCATTTAATCACACTGAGCCACACTCTCCACCTTTTATCTTTTATAACATCTTTTATAACTGGGAATAATAATGCCAACTTCCAAAGGTTCAGGGAATAAGTGCATGGGTCTGGCACATGGTAGCAGCTCAGAAAAAAAAAGCTGTTGTCATGGAATTGTGTTTTACCCTTTTGGAGCACTTTCTAGTAACTCAGACCAGGGGATGTGGCTGCAGCAACACTGTGCCAGACTAAAGGCAGAGTGACTCGGTCACAGAATAGTGACAGCTGAGCAGGATCCCAAACATTGCTGCCCCCATTTAATGGATGGAGAAACAGACTTGAAGAGGGGAACCAAATAAGTTAATATCAGTAACGACCATAAATTGAGCCCTGGTTATGTCCAAGTATCTCACCAAGAATGTTACACACTGTAGCCCATTGAATTCTCTCAGCAGCCTGTGAAGGAGGAACTATGCATGTTGTTATCACCCCAACTCCCAGACAGGCACCTGAAGCCCAGAGAGGAGAAATGGCTTTCTTGAGGACACATAGCCTTTGAATCAGGGCGGGGTGCTGTGCCTTCAAACATGACCAGCATTTACCCAAGACAGATCATTCCAGGTCCTCTTCCTCCTCCTCTTTTTCCTCCTCCTCCTCCTCCTCCTCTTCCTCCTCCTTCTCCTCCTCTTCCTTATCCTCTTCTCCCTTTTCTTCCTCTACCCTTACTTCTCCCATTCCTCATCTTCATTTTTTAAAGCTGTGGTCTTGCTATGCTGCCCAGGCTGGTCTTGAACTCCTGGGTTCCATTGATCCTCCTGCCTCAGCCTCCCAAGTAGCTGGGACTCTAGGTGAACGCCCGCACCTGGCAATGCTGGGGGGTTTGTGTATTGTTTCTCAGAACACTGTAAGGTATGTACAGTCATCCTTCCTTTGAGTGACAGGGTAACTGAGGCTTGGAGGGATGATGTCACTTGCTCAAAGCCTCAGGTGTCCACTGGGTGATGCTGATGGTCATAATCTCATCGTAGACCAGTGGCCCTTTTGGACCTCTTCTTACACACAGAGCTTTTAAACCCCCCTGACCAGGGCTAACCCTGAGAGGCCTGGTCACTCCCCGCAATAATCCCATCCAGGAGACATTGGCATCTTTGTGTCAGGAACTCAAAATCCGAGGCACAGAGACGCGGCACTTTGGCTGGTGCCACACAGCAAGTGAGAGGCCAAACTGGGACTCACCCTTGGATCTGTCTGCCCCTGGCATGTTCTGAACATCTCCTCAGAGACTCCCACCTCCCAGGTCTTTCTATGGGCAGCAGCAGAGTCAGGACAAGAACCTTGGCCTTCAGATTCCCTTGGGGTGATCACCTTGGGACTGTTGGCTAGGAAGGGCTTGACTGCCAAGTAAGTGGGTGGGCTGCTTCTGCAGGGGGTCAGGAGAACCACCCTAATCCCAGGAGGGCCCTGGTGGAAAGATGAGAAGTAAGTGCCAGGTCAGGGTGGTTGCCTGCATAAACACCACAAAGCCATCCGGTTCATTCAGGACCCTGGGGCTCAAGGTGACCTGTCCCCTGATGGGGCCCCACTGAAACAGCTCCCAACGGCTGCTCCCTAGGCCCCGGGTCTTCGGCTCTCATGGCCAGCCATCTGCACTGCCCGCCTCACTCGCCGGCTAGCAGGTGCCTTTATTTACGATCACCTTGGAAGGGTCGCGCAGACATATGTTGCTAAGGGTCGTTTATTCTTGTTTATAAAATTTATGGCTTCACCTCGATTACACACTGTCAGAACGGGAAGGATTGGCCCCAAAGCCTCTTGCCGCATGACTGCCTCCGACGCGGGTGCATCTGCTCGCTCGGTGGGAGCTGTACCGGGGAATGAGTGCCGCGATAACTCAAAAGCCCCCGGCCGCCGCGAGGCGCCAGCAGCAGGCCTGGCGGAGGGACAGCCCGCCGGCCGCGGGAGGGGAGGAGGGCGGCCTGGAGACCCCGCCCTAGTGGCCATCGACTTTCTCCAGGCGCTTTGGGTTGGGGAGGAGAGGAGAGGGAACTTCATTTCCGCGTCCCGGGGCTCCAGCTGCAGGACTCCAGCAGCTGGAGAGTCCTGGGCCTGCGGTTCTCCACCTGGCGTTGACTGGCGGCGGAGGGGAACGGAGCTGGGCACCAAGTGCCGGAGGGCAATTTGGCAACTTGAGCGAAAGATCTAGAAACGCGTGCGCTTTGCGATCTAGCTGTTCTGTGGCTGAGAAGCTCCCCGGAGGAACTAGATCCCGCGGTGGAGCCATCGGGGGCTCTTTCTGCCGTGTTCATTGGAGTGCGAAGTCGGGAAACTCGTGTCCAATAGGAAGCTAGATGATTAATTAAGTGAAATACTTAATAAGGAACTGGAATAAATGCCACGAAACGCTGAGAACGATGGTGCCCACATAGGTGACGCCATGGAAAAGCGTCCACCAGCTGTTAAGTGAAAAAGAAAAACAACAAATTATCCAAGAAGAATCCAAATCCTGTAAAAGCAATAGAGAAATATAGAAGAATCTCAAGAATCTACTCCAGCTGTTGTTGCTACTTATCTCCAAGGGATGTGATTTAGGGTGGTTTTGGCATTCATTTCTGTTTTTCTGAAGTTTCTAATTTTTCTATTGTGAATTTGGGTTATATCTGAGGAGGACTTACCTGTGTAATAGACAAGAGGGAAAAAGAGGAAAGAAAAGGATAGCGGGCCCCCTGCCTGTAGCCAATCATCTTCCTTCCTTGGGGTGACTGGAGACAGGGGAGAAGCCCCTTGGAAGATAGAGTCCCCCCAGGGTTCCCCACCACTGCCCAATGGAGGGGGGTACCCTCTAGTAGCCAAGACCAGGGCACCCTCCAAAGTCTGGAAGCCTGTAGAGCAGCCTCTGGGCTGGCTGAGGGAGAGCCAGCTGGCCACCTGCCGCCCAGCCTCTGTGCAGATGTTGGCCTCCACTCTAGGGCAAGGAAGGAAGGAAGAAAAATGATCCTGGCCCCCTAAGATGCCCCAGGAAGCCATCATACCAGTTTCTCAGCAAACTACCAGGAACTGCCTCCCTCCCTCCCTCCGTGGGTGGCTGCCTCTTTCACTCACACAGTTTGAGAGTAGACAGCAAACTTTCATATTTATTATCTCACATAGACTTTCATTTTGGATTATATCCTAAATTTCCCTGGACAAAGCGGCACCGTAAGGGGAGACTGGGCCCAACATGTTGCAGTAAGCAAGTGGCAGTAAGCAAGTGCAGTAAGCAAGCACTCCACCCAGGCCTTTTGTATCAAAATCAAACTTCCTTTGACCCAGCTATCCCAATGCTCATTTTATACCCAAGGGCTTAAAATCAGCACACTACAGTGACGCAGCCACATCAATGTTCATAGCTGCTCAATTCACAATAGCTAAGCTATGGAACCAGCTTAGGTGCCCTTCAACAGATGGATGGAGAAAGAAAATGTGATACATATACACAATGGAAGTTACTCAGCCTTAAAGAAGAATGAAATTATGGCATTTGCCAGTAAATGGATGGAATGGGAGACCATCATGCTAAGTGAAATAAGCCAATCCCCAAAAAACAAAGGCCGAATGTTCTCTCTGATTTGCAGATGCTGACACATAATAGGCCGGATGGGGTGAGGAGTGGAGGTTCCCCAAATTGGATGGGGGGAATGAGGTGAAGGATGGGGGTTGGGAATGGAAAGAGTAGAATGAGAATGGGACATCACTTTCCTATGTTCTTATATGAATACACAAACAATGAAACTCCACATTATGTGCAACCACAAGAATGGGAAGTTCTACTCCATGTATGTATGATATGTCAAAATACACTCTACTCTCTTGTATAACTGAAAAGAACAAATTAAAAAATATTTTTAAAAATCCAGCTTCCTGTCTCTTCTGTTCTGCTGAGGGAGGGAAGGGGTAATCCCAGGAAGGAAAGAGATGCCAATTCCAACTGAAGAAGCCCCAGGCCCAGTTCAGATTCGACAGGAAGGAGTTTGGCAACCCACTGGTAATGTCTGTCTCAGAGAGAGGCATTAGAATAAGTGGTGTGCTTTTGACATTTCTGGATTCCTAGGGCAAAGCCCTACTGATTTTAAAAGGAGGGGAGATTTCTGAGGGAGAAGTCATCTCTAAACTGACAGTCTTGGGGTGCTCAAGATTGCCCCTCCAAGCCCACCTCTAATAATGACTCTTCCAGCCTGAGGCTCCCCAAGAGAGCCAACGAGTAACAGAGAAATTTCTCAGAGGTTTGAGGTGACACATCAGGGTCATAGATCTCTGAGAGCCAAATACTTATAAATCTGACTAATTAATTAGTCAGCCCTGATGAGCTCACTGCCATAATTCAATATCTGCAATTACATTTTGACATGAAAGCATGCAAATTCAAGATGAGAGCCAGTGAGACCTGGTGTGATGTCCCCCGCCGCCACCCACCTCCAGCCTCTGCCATCTCACAGTCTCCTCCTGGGGCTGCAATTCCAGAAGCCACCTCCCTCTGGCTGCTTTGTCTCTGTCCCTGTGGTGGTGTCCCCAGCTGGGTGAGGAGCCACTTCCAACTCCCTTCTCTTGGGGTAGCTGCATTTTGGGGAACTTTTTTTCCAGGAAGACATTTTGGGGTTTACAGTTTACAAAGCCCTCCAGCTAAAGACCACCACAAAAAAGCCTGCAGCTGAAGAGTCCCAAGTGTTGTTGCCACATCATGGGGAAGCTGTGGGGGGTTAGGAAGAGGCGGTAAGGACTTGAGGATTTTAACATGTGCAGTGACTTGGGAGGGTTCAAGGAGGCAGAGTTTGCTCTGCATTGGATGGTGTCAGGAAGCGGGGCTAATTCCAGAGCAGGTGCCTAGCAATATTTACCAGATGAATGTGAAAGAATGACATCAGGTCCTGGCCCAGTCTACTTTCTTTCTGAATTTTCTCTGAAGACTGGAGTGCACTGACGGAGGACAGTCACTGGTTGGAGCAGATTCATCATGCCCATGGTGTCCTGGAGAGCCCCAGCAATCTCTCTGCTATCCAGGTGCCTGAACAGCCTTGGCTTCTCTTGGGCCCATCATCTGGGCTCCAGCCCTTGTCTGCCAACATATTTCTTTTCTAAGTGAGGCTGAGCTGGCTTCTGTTGCCCGCAACTCAAGAACCCCATCTGAATAGAGACTGCCCTGGCTTGGAGGTGGCAAGTGTCCCAACATCCAGTTTAATAATTTGAGCACCTTCTGGTGCACCTGTTGAGCTTCTGGGACAAGCCACCCAGCTTGCTCACCAGAGAGCACTGTCATAGGAACCCAAAAGGGAAGACCAGGGACTCAGGCCACTGCTGCAGAAGCAAAGGCACATCCACTGGGGGCTGAGGGACAAGGCATTCATAAAGGAGACCACGTGGTATCCCTCTCAAGGGCCTGTGTTCCCATGTGCAGCAAAGGAGCCATGTCTGCAGTGGACACTGATCCTGTCCCTTCTGGCTCTCTGCCCTAGCTGGTGAGGAGAGAGGATCCAGCTTCCCTGCACCTGGTGAGCTTCTACAGGGTGGGTGGGAAGGGATGCCGCAGAGAAGGGCAACCCTTTGCTCAGGCACATCCCCAAATCCAACTCTGCCTTTCAGCTGAGTAACTGGGGACCAGCGGTTGGGAGACCACAGCTCTGGGGTCCTCAGCAAGTCCTTTAAAATGCTGTGGGAACTATTAGTAAAATGGGCAAAATGACAGTTTCTAGCAGCTAGAAACTGCTGCAGACACTAGTGGAGGGGGCCAGTAGGATTGGTGACCTTGACCTCTCCAGGGCAGATGGGTCAGGGGTACACTGCAGAGGTGGCGGGCTCCAGGTCAGGGACAGAGAAGCCTCCAGGGCTTTGCTCAAGCTGGGCCTTTGCCTAGAAGGCCCTCCCACCTCTCTGCACTCAGCCCAGGTGAGGGTTCTGGAGTGGGGCAGATGGAGTTGGAATTTTGGCCTCGCTATTTACTTTCTCTGGGACCCTAGACAACTGATGCCGTCTCTAAATCTGTTTTCCCAGCTACAAAATAGAGTGGCACTAGGTCCTGGGGACAGCGATCAGGGTACGTGAGCCTCCATCCCTTCCTTGGATCAGTCACGGCTCGTGTGTGCTGGCCCCCACAGCCAGCGTCACCTGGAGTGCAGGAGGCCTCCGTGTCTATGTTCTTGGATGAATGGATGTGAGCCTCAGCTCTTGGAAGTCTGGCTCCCTGAGCTGACTCCTGGTTGGGACTCCTGCCAGCTGCCCAGCCCATCTGGCACCATCTGTGATGACAAAAAAACCATCCGGCAGGCTGTATGCCAAGCCCCTCAGTGCATCACACAGGGTGCTGCTCCCATCCTGGGGCAGTGTCCTGTGTGGACAGAAGCAGGTCAAGGCTGGCCACTGGGGCAGCATTTGTGGGGTGGGATAACGAGGCTGATGCTTGGCTGGGGTGCCCAGAGCTGGCAAACCTGTCCAGCAGGCAAAGCGTCACCACGTATCTTCCCAGTTTATCTTTGCCCTCAAACTTTAGGCTTGCCTGCCTCCCCCTAGGGCCCTTTCTCTGTTTATTCCCATCCACTTCTAAAATCCAGCTTGGGAGATGGCTCTCCCAGGTCCCCCACCCCCCAGCACAGACCCTTCCCAGGGCAGTGAATTCCCACGGACTCGTGCTGTATCTCAGCTGTGGTGTTCTCTATCAGTGTGGTCTCTTGCAAGCAAACTTACCTCTCTGAACCTCTGTATCTTCATCTGTAAAATGAAGCCAGCTATATTCCAGATCCAAGGATCTCCGGGCGGATTAAATGCAACCTTATTTGTGCAGAGGCTGAGCACGCTGCATAGCCAAGGGCAGACACTAGTGGAGGGGGCCAGTAGGATTGGTGACCTTGACCACTGCACTCTGCCCTTGGGGACGTTTCCAGTTCCTGCCATTCACCACCTTCACATCTGTGGTCTTGCTGCTTCCCCTGTCCTTGTGCCTCCCTCCCATGGCTGGAGAGAAACTCCCAGGTGGACGGGAGAGAACACATCCCTTGAGCCTTTCCTTGGTACTGGGGATTGAACTCAGGGCCCTTTACCACTGAGCTACAAGCCAGTCCTTTTTCTTTGAGACAGGGCTACATTGGTGAGGCTGGCCTTATACTTGTGATCTTCCTGCCTTAGCCTCCCGAGTTACCAGGATGACAGGTGTGTGCTGTGTGCCCAGCCAGTACAGAGACATTTGTTCAGGTCTGACTCATTATGCCCTTTCCTCAGATGAGAAGTGCCTGCAGCCAGCGGGTGGCCAGGCTGGGCTTGGCTCCCAGCCTGCCTGACCCCACTGGGCACATTTCTACCACCATACCAGGCCGCAAGTCATGGGACAGGTGTTACTGAGTCCTGAGGACAAGGCTCTGAGAGTTAGAAACTGTGCCAGGGCCACTCAGTTGACCTGAGCCAGTTTTTGATGTCGAGTTCTGGGTTTATCTGCAGTTCCTGAATAACCAGCCTGAATGTCAGGCCCCATCCTGGGGTCTTCAACTGCGGCTGGGCGGCAGCCCAAGCCTGTCACATGTGGCTCCCAGCCCTAGTCCACACCCAGTGAGTTGGGGTCTCCCTGTGAGTTGGGGTGGCACTGCCCCAAACCCCGTCAGGAAGAGGCACCAAGGGGCTTGGCCCTGTTGGGAAGAAGACTGTCCCATGAGCCTGGACAAGTCATGTTCTGTCTGGCGTGACACAACCATCAGTACTCCAAACTCCTGGGGGATGGGTCTCTGGGAGGCAGGTCTCTTTTTTGTTGTGAGGCTTGAGTTGCAAAGATGGTAGCCTTGGAGAGATTCACAGGGACAAAGGAGCCAGATGGATGCAGGAAGGGCTCACATGGCCAGAGGAGAGGCCCACCTTGCCTGCTGGCTCAGTCCCCCCTGCCACCTGCACTTCCTACCTGGCTTCCGAGAACCCCGCCAGCCTGGGGGTCCTGCTCCTGGCGCCTGCACAAGCTTTGGTGATGCCAGCCTCCTCCTGACACCACTTGTTCCCTTGCACTGACAGGCTGGTGGGGATTCTGTAGGAAGGACAGTTCCTGAGGGTCAGAGCAGCTTGCCTTCATGACAGCTTGTCTTTCAAAATGGCACCCAATTTCCAGCCTATCCACCGAGATTTTAAAATCATCTGCCACCCAGACAAGTATCTTCCTCTCTTCAGTGGCCATTTCCCTCGCCCACAAGCGCCAGCCTTAGAAAGAGACCCTCAGAGAAGGCGGCCTGTTGTGACCCTGCACACAGGTCTGGGACAGGGACATTTGCAGATCTGAAGCAGAATCCTCAGCAGTGGGGGCAACACCTCTGCCTCCTCCCCAGGCTGCAGA
Source organism: Glaucomys volans (assembly GCA_020662805.1). NCBI lineage: Eukaryota > Metazoa > Chordata > Mammalia > Rodentia > Sciuridae > Glaucomys > Glaucomys volans. Next base: position 163,767 of record JAJEJO010001303.1, read on the forward strand.
GATGTGGGGCCATCTTCTGAAGGGTTTGTGTCCTCACTAGGGGGCCTGGGCCTGAGTGAAGCTCAGCAGAAGCTCCTAGGACATCCTGCTGTCCTAACAAGGCGTTTGAAAAACAAGAATGACCGAAAGGATGCCTATTTGGTCCCTGTGATTAACAGCTATATCACTGGCTACCTACAGATGGCACAGCCTGGGGCTTCTCAGGCCCTTCTCTGCTGTCTCAGCATCACTGCATGGTGGGTGCTGCTGTGTCTGTTTCATGGAAGAGGACACTGCAGCTCTGAGAGGCAGGGGCCCTGCCCAGGAGGAGGATGCTCCAGAGCCTTTGTTCCTTGACCCCAGTAGGGGCTCTGGAGTCAGACTTGTCCTGCTATACACATGCTGAGTGCAGAGAGGGAGTGTGACATCCCTTAGTCTTGCATGGGTTCCAAGGAGAGGTCACAGATGACTTCTCACTGCTTTGCTTTGGAAACTTGATCAAAGACTGCTCGACAGAGCCATGAGCAGTGCTGACTTCCTGAGGAAGGAGAGGCAGGAAGACAACTACTCTCTAGATGCTCACTTGGAGCCAAGAACAAAGCTGGGTACGTCTTACGTTTACTTGTTCAAATTCTCGGCACTCCTGATACAGGCACCAAGGTTCTCATTTCCAGATGAGGAAACCAGTACAGGGCTGGATTTAGGGGTTTCTGGGCAGTGGGGGATGGGGTTGCACATGTTTCTGATTCCAGGGCCCAGTGCACTGAATGAACCATTTTCTATAGTTCTTCATCCCCTTTGGGTCAATTTGAGAAGTTTCTGGGCAGTAAACCTCAGACCTAAGAGCATCCTGGATTTACATATTAACCAAGCTTGCGGGGAGCCCACCTGTCTGTGCCCACACATTCACTTTTAGTAGCACACCCGTTAAAAACAAGGCGGCCACACCCTGCTGCTGTTAGCCACAGCGGAGACCAGTTTCTCCAACTGTTCCGCCAGGTGGCTGGCAGGTACTCACAGTCCCATCAGCGTTCAAAACAAGATGCTGATTCTAAAGACAGCTTATTCTCTGCAGTGATGGTTTGTAAGGAAAGCCAGAGCATTGCAGAATAAAACTCTAGTCTAGAGGTGGTGTTTCACACTGGAAGCCGCTGCTGTGTCTGGGGGCTCTGTGGTAGTTGGCCATCAGTTGCAGGGACGTTCCATGTGAGGACACATTCTTCTGGGGAGGGCGGCACTCTGCCTGCCGCTTGATGCTCCTCCCTGACTGCACCTTACCCTGCCCAGGTGGGTTTCAGTCCGGAGGTACTCCCAGGCCAGAGGGCAGAAAGAACTCACTGGGATCCACAGGTGAGGGGAAAAGTCACCAAATAGTCAATCCAACAGGTTAGAACAGGGTCCATGGGCTGAGTGTGGGCCTCGCTGGGCAGTACCCAAACCTCACCTCACCTGCATCTGAGTTATCTGCATTTGTTTGTTTGTCTGTTTTGCAGTGCTGGGGACTGAACTCAGCACCTTGTGCTTTCGAGGCAGGCACTCTACCAACTGAGCTATGTCTCCAGCCCTGCATTTGTTTTCAAAAAGCATTTACTCTTTTGTAAGTTACTGTCACTGCAAAGATACACACCCAGTCCAGGGTGATGGTGGCCTTCAGGAAGGCTCAGAGGAACAGGCCCCGAGGGTGCTGCTCTGCAAGCAGATCTGGGAGCCAGCAGGACAAGGACCAAGGCTCCCAACATGTTGAGGCCATGGCATCATCGCAGCCTCGGTTCTGCTTCTGGCCACTGTGGGAGGCCTATGTGCACCGAGGTCCCACCAAGCATGCACTGGATAAAAAGCACAACACGGCCATCATGTGCTCAAGTACAAATTTAATAAAGCCTCCGACAGGTCTCCATAAGTTATCTACAAAAACAAAAACCCACAATGTTTTAGAGCCATCAAGAGCCATTAAGGTGCCAATGGACACCAGCTATAAAAGTAGACTCAGTGTTCTAGATAGTGCAATATCACTGCTGCTGGAAAGAAGAGCTGAGATGGAGCTACAAACACCCTCTTCATCACACATGCCAACAGGCAGTCGACACTGGCACTTAGAAACCACTCTTTCAAGTCCCCACTGATTCTCAATGAAAATCAAGATGGGCTCAGTCTTCCTTGTGCAGACCAGATGGCGCATGTGGCAGGTGAGCGACTTCCAAGGAGTCAAGTGTTCAAAGAAGGTGCCAAGTCCACAGAAGCAGAGGTCACTAACAGATCTGAAGTTGAGATGATACCTTCATCTCAAAATCCCTCACCATCTTTTCATCAAAGCAAAGCACACATTGTTCCCCAGAAGTCCAGGGGCTCCTCCAGGCCCCATGCCAGGATCCTGCTGAAACCCTGCGAGGGAGGCCCCGAGACAGGCCTCGTCTGCTCTGCCACCAATAGGCAGGCTCTCGAGGGAGTCTGTTCCCATGCCTTAGAGCAGAGGAGGGACCAGGTGCTCCTGGCTTCAGTCTGGGTGGTGGAGACCCAAGAGGACCGTGAGGAGGTGGGAGAGGGTGGATGGCTGTCACCACAGACCCCTCACAGGGTCTTGGCCTCAATTCCCTGGATCTGGACAAAGTTCTCATGATAAAGGGAAAAGTAGGGCAGAGGAGCACAATAGGCTGAAGAGTAAGTGAAGTAAACAATGAAATGGAGACAAAACGGAAAAGAGAAAGTCAACCCAGAGGTGGTGAGAAGGTGAGTGTGTGTCCTCAGTCCCCAAGCCTACCAGTGCAAGTGGGGGGCGAGGCTCTCAGGAGTAAGCACTGCCCAGATGGGGGAACCTCAGGCTCCTGCTTGTTTCCTCTCTAGATAACAAGCTGGCAGACAAGCAGGGAGGAAGGCATCCCCTCTGGCCACAAAGGCCTAGAAATGGCCAGTGTGCCCTGGAACCAAGTAGCCCTTCAGGGCCAATGGGCTCTTGTCCTAGTCCTGGATGCCAACATGAGTGCACAGGACAGGAACCAGCCAGCGAGGGCTCCCGGGGAACACTACACACAGGGTGTGTGGCTTCATGGCGGGAGTAGTGCCCTGAACTCTGGTGCTCTGCAGCCTCCTGGGGTAGCAGCCGGGATGGCTGCCTGGAAAGGGGTCGCTGTTGACAGGATGGAGGCAGAGACTTTGTTGGGTGCATAGAGGCTCGGCAAGGCCTTACCTGAGTAGGGTTCCCAGAAAGGAAGGAGATCTTTGTAGTGGGCATCGTGCGCTCAGACCCATGAGACACCTCCAGACTGGCGGTTCCTAGGGCTGCTTCATACCCAGCTCCCTCAGAAGGCTGGGAGGGGAAAGCCTCAAAGAAGACCAAACTACCAAAAAGAAGCCCCTTCGCAATCGCCAGGCCTGGGTTTTAGGACCCTGGAAAGTAGGAAAAAGGACCCACATAGGCAGAATCGGGAGGTTTATTCCCAACACCCTTCTCTTCAGCATCGCCCGGATTGCGTGGGGCAGCATCGTTACGTGTCTGAGCTCTGGAGGCCACAGGGAAGTCTCATGGCTATAGTGAAGGTCTGGGGGCGCAGGTCTCCTGGTGTGCTGATCTTGCTCCCAGGGCCTGAGGGCGGTGGGGCTGTGTGGGAGCTAGGAAAGCTCGAAGCCCGTGTTCATGCTGACGGCGTAGCGCAGCTTCTCCCGCAGGACACCTTTCTTGCTGTAGTTGGGCAGCTTGAGCAGGTTGAAGCAGGTGGAGGAGGTGGGCAGACGGCCGCCGGGTTCCCGCCTGCGGATGGTGAAGAAGCCCCGAAGGACACTGCCCAGGGTGTCTCCAGTGTCCTGTAAGCACACACCAGTCTTGGGTCAGGAGGCATTTGGCAGGGCCCAGAGCAAGGAGGGACCTGGGCAGTCCCTGAATACTGGGGCAGAAATGGGTGCCATCCTCTGGGTGGGTGTGCTGTGCTAGGTCAAGCCCCAAGCTCGAGACCACCAAGTTAGGATGCTGAGTGTACAGAAGCATCAGCTCCCAGGGTGACAGGGGATCCTGCACTCAGAAAGGGGCCCTCTGCCACCAGCCAATTACCACCTAACCCATTTTCACAGAGCAGAACCCTATGGAATTACTGTAGGTAGAAGAACATTTCTGAAAGCAGTCTGCCATCTCCCGCCTAGCCTCACCAGCATGTGGCCCATGGCAGACTAGAACTTGAGTCAACTTTCCCTATGTATGCAGGCTGAGGACTGTCATGTCCTACATGAAGAGGCCCTGAGACTGCACATGATGAGAAGCGGCTACACCCAGAGGCTTTTATGTGTGTGTGGGGGGGACCCAATTAAGCACACACAATGGGTAGGCTCACGACACAGAGCACATCAACCCCAGGCCACTCTTCTTCAACAACCAAAGAAACAGCCACTTTACCCAGAGGCACATGGCCAGCAGGCAGAGGAGCTGCTGTACAAGCCTGTATTTGTCACATCCTGAGTGTCTGTCCTTGCCCACACCACCCCTCAGACCTGGAGCCCTGGCCAGACCAGCAGCCACCAAAAACAACACAGCCCCACCTCCACTCAGGTGCCTTCCCCAAGAAGGCGGGAAGGACTTCCAAGACAGCTGGGTACCTCTGCAGCCTGAGTCTGCAGGCGCCCTCTGGCCTTCCTGCCACAAGACCCGTGAAACCTCGCCAGCTCCAAGGAGCCCAGCTGCCACCCTGCTGACGTGCAGAGCAGGGGAGGGCCCCACACAGCAAACACAGCAGAACAAGGGCGAGCTCAGGGAGCACTGCCCCAGAACGCTCTTCACCCTGGCTGAGGTACCTGATCATCAGACACTTCCACGCAGCGGATGGAGAAGGGAGGCTTGAGGTAGGCAAATCCCAGGAGCGGGGGTCTGGAGCAGCTAGTCACGAACTGCGAGAGAAGGCAGGATCAGAGGGGGTGGGACAGCGCATGCTCCTGGCCACCTGTGCATGTGCATCCTTGCAGTCACCACATCACTGACTGCTGCTGAACCAGCGGGAGGGGTGACAGGTGCAGCCTATTCACGAGTGTTGACACACCATACATCTCCCTTGAGGTGCTGCTCGCTGGGATGAGAACACATGAAATCTTCCCCAGCAGGCAGCGCCCAGAGGATGTGTGACTGAGGAGGAGCTTAGGAATAATGCCAACTCTAAGTCAGGGCACTGATGTGGCATCCCCAGGAGACAGGGCTCTAAGGGGACTGTCATGCAGCCAGGAAGAGTGGTGACTGACACCTTCCTTAGAGAGGCCATACAATGGCAGCACTGAGAAGGGCCAGGTAGAAATTGGTGGTGCCCAGCAGGCACCCAAGTTGGGGCCCCAGAGCTGGGCACAGGGAGGACCTTGGTGTGGATGGTACCAGTGGATGGTACCTTAATCGTAGTGCCCTCAGTGTCCTGCTGGGCTTCTTAGCCACAAAAGGCATGCTCACCAGAGTACTCTGGCCTACTGGCCAGCAGAGTGGTCTCTGAGCTGGGTTCCTGTGGCCCCTCTCCAAGATACTAATATGCTCTTAGCACACTGGAAAGGACCATGTCTCTGGAGCCAGCAAGGCCAAGGAGCAGATCAGGTATCGGGCACTGGATGTGGGCCCTGTTGGAGGCCAACCACACTTCCCTTCCATGTCCCTGGACTCCTGGTGTGCTCCAAATGGCAGCACCTGTGTTACTGTTTCAAATGTGCTGGCTCCTGTCTGGACAAACGCATCTCAACAACCTGGATATCCAAGAGGTGCACCTGCACAGGGAAGCCCTAAGAAACCTTCCCTTCCTTAATTCAACAGTAACCAAAAATGCTCTTCTCATCAAGGATACAGGTATTGGCTACTTATGACACCAAGCCTGGCTCCAAAATTCAGTGGCCAATTTAGTTTGGGTCTTATAAATAAGACCATTTAAAGAATATAATACAAGGTTGTGAGATTGTGAGATTCCTGAGATCATGCAAAGACAGGCTTATGTATGTTACACTTCAAAAAGTTAAAAAAAAAAGTCTTGAATACATTTCTATTCTAATTTTATTTATAAAAAAACCAGTGGCAGTAGCTGCTGCTGTATGCAGACTGCATTACTATGCTTCCACACTGTCCCGAGCACTCTGAACACAACCTCACCCCATCACTCCAGGGATGCTGTGCCTCCAGAATGCAGGCAGTCCTGTTTTACTGTGTGAGGGAGACACACACAATATCTGCATATCAAACCCGGCTGGCTCAGCACTGCTGCCTGCTGCACACTGGGGCTGTGGCCACAGGAAGGCTCTGGTACTGTTGTAACTACATTTAGAAGAAGCACAGTCAGCGGGTGTGGGAGGGCACAACTATAATCCCAGTGACTCGGGAGGCTGGGGAGGAGGATTGCAAGTTCAAGGCCAGCCTAGGCATATTAGGAGTGGCTTCAAAATAAAGTAAATAAAATAAAAAGGGATGGGAGGCTCATTGGTAAAACACCTTTGTATCAATTCCCAATACAAAAAAAAAAAAAAGCAAAAGGCAGAGTCCCATCAGTCCAGAGGGCAAGTCATGGTTCTCCCACCTGGCTCTGGAGCCTGTCTGCAGTTATTGCACACAGGACAATAACAAGGAGCCACAGGTCTGGTGACAGGCTCTTCAAAGGCACAGTCATGCCCACTGTGTGGGTCTGTGACTGCACAACCTCTTCTGAGAAGAGGCAGGGCGTGAAGCTCCGCACCCCAGCAGAGACTGCTCTGCCCACAGGAAGCCAAAGCTTGGGAATGTGATGCAAAGCTCCCAGAGTCAACTTCTGAATTATGTCCGCCTTCTGCTCCGAGTCCCTGCAGACCTGTGGGGTGAATGGAGCAGGTGTGAAGGCCTCGGCAGGAATGACTTTCCTTGAAACGACCAACCAAGGAGAAGGAAAACCAGCAGCCATTTCAGTTGCTGAGGATTCTGCCGCAAGCCTCACCCATGGGGCCACACCAGACTGTTCACGAGACCCAAATGCCTAAAGGAATATATTTCAAGGCACTGAATTTACTGCCAGAGTAGGAAAGGTATTCACGATACTCAATCAGATAGAAAAACAAGGAGTAAAATGATTCCATTTTTATAAAAAAACACATACATAACACATGGATGGGTGTGTGTGCCACCCAGGGTCCTGAAGCACCTACACTTGGCTGATGTCAGTTACCAAAAACAATGCAGAGGGACTGGAGGGAACATTCTGAACATTCACAACCTTAAGACACCAGAGTGCCTAGCCACTGTCTGCAAAATACACACTGACACCAGACTAAGCCACGCGTGTTTTGTTGGGACACGTGTGTGCTGCATGTACATGCTTCACACTACTGAGAAAAAGGGGACACAGAGGTGGTCTGGGTAGGCAGGAATGTAGGCTGTTCAAAATTCTACACTGCTAGAACATTTAGGACAGTCTGTAGGACTGTTTAAAGCATGGCTGGTCCATCTTTCCTTAAGGTAATAAATGTCATTTACATTTCTATAATGTAAAAAGGAATAATGTCATTCCTTTCTATAATGAAAGGAAAGAAGGAAAAATGATGTCAGCGAGGCCTGCGAAGTGAAGGGAAAAAGGGAGTGCTGAGCCCAGCAGGAGACACGCCGGCCTGTGTAGGGGCCTGTCCCACAGCCTTGTCCCTGAAACCCTCTCTGGTTCTGCTTGGGAGGCTGCCTGGGGAAAGGAGGTGCTGGTGATATGAGGTTCTCTTGAAACTCCACGTGTATCGGTACATCGACTGACCTAGGTGTGAGAGACTATCTGTGCATCCAGGAACACACATACAGGTAACAAATAGAATACCTTCAAAAACATGGCTCTCTCCTCAGGTGTGAAATCAGAGGCCAGAATATCCCAGAGCCAGATGATGACTCTGTGACTTCCATGAAAGCCACCGTAGTACACTGTGTGCTTCCTGAAAACAATGCAGACAAGGCTCAGCAGCAGGCTGACAGCACCTATCAACACAGGCAGGCAGGGCAATGCAGACAAGGGGCACAGACACACAGAGGGCCTCAGCAGGATAAGAAGCTCAGGCCTCGATGACCTCATCTCCCTGGAAGCTCAGTAGGCATCGAGAAGCTGCAAAGCCCAGCTGAGACCCCAGGACGTCATGCACTAGAGCTCTGGAAAGCCCCGGTGCTAAGACCTGCTTCCCCTGTCAGTTCCCAGGCAGATAAATGGGTGAGCATTTACTCCAAAGCATCCCAGCCAGTACCAGGGAGGAGGAGGAGGTTGGCCAGGGGCTCCTGGAACAACTCTCCAAGAGGAATCCAGTGAAGGGAACTGCTTGCCTTCTCAAAGGCCTAGAACTCCAGCCTTCCCTCCTCATCACCCCTTACTTTAAATCTTCCAGATCAATCTCTGCGTTGTCACCAGAGATGAGACGCTGCAGCTCAGGGGCAGAGAACATCCGGATCCACTCGGGTTTGATAATAGAACGGAAGCCACTAATGAGGGCAGCTGTCTGGTTTTTGATTTGGGTGTGCATTCGAAAGTGTGCCATCAGATGGATGTAACTAATTCTGTTAACAAGGAAATGAAAATAATGGAAATTAAGAGGACATGGCAGACTGTAATCAATAGGCTAAAAGATGAGTCTGGTCATTTCTGTACAAAACCACTGTACAAAACACAAACAGTACCAGAGCATTTCTCCAACCACGTGACAGCTCTCCTGAATAGTACACTCTGTGCCACCATGTGTCCAAGGGCAAGCTCTTTCACTTACCAGGAAGACCCTCCCACTACATTCTCACAGGTAAGAGGATCCTCCTTGTACAAAAGGCATTTTTTGAACTTCTATTTAATCTCAGTCTCCTGGACACAACCAATTATGATATGATTAGGTCCTCTAACAAACCTTAAAGTAGAGAAAAACTGTTTTATGTTGAAATCTTAGTACAAACCTTGCTGATCTGGCTCAAGAGTCTAAGTCATGAAAAGGCAGACCCTGAAGGATGCTTTCCACAAACACAGTTAGGTTACACCTCAGTTCAACCAGGCAGTCAAAGCAACTACCCAGCTGAGGGGGTCTTGCAGGTTGGTGTTATGAACACCCTGACCCCATCTAGCACCTCAGGGTGTAATCTGAACAGGTTAAATGCACTTTAACAAGCTTACTGGCATCACTGATTTCTTAGCAAACCATTTACTCAGGGTTTAAAGAACCTAAACCCAGCCCAAGTATGACTCTCAAATTCCAAATAAGTATAGTTCAAATAAATTGGTTGTGCCCCACAATGCTCAGGAGTAATATAATGACCTTGAAAATATTTTTTATTTTTAAAAATCTGGTAGTAAACCTGTACATTAAAATATGAGTTTTTCTATCATTGCTACTCCTTCCATGTAGTTCATGTAGCAGGTTACTAATACTGTTTCAGTTTCTGGGGAGGTGAGAGAAGAGAGGGAGGGAGCATGGGAAACTTCAACACCCAGAAACATCCAGAAAGTGGGAGACTGAATACCACTCCTTAAGCAGGGGAAACTTTTGGGTCAGCCTACAGGACTGAAGACCCTTGTCCTTACTTAAGCATCAGGCTTAGAACACAAGAGTTTATGAAATGAGTTTCCATGTTAGGTTTCACAGCAAGATAGGAGTCTCACTCCAATAGTCTGCAGAAACCCACCTTCTCAGTCAGTATCTACATGCCACACAGCTCAAACCATTGCTCCTAGGCTATGGTTCTCAGCAAAGGTGGCTCCCCTAGGGGGCGGCATCACGTATCCAATGATGTGTCCATGCCTCTTATTGAGAAGTCCCTCTTTTTAGCCAGATATCCTGGAAGCTGTTTCAGGCATGACATTTCACAGGTAGCCCTCTTGAGAAATGGTTAGGGTGGCATGCAGGCAGGACCAGGAGCCCCCTGTTCTTGCTGATTCAGGTCTGGGTCCAGTCTCCTCCCCAAGGCAGTCCCTTCAACCTGTGCTCTTTGTTCTTCCAAAGTTTTCAAACTAGTGCCCTGCGGCCAAACGGCAAAGCTGGTGTATTTCAATCATGATGAATCAGAGTCTGTTCTTCTAACTGTTCTGACAGTTGAGATAAAAAACTCCTGACCGAAGCATGCACACCGACCGAAGCATCCAATCTGAAAGAACAGGATGCTCGGGAACACTGGACTGTAACATGCATCTGATCCAGATGACTCACCAGGTGGAACTGAGCTCTCACCTGTCACTGAAGAGACTGATGCCCAGATTAATAGCTCAATCCCAGCTGAGCCTGGCAGCAAAAGACTGACAAGAGGGCTGATGTCTAGTCCTCATGCCAAATTCCACTGTTTTAATTAGGCAAGAATAGGGCATAGTGGACAGAGAGTGCATTGAGGGGTTTTGCTTCTCGGGACCAAAAGGTTTGACATTTATGACAGATTCCTAAAAAGCACGTTATCTATGACAACAGCTGCTGGGCCTCAGCATCTTCCTCAATTCCCATGTCGAAATACATGTCTGCTGCATCTGAATTCATCACTGCTTCTTCTCAAGAACAGCATTTTCTACAACTGCCACATGCTGTCATTCCAGTGTGAGCTGTCTCTCTAAGGTGTCCCTGCCTCTGTGCACTCCAGGCTCAGGACAGTGTGCCCAGATGGCTCAGAATTCATCTGACTGTATCCAGGGTCACCATCACATTCCCAAGAATGCCCTGGCCTGGGAGCCTCCGACCTTAGAAGAGCTACTGCAAAAAATAAATTGTCAATTCTTATTTTGCAAATCGAATTTAATACAATTCTGGCCTATGAACTATAACCAGTAAATTCCATTATGATATTTACGGCCTCTTTCTACTTCAATCTATCTTAATAAATTCTCACGAAGGCCTGGAGAGCCAGAATGAAGTCTTTTTTGGACCTTAAAAACAAATTGCTATACTCACTTATTTTCATTTGTAACAGGAATGGTCTTCCCTCCAGGAATTAGTTCATGGCAAACAAGCTGGGGAGAAGATGGGGAGTAATTAGTAGAGAGAATTCTAAGGTGGAAGTAAAGTTTCCTCAAGATGAAAGGGCCTGACACAAAGTCTGTAATAATGATGAAATTAAGAAGGAATATGTTTGGGAACAATCATTTTTCACAAAATCTTCAGGCTGAAACATCAACAAGCAGATCCTGCATGAGCAACACAAAAGACTTCTCATCTGAGCTTTCCTCAACATTCGAAGGCTCCAGCATATCACAGAGGGAAACCTGGTGGTATTTAGGAGCCCGGCAGGATGTTATATAAATGTTGGCATAACCACACTCAGGAATACTGTACAGCTATTAAAATATATGGTGAGTGTATACTTCATAATGAAGAGGAAAAAACCCCTGTACAACAGTATACATGGTGTGACATTACTTCTTGAAAAAAATATATATATGCCTGTGGGAAAAAGTCTAGGGGGACACAGGCCTACAGGAACCCCCTCCAGAGACTCGCTTTGGTGGTTTCATCTTTATGTTCATATTATAGATGAATTTCTTGGTCACTTTCACCTAACCTTGTGTTTCCCACGGAGGGTTTCAGGGAACGCCTTGACTGTGAGCCAGTTTGCAGAATCGTTCTGTTAGACAGCAACTTTCTTTGAAAGAAGAGTTTGGTGGCCAGATGAGTTGGGAGATGCAAGGCCACACGGTACCAGGGTTTCTGTCTCCCAGGCTTCTTAGGCCCTTGCATGCCAGCACGCTCATGGCCTCTAGGAGGAGGGTGGGTGCGTGAGCCCCTCCAGGTCCAGTAAAGCAGTCATGTTTTGTAAATGATACTTGTGTAAGATAAGGAAAATGAAGTCAGGGACACAAATGACCTCTCTGAGATGTCACGAGCCTGAGTCTAAGAAGCCAGCTCTGCACTAATAAGCTCAGGGTATGATTTCTCCAGAGCAGCCCTCAGACCACGTGCAGACAGAGCCTCACAGCTGTCTCCACTGGACACTACTGGAGTGGGCAGAGGATAGACAAGCCAAAAGGAACAGCTGTAGTGGGAACACGTCCATTGCCATGTTCTGTTTTGCTCTTGACGAGTGTAAACAAAGACAGGCCTATTAGAGACCCTTCCTAGGCTGCGTCTCCCACTTCAGGTCATAGCCTCCATTTGCAACGACTCAGTCGGAACATGGGAAAGCAACACTAAACATGGGGAATCTGCTTTCACCATGAATGACCCTGAGATGCCACATGAGCAAAGCAGCACGTTTGCAGGGAACTCTCCAGGAATGAGCACACAAAAGCCGGGTCCAAGTGGAAGGAAAGTGGGAGCCTTTTCACTTGACCAGATGGGAGAAGGGATGTGGGAAGGGACAAGAGACCAGACTGATGGGCAGATCCTCAGTTTCTCAAGTCTTTCCCAGGGAAACACAAGTTAGGAAGCCCACAGAGGGCAGGATAGAGCCCAGTCAGGAAGGCAACGTACCTGACCCATGACATCCTCATCGTATGACAGTGTCAGGCCCAGGTCAGCAATGTCCCCATCGTAGCGCTAAGGGAATAGAGAAGGGGAAATGTCAGGGTTGAGGAGCCCTATCTGGAAGCGTTTCAGGAGCCTTCATGAGATGCTGCTAGGGCAATATTAAAAACTGTGGCTGCTCACAGCTTGAAACAGGGGCCACTCATCATCCTGAGAGAAGAGGCCAAGTCTCAGCCCTGAGAGGGAGTGCCAGAAGAGGACGTGGGGTCCGCAGCAGCTATAAGAAGTCATGACGAAAGGGTAAAGCTGAGCCCTGAAGGGCCTGGCTTATCACCCACCATTCTGCACTAACCTTAATGGAGGTAAGGTTTTTATAGAACTCTGAGTCCAGAGAAGGAAGTTCATCCACAGAGCTATAGAAGATGCTATGGTGGTGCCCGAGCAGCTGGCTCAGGAAGAAGGACGCGAAGGGCACATCCACCACGATTCCCTGTGAGGGAAAAGACATGAAGCTTGTGATTCCACTGTCCAGAATTCTGGCTCAGTGACCAGATTAGGGCAGCTCAGGTTGCACGGGAAACCCCGATGGCGTCTCTAGGGCCCTCCTAAGTTTTCAATCTGGAGAACTACGTCTCCCCATCATATAACAAACACAGTTGAGTGCCCCCTGGGGACTTTAGAGTACAGTCGTTATGGGCACAGGCTTTGAAGTCACACAGCCTGGGATGAGGTCCCAGCTTGGCTACTGTCAGGCTTCCTCACTGTGAAAGGGCACAGAAGTCTCTCAGTTACAGGACTGAAGCACAGCATCAAGCCCTGCCAGGCTCTCTGTGGCTGCAGGGGTATATGCTGGGCCATGGGCACAGAGACAGGCTCTCTCTCAGGCAGGGAAGTTCCAGAAAGAAGAGGTATCTAAGTTAGGCCTAGAGGAGCACCAGACCCTTGTGTGAGGCCCACAGGCATGCCCTGGGTGGGTGCAGGTTTGTCTGGCCACAGCTCTGCCTATGAGGGCAATCAGGCAAGCCATGGGGCCAAATCAGGAAAGGCCCTATAAGCTCACTGCAGTCTATGTTCTGTCTCAAAGGCTCTAAGAAGGGAAGTGATAGGTTTACACCTTATGTGTGAATGGACTAAAGGAAGATAGGAAGCAGGGAAGTAGCCACTCTATAATGTCACAAGAAATGGGTATAGATTGAACTGTGACAATGGCTGAAGGAATGGAGGGAAGTATGTGGACTGCAGAGATTCATAAGGTAGGGTCACTCAAATTGTGACAACGACCTGATGAGTTCTGTCCTAACTGCTATCAGCACTGCAATGACTGTCACAGGTAAGGGAGAGGGGAGACAGAGGTGAGGCCTGGGAGATGGGGAGGCTGTTCAGAAAGCCAGGAGGCCATATTTCTCAGCTTGCTTGGATTCTTGAGTCCCACTACAGCTACATGCTTAAAGCAAAGTCATGGTGAATGCCCAGGCAGCTTCTAATGTTTGTTTGTTTTTAAGATGGGAAGCAACTGAGAAACTGCTTCCACTCTGCAGACAAGGAATCACAGACAGAAAACCTGGACCTCCCAACCAGCACAGGGCGGGAGGAGGACTGGTGTTTGCACAGGACTCAGACGGCTGGGGTCCAAGGCCACAGAGGCTTCCAAGGAGAGAGAGTAAAAGAGTCCTGGAGCCATGGCAGTTTCCCCACGAGGTCTCCCTCCCTCCACTTGTCCAGTTGTTGAGGGTGGTGGTCTAGAGTCATGGAGGAGATGAGGCAGCTAGGGCAGCTTACTTCCTTTGTGCCACCAAGCTCCCCAGGCCCTGGGCTTGTGGTGAGGCCCTAAAGACTGGCTGCTGCTGAATTATACCTTCCACCTGGGGAGCAGGACTCTCAAAAGTCTAGAGCCACCTTGATAAAGTCCAGCCTCTCCTGACTGGTCTGTCAATGGACAGGGATCAGAAGCTGTGAGGGTGCCTCCCCGACAGCCAAAAGAAGCCAACACCACCCTTACCCCACGGACCTGAGGAGCAGAAACTCAACATTCTTCTTAATGACAAGAGTGCTGATGGAACCAGCGTGTCAGGTGCTGGCACTGAAGGAGGGGTTTACCACAGGTGGCAACCTGGGCCTGCTGCTATGGGCACACCCAACCTTCTCACTCTAGCCTATAGGCCAACTCCCAGGAGCCCCTGGACTATTCTGCAGTACTTGCTCAAATAACAACAGATTTAAAAACTGGGCTGGAGGTGTAGCCCCAGCAGTAGAGAGTGCTTCCCAGCATGCAAGACCCTGGGTTCCATCCCCAGCATCACAAAACCAAAAAACCATACAGTCCATAAAATGCTGCTTTCCCACAACAGAGACCAAGCTGGCACATGGCAGCTGGGCCCAGCACATCACTCCTCCACCTTAGAGAACAGGGCTGGCTTGGCACTCAGGGGCCTGGGCTCGAATTCTGCTCCTACCACCTATCTAGTGAGGCAACTCTGGAAAAGTGGCTTCCAGAAGCTTCAGTTCTCTCACCCTTAAAAAAAGAGGCAGCAGCAGCACATCACAGGGCTGCTGAGGATTCAATGAGATGACACATGCAAAACACCCAGTATTTAATGTCACCATCCCTGTCTCAGCCCCTTTCCTGGAATTTACCCAGATGAGAGGCTGTTCCCACAGCTGGCTGACGACATGGACATACGTAAAGTCTGCGTCCTCTCCTGCTTCACTTTATGTGCCTGCCTCATGCCACTGCAGTGCCTACCTCATACACAGCCTTCCCCAGCATCTTCCCCACGAACTCGAAGAGCTGCAGGTAATTCTCGTGAATATAGGACGTGGGCGAAGGGTACAGCCTCTCATCCCCACTGGTCGTCTGCTAGGCAAAAGGACAGGGAGGGGCAGAGAGGTCAGTACCCTGTCTTCACTTCTCATCCATCATCCCAAGCTTGGCAGCTGCCAACCCCACCCACACCCCCTTGGCCACCTTGAACAGATTAAGTGCTGGGTCAAACACCCTCTTGATGATCTCCTCCAAGAACTCCTTGAAAACGCCATCCTGATCAATCCCAGCCTCGTCCACCCCGAGGTCGTTGACGAACTTCACCCGGATCACGCCCTTCATGGCATGCTGGGACAGCTGCCGAAGCTGCTCATAGCCATCCTGCCAAGACAGAGTTGCAGCCCCTTAGGAACCCATAGCCTGCTGCAGAATTCAGGATCCCTCCCCTGCAAGAAGCTTTCCCAGTGTAACTGCAGGAGCGAGAAGAGTGGTCCTTGCTTGCTTTCGAATGAGAGCCTGTTAAAAGGAAAGATTTATTTTGGGGATGTGACAGTTTTGCTCTCTGGCAAGGGGAGACTGCCCTCAAGAGAACACACAGCAGCCAGACAGGGGATTAGACAAAATGAGTCATGACAAGCTCTTGGCCATCAGACAAAGAATGATAAAAACTGGGGCAAGACAGATCTCTCTTTCCTTCTCTTTTAATGCGAAGAATATCTTCTAGCTCATGGGGAAAAAAGCTAAACTTATGAAACACTATAAAATGAAAAATGCAAGTTCCCCCATCTCTCAGCTCTGGTGCTTTTCCTGAGATCACACAGGACCTTGAGAATTTTGAACAGGAATAAAGGTTATACCTTGACAGCAACTGGGGTGGTGGTGGTGGTGGTGGTGGTGGTGGTGGTGCGGGTGCGGGTGGTGGTGGTGGTGGTGGTGGTGGTGGTAGTGGTGGTGGTGTGGCAAAGAATTTAGGCAGGAAGAAACAAGGCTAAACTAGGTGCACTGGCGCAGGCCTGTAATCCCCATGGCTCAGGAGGCTGAGGCAGGAGGATTGCAAGTTCAAATCTAGCCTCTGCAATTTGTTGAGGTCCTAAGCAACTCAGTGAGACCCTGTCTCAAAATGAAAAATAAATAATAGGGTTGGGGATGTGGCTCAGTGGTTAAGCACTCCTGGGTTCAAACCCCAGTACCAATTTAAAAATAAAGAACGAAAAAAAGAAACATGACTGGCGTCCTGTTTTAGAAAGATCTATTGTCAGCAGAGCAGGCAGAGGACAAGGCAGGAGGCAGAGAGACAGAGGCACAGGAGTGATGCTGGGCCTCGGTGAGGGCAGGAGCAGCCAGGAGAAGCCCCGGTACACCTCTGCCTTATAGTCAGGTCCCTCAAAATACAGGCATCTGCTGGATGTAGCTCAGTGGTGAAGTGTGTGTTCAACATGTACATGGCCCTGGGTTTTATCTCCAGGACCATGAAAAACCAACCAACTAATAGCAACAACAAAGCAGTGACCCAGCCCATATCTCATTCAGAACTCAGCAAGTATGGCCTCCGGGACAGAGTTTCAGGGTTCTTCTATTGGACCATTTTGTTTTCTCCCTCTCTTGACCCTCATCTGTTGAGGTACTCCTGGCTCTGACTCTGTCATTCAACAAATTCCTCATATCAGAGTGCTGAGGCTTTTATTTCAAAGAAGTGATTATAAAACTCAGTGAATAGGACAGGGCCTAGGAAGGAGACCTTTGGCCCAACATGAGAGGCCCATTACCAGAGTGAAACTGATGTCTTTAGATGCTATCACACAGTGAGTTACAAATCAACCTTCCTGAGCTACTGAGGCCACGCCACATTTCTCCTTACAGCGGCAGCCATGTCACATGCTTCCCTGACATTTATGTAGATCATCTCCACAGCTTCCACTCATCCCCCCATCTGGCAGTCTGTTCACCTGTCACAAAGCAAATGAGCACTCTGTCAGGATGGCAAGACTTGTTTTGAGTAACTCTGGCTGCCTTCCTGCCACGCTCAGAGATCCAAAGGACTGTCCCGTGGTGTGTTCCAAATCTTCTCAGGGGTAGTAGGCTCCAAAGTGTGAGCCAGGAAGAAATTATCTCTGAAGTTCTCTAGGCCGCCAGAAGGAACAGGAACAAAGTTTTGTGCATGCATACTTGAAAAGTACTTTTTATGCACATAGAGTTTGAGAACCATTAAGGTAGATGTAAAAAAAGGAGAAACAGGATGTCACCAAGAAGCTGTGGCAGCACTGTCTAACCTGAAAGTTATTCTCCTGGCAGTGAATGAAGGATGTGGGGAGGATTCCAACATGTTCCTGGGGAGCTGCAGGATTTCTCCCTTCTGCTTTAAAGCCTAGCCTCCTAACCTGAATCTTCATCAGCAGGTGTCACAGGGATTAAACTGGAGGGCGAACAGGAGGCATTTAGCACGTGGCTGTGCACAAGGAACGTCTGCCAGATTCACATCTCAGTCTTGCTTCATTGGCTCCACATTAGCCTTTTCTTTTAAAAAGTTGTAGACACACTAGGTGTGGTGGGGCGTGCCTGTAATTCCAGCAACTCAGGAGCCTGAGACAGTAGGATTACAAGTTTAAGGCCAGTCTCAGCATCTTAGCAGGGTCATAGGCAACTAAGGAAGATCCTGTCTTGAAATAAAAAATAAAAAGGGCTGGGGATGTGGCTCAGGGGCAATGTGCCCTGGGGTCAAAAAAAAAAAAAAAAAAAAAAAGAAAAAAGCTGTAGAGACAAAAGGAAAAAAAAGAAAAAAAGCTGTAGAGAAGAATTTGCTCCCCACCACAGCTCCAGTCTTTCAGGACCTAGTGTGCTTGTGCAAAGGTGACACCTATGCCTCTCAGGAAGGTGTGCTCTCTACTGCACCTCAACAGGAAGATGCAGAGAACACTGAGTTGGGAAAGGGAAGCCTGGTTCCCAGGTCTGGCTTTGTCACTGATTCCTGAGTGAACTTCACTGAGAATCTGTTTCTCTGGCCTCATTTCTTCCTTTCACAGGGCAAGGGGAGGGGTCGGATGAAAGTCTGTCTGAGGTTCCTTCCAGTTCTGAAATCCCAGAGCTCCAGCCCAGGTGCACTCTGTGGGGAGCCTTCCTGTGGGTTTGGACTAACCCTAGACACCTCTCAGCAGCATGGCCTTCCAGACTCTGGAGGAGGAGGCAGAATAAAAGTTCAGGCAGGCATGGGTCTGACAGCAGCTTTCTGATGCCCCCTTGTGTCCATACCAATCAAAGCCACTGGGCACTCAAGTGCTAATAACCAAACTACTGCATCAGGAAAGTGATTGGGTTACTGAATGGATGCAGCTTGCTCTTCCTGATACAATTTCGTAGCAAGGTATGTTCTCGTGGAAAGGAAAGAGGAAAAGGACTTTGCCCAGAACTTAAGACAATAGCTCTCCTCTGATATCTCTGAGGGAAGTGTTTTAAGAAGTGGGTCCTGCAGAACCAGGATGCTGAGTGAATTTCCTTAAGCCATGAGGCTCAATCAGAGAATGGAAGAATTCATCACTCTCAGGAGACTTCCAGGGGGCAGGTGCTGGTCACACTGATGGGTGGTGGGCCTGAGGATTTTTACAGGCAGGGGAGCCCCATCTGAGTCTGACGAAGAAAAGTGCTGGAGAAGGGAGTTTGATCTGCTTATGAGTCAAACCAAAGGTTGCAAACTGGTGGTCCACAGGCTAAATTCAGTGGGATATACCTGATCTTCCAACATCTTAGGAAATTTAATCAGTTCTTAGTAACATAAATGATCTGAGGATTACAATAAAACCCTGAATTTTGATCTCTTCTTAAAAATTCAGAGCACTCTGAAGCCCACACCTCCACGTGGCAAGTCAGGGAGCCTAGAATGGAGCTGGTCTCCCTGGGGAGAGGCAGGGCTTACACCTGCCATCCGTCTCCAATGCTCCCTGACACTGAAGCTGGATGTCAGTTGTCACTCATGGGGACTGTTTTCCTTAAGTACAGGTACACACAGTGAGAGGGCCAAGTTTCAAAAGAAATGGAGGGGAAGAACAAAAATGGAGATTATTTCTATTTATCATGTGAACAAAACACTCCTGGGATGAGATGCCCACCTCCAGCTCTGCTCATGCACATGACCTAGGGGCACCTGTGGGTACTTAAGTTCCTTATCTCTGCTTTTAAGAATGTCAAAAACATCAACTATGCCCTTTGGTATATGAAAGGATACAGAAATGTGGTATATATACACAAGGGGATATTACTCAGTCAAAAAGAAGAATAAAATTATGGCATTTGCAGGTAAATGGATGGAGTTGGAGAAAATCATGCTAAGTGAGATAAGCCAATCCCCAAAAGCCAAAGGCCAAATGTTTTCTCTGATAAATGGATGCTGATACATAACAGAGTGGGGTGGGTAAGGGAAGAATGGAGGAACTTTAGATTGTCTAGAGGGAAATGAGGGGAGGGGAGAGGGGGGAGGAAAGATGGTGGAATGAGACAAACATCATTACTCTATGTACATTTATGATTACACAAATGATGTGACTTTATATTGTGTACAACTAGAGAAATGAAAAGTTGTACTCCATTTGTGTACAACAAATCAAAATGCATTCTTGCTGTCATGTATAACTAAATAGAATGATTTAAAAAAAAAACATTAACACCCACTGCCTCTTCTAACAGCTCCTGGTGTAATCACCAGTGGTCAGGGGAACTAAATAAGCTTGCCAGTGAGGAGGAACAAATGTGGACCAAACGTACTTCTGGAGGATATGAAGACATGAGAGGAGGGCTGCTGTTTGATGCCACATGCTGGTGGCTGGCTATGTGGCCCTTGCTGTAGCGGGATCCCTTGTCCGTTTCACTCTGGCAGAACATGCACATAAGGAACTGTGGCTGGGGTGTGATAAAGGTCTATAGAGCAAGCACAGCAAGCAGATCAAGTCAAGTCCTCCTAGGAATGGAGATCTGCAGCTCAGTCATCAACACCCTTACTGGCAGGACCAGCACATACAGGCAGGCTATGCTCTCTATGACGCCAAGGGAGATGCAGCTTGGACAGCACAGGGAGGCCCACTGACCATGACAATGTTCCAGCACACGTAGGCAGAGTGTTAAAAACCCTATTTTGCAGAGCATACTTCTTTATGATAGGTTTCCACAGGCCTTGCCACTCACATCATACCAAATCAGCACATAACTTTGACACACAGGTAAAATACCTGGGGACAGAATACCAGTTCCTAACTCATAGGAGGTCTCTGCACAACCCTGGACTCTGGATTTGGCATAGGTGGGCAACTGGGCCATCTACAAAGACCTCCCCATGTGATAAATGCATTCTCTGTGTGTCTCAGTGGGTTTAACACTCTACTCCCCCTCTGCTGCATTCACAGGTAGTAGTCTGCACAGAGTGCCTGCTGGGATGATGGAAACTGAGGATGGTGGGGTGGCTGCTGCGGCTGAGATCCTTGTCCTCATTTCAAAGCTATAAGGAGCCTGATGCTCTAGCCTGGGGACCCTCACAGGGCCAAGAAAGACACTGTGGGTCCCCAGGCCTGAGGACATGTTTAATCAAACAGCTGTTCTGAGTAGTCAACAGGACAAATGACCCCCTTCCCACCCCTGGAGTCTTGATTTCAGAGTCATGAGACCAAGAAGTGATTACAACAGTTCAGAGGCAATAAGCCACCCACCAGAGACCCTACCTGACAGAGCACATTTTTGTGATGGGCTTCTTCAGGACTCACTACTCACCTCCAACATCCGGGAACGACGGATAGTTATGTGAGTGACATGGGGGGAGGCAGAGCTGGTTTCCACGAGCCCCAGTTTCTCCTTCTCCTTGGTAACCATGTTTCGGAACAGGAGAACTCTCTGAAATGAGTAAAGGTGAGATGAGAAAAAAGATCAACAACTGATGTTTCCCTAAAAAACACTCTACAAAACTGCCAAAATTTAAGTCACATAAGACACAACCAGAACCAGGTGCCCTGGTGTGTACTGCTGATCAGTGGAGTCTTGTGAGAACAGGAAATGTTCCCAGAAGCACTTTTGGGAGTTAGAAATATGGCAGAACTTATGCCAAGGGAGAAATGTTCCAGGAAGAGTGGTCTATCTAATGCTGCAGTCCAGGGAGGAACAGAGCAGGAGAAAATCATTCTCCTGCAGTTATTAACCCACGGCAGGAAACTGGCAGCAGAACAAGTTAGAGGCTGCTTTCTACAGCTGCACCTGCCTCAGAGGAAATCAATACTATGCATTTAAAACACAGCAACAATTCAAAGACAATTTTTCCCACTGTCAGAAATATAAAAAATGATCCTTCAGTACAAAAGTCTCTGGCCTTTCTGTCTGCCTCCCATGTGCCCTCAAGCACACCACTGTCCCACCAGTTATTACTGAACTAGAACCCTTTCTCCTTAGCCTAAACATTGTGATGAGCTAGAACCCTTTCTCCTTAGCCTAAACATTGTGATCTTCCTGCTTCAGCTTCCTGAGTTGCTGGGATTATAGGCATGCACCATTGTGCCCAGCTTATATTTTTTTCTTTAAAGAGGCAGGATCTCACTCTGTTACCCAAACTGGCTTTAAACTTCTGGGCTTAACCAATCCTCCTTTTTCTCAGCTTCTCAAGTAGCTGAGACCATAGGTACCCCTCCCTGTGCCTGGCAACGAGCCCCTTCAGAACAGCATAATTCACAATGGCAGTCACAAGAAGTCAGTTCAATGAATATACACTCCGACCACAGTGGGTTTTCCTTTTTTCTTTGCTTTTTCTTAGGGGGCCGGGGGAGGCCAGGGATTCAACTCAGGGGCACTTAATCACTTTGCCACATCTCTACCCCTTTTAATTTTTTTTTTTTTTGAGACAGGGTCTCAATACATTGCTTAGGGCCTTATTAAATTACAAAGGCTAGCATCCAACTTGCAATCCTCCTGCCTCAGCCTCCTGAATCATTGGGATTATAGGCATATGCCACGACACCTGGCTTCGCAGCTGTTTTTTTTTTAATAAATGGGAATCTCCGTAAAAGTTAGGAGTTTAGTAAATATAAATAAAAGTAAAAACAATTGTAACAATAGTATAGGGTCCACTAGGGGGAAGTTGGTGTGTGTTCACTTAATCCTTAGATTAACTCTGTGAAATTATAGAGTTGTTAGCAGAGAAGGCAACTGCCCATGGCAGTAGAAGAGGGCGGAAGGTATTCAGGAGAGGGACTACTGTTCAACAAGGTGTCTCAAGTTTAGAAACAAGGACAAAGTGCTCTGAGCAGCAGCAAAAGCTCTGAGGGCTCCAGGGCCAGGCAGAAGGGGAAGAATGGACTGAGGACCCAGCGAGGAGGGCCTGCAATATGGCCGAAGAATGTGCCCACCTTTCCCTTGTGTGGTGGAGCTGCTGTGGGACTTTCTGGAACAGGTACTGAAGTCATGTGGAGTCATGTTGCATGTGACACAACTACTTCTAGTGACTCCAAATCTCTAGCATGGTCACCTCAACAACAGGGGCTGTTTTATGGAACATGAAGCAAAGATGGGTGTCTCCTCCAGTCAAACCAGTGTGGGCAGACGGCAAAACTGCAGACACCAAGCCAATCACAACAGCACTGGATTCTGGATTTCCATATTCAAGTCTCTCGATTTCCACACAGTGTGGAAGAAGGTCCAAGGCAACCTTCTCCAGCCTTCAAGGGGTTGGGAGGCCTCAGGATCCTCAGCAGACATCTGAATAGACATCATCTCCTTTTTGCAGATGAGGAAGTGGACTCAACCAAGGTCATATAGCTAGTGAGCCAGATTCAAATCCAGAGCCCACTATTGGACCATACACCACATAGCCTGGCCACCCCATGTCACTTAGGTTTTCTGGGCTGAAACAAGAAGAGAAGGCCTCACGTACCAGTTGGGAGATGAATCACAGGTAAAGAGGTGAAAAGCAAGATGGTGAGGACAGAGCATGAAATGCAGGGTATGAGCAAGGCAGAGCTGAGCTTTTAAAAATGTTAAGGAAAACAATAAGCTGCCCACTGGAGTTAGATCAAGAATGAGGGAGAGATGCAGTGTTAAAGGGAGACAGCACGATGGTAAGAGCCGAGGGATCCTGCTTCCCTCCTGTGTACCCCAGCAAGACCATGGCCATGGAACAGGGCAGCCTACACTCCCAAGGTCAAGTGGGAAGTGAGGCTGCAGATGAGAGGAGACAACAGGAGAGCCCTTGCCACTCAGAACACAGCAAGCCTGACTCTCCCAGGACTGCTGGTGCAATCACAGGGAGCAGGACAGGGGTTAGGAGATGAGGAAGGGCCCTTTCCTCCCAAGGAGGAATTTTAATTTTTTCATTTTTTTAAACTGATAACATTGTAATTATACATAATAGTGGTGCATTTTTAAAAATTGGTGATTATTATACATTATAATTGCAATGTATGATATAACAATTGGTCAATATCATTCCCCAGTATTTTTCCTTTTCCTCCCAAGGGAGAAAATTTTAGGAGTCAAGGACAGATAGCCTTGATGATGACCTTAAGCAAAATTCCCCAAAGGAAAAATAATGGTTAACATCTGGCTTGGACTCACAAGTCATTCCAGCTCATCTCAGTGTTCCCATACTAGGCTGCTCATGGCACCCCTCAGTAATCTTTTTATGGCCTTCCTAGACCAAAAATCCCTAACAGATCAGTTTATTAGGTAGTTGGATCCTAACAACTTTAAAAGTATTTATCTTCTGAGAACTTAGTAGTTGTATTTTTTAAATGCACATAAATCGAAACATATTTTTTATTTCATTCTTAAAACTTAGCTTTGCAAATATGTCATCCTTGAAAAGAATGTAGTGTAATTGAATGTGGAAATCATAAACTACCTTGAACCAGTAGTTCCCATGGTGTTCTGCTGCATTCTCAAATATTTAACGTACCCGTTGGTAACTCTGGGCTCCCCAGCACATTGTCTGTGGACACAGATAAATGGCATGGAGATTCCAGACTATGCAATATGAAATGCTAGGTTCAAAGGCTGAGTTCGGACACAAAGGGCCAAGATGAGATGCTGCATTTTAAACCAGACACCACCAAACCAGGAGATGAGGAGTCAGAGACTGCTAAAAATGAGGAATAGATGGAGCAGCTAAAGTCACTACACTTGGAAAACGGAAGACTCAGAAGCAAGAACTGTGTGCAAATCTCAAGAGATTTTTCCATAGATTAAAGATGCCATCCTTGGGGGTGGTTCAGAGACCAAGAGTAGAAGTTAGAAGTAGATCTGCTCAGATGAGAAAGACTGTTCTACCACTTGGCAGAGTTCAGCCATAGAATGGTCTGCTTTGCAGAGCTGTGCCTTCTCTATGGGTCAGGGATCCTGTGGGGGGACTCCCTCAAGGAAGGCAAGTTGGACTAAGTAATCTCCAAAAGGTCCCCTCATTCCTGGAGGCTGTCATGTTCAATAAGAATATGAACAGCCACATCATTTGCACATCACTGCTTGAGGGGAATGAGCAGCAACCATGGATATTAAAGTCAAGGTCAAAACAGCACCAAAGCAGTGAGAACTATCTCTGAAAAGTGAGATTTAATATACAAAAATGGAATTTATGCTCTCTAAAAATGTCTATTTTAAAAGAAAGAACAGAAAAAAAGAGGTGAGAAAAGAAAGGGTATCTCCAGACCCTTAGGAATCTCTTCCAAGGCAGGCACAGTATTGTCAGGTACTGCGGAGTGCCAGTGACTTCCCAGGGATGTGAACAATTTTTCCCATTTGTCCGGAAAGCTCTCACCACAGTACCCAACCCTTCCCAAATCTCTCTTGTCCCCTGGGGATGTGACACCACTCTCCTGGTTCCCTGTTTCCTCAGATTCCTCCTATTTCCTTTTAGCAGCTCTTTAAGTGACATGCCCCACAGGACCTCCCCATCTGATTCCCTAACTGCCTTTCCACATGGCGAGCGCAGGCAGGAAAGCTGAGTGCGGCCCTCAGGCTCCCTCCCGAGTGCCAGAGCCATCAGGAGCCATAGCCATGTACACCTGCCCACAGCTAAACTCACCACCAACCACATTGCAGACCTGCTGAGCCGCTTCTACCTCAGGGAGAGCCCACCCAAGCACACAGACATCACACTGAAGCCCAAGCACATCTCCATTTCCCCTTTCCTTGCTCTCTGAATGTAACCAGCCTCCAAGGTCTTAGGTGCCTGCTCCTTAAGTCTATCGAAGCAGTCATCTATCCACCCTGGTGGCCTCTAACACAGGCCTGCTGGCTTTAGTACCAGCTGCCTCTAGGCATCTCTCCAGCTCTGTCCTGGCATCTCCTAAGCTTAAAACCCTGCAATGGCTTGGCTAAAATCTAAGCTCCTAGCCTCAGTTTATGAGCCCCTTCTTGCTCTTCTATTAACCTCCTCAGCTGTTTTCTGACTTCCACTTCTTCCAACTACACCCAGATGTTGGGTTTCTCTCTCACCCTGGACCTTTAAGCCCTGTCCACTTCTGCCTTGGCTCCCATGGCACCCAGCCCTGTGGCTCATGCCCCATTCCACCCAAATGCCACTTCACATTGCCTCTCCATCTGGCCCCTCAGCACTTGGTGTAACCTGCCATTGAGTAAGAAATACCACTGCTGAACTCGCAAAATTAATGACCTCATTCAGGTGTTTCCAACTGCTGTAACGTTGGAGAATCAGGGACCACATGGAACAGAAACAAACCAGGAGCCCAGCTCTGAATGCAACTCACATTTTTGTGAGGAATGACGTGTGGGATGTACTGCAGGATCAACTGTGCCCGTTTTCGGTCCTTGTCAAGTTCTTGGAAGAGCACACTAGGTTTGAGATCCCTTAAGAAGAAAGACATGGGTTTGGGATTATTAAAACAATACACTAGTGTAGGATTCACAAACTACAGCATGCAGGCCAAGCTGGCTAGATGGCTGCTGCCTCTGGAAAGTTCTGTGGGAACAGCATGCACTGTCTATGGCTGCCTTCATGCTGCAAGAGCAGAGGCAGTGGCTGCAAGAGACATAGGTCCACAGGGCCTAGAGCTATCTGTCCCTCTATGCCAAAGTCTGCAAGGCCTTGCTCTGGTACCAGAGCTGCAATGGTACCCTCAAAGTTGACTGAACACTGATAAAAATGCTGACATGCTCTTAAGTTTAGCTACTGCTGGAGGACTGCTGCCTTGCCCCCTGCAAAACCCCGAAAGCAGTTTTTACCACCCCATTGTTCAGGTCAGCTGCAGATCCTCTCTTCTTAGTCTGAATAAGAAACAGCTGCCAAATGTGATCTGGCTTTGTTGCCTTTAATTAACTAATCACATTGGTGTAATAGAAGTGACTGCCAGGGATGCATCCTGACAGGTGCTTCATAGAACAGCAGCTCTTTCCACAGATAAATGGACAGGATGGAGCAGAAGGAAAGGCCGTCCATCCTGGAACAGGAGTGGAGAGTGCTCAGGCACCTTGCTGCGTGTGTGTGAGCTGGACAGACACAGGCTGCTCCTGCTGCCACGAGCCCTCCCTGCCCTGGTGCTCACTTGCGCAGCCAGTGGTCCTCAGGGGCAAAGCGCCGGCGGCAGTCCCGCTCATAGAGCACCATCAGCCACCCGTGGACAGACTGGAACAGCTCCAAGGTCTCACCCTTGGCGTTCTCTGCAGGGCAACAAATGGGAGAGTCACTCACAGGAGAGGGGTCAGATGTGGAGGAACAGGAAGACGGCTCTTGTTTCCTGCAGTCCTCAATAAACTTGGACCTCCCTTACACTGCATCTTCTACAGAATGAAAGGAATTAAAAGGCCCCTGGGAATGTCCCAAGTATCTGCAGGACCTCAGTGTCTCAGACACTCATGCTGGCTCTCCTGAGTCCAGTGTTCGAAGGCCCATTTTCCTCTAAAGAGCTTTGACACCTCAGGAGGTACGCTCTGATCTGAAGCGTGATCTGGCATGCATTTCCTTATATTCAAGGAAATCAACATGAAGAATCAAAAGGATATTCATAGGGCAAAGTTAATCATCATTAATAATCCTTGACACATACAGGCAAATCCTGAAGGTGGTTTCCATAAGTACACTATTCTCTTAAAGAGGTCTTAGAGAGTGAAGAGATAAAAATTCATGTGAATGAATTTTTTTTTTTTTTCATGCTACTGGGGAGTGAACCTGGGATGCTCTACCATTGAGCCACATCCCCAGCCCTTTTTATTTTTTATTTTGAGACGGGGTCTTGCTAAGTTGCTGATCCATCAAACCTGTGATCCTCCTGCCTCAGCCTCCCGAGTTGCTGGGATTACAGGTGTGAACTACCATGCCTGGCTTAAATGTGCATTTTTATTAACTTTGGTAGATAATAAACCAAAGAACCAGGTGACGTTATAAGAGTCTTTAGCCTCCCTGGGAGCAGCATCAATCAAATGTTGGTGGGCACCTCTACCTTACCTACAATTCCATCCCAGATCATCTTAAACACGAAGGAGTTCAGGAAAGAGGAGATGGTGACCAGCTCTTCTAGTTTGAATGAAATTTGTTCTTCATAAACTTCAATGTCATCAAGGATCCTAAATCAGATAAAATTACTTAGAATTTCCCACAGAAAAAGGGAAAGAAATAAGATCTTTCTGCTTACCAGACAAAATAAACAGGTTAAGAAATAAAGATAAAATGATCTGATGTGTAAGATTTGCCTCAAAGACACTGGAAGAGGAGAGCAGGTAGGGATTTAGATGAAGCAAAACGGGTCATGATTTGACAGCTGTTGAAGCTGGTAACAGCTCATGAGGGTTTGTTATTACTTCTACTTTCTATTTATTTGAAATTGTCCATACTAAAAAGATAAAAAATACTATTAAGAAAAAAAGAAAAGCTCTACTCTTGCATTTTTTCTTACTTATAAGAATCTGTGATACTTTACTGCATGCCTAAATTCCTGCCTCATTCTCACCTGCATACGAAGGGCTCTTGACTGAGCGTCTGTGCTTCCTGAGGGGAGCTGAGGAGCTTCATTACACGTTGAGGACAAACACTAGTGGTACTTAGTAAGTGTATATAAGTGAAAGGACAAATGTTTGAAAGAATAAATGGATGAATGAACATGAGTTCTAAATGAAAATTTACAAAAACCACTCCATACACTTTAGAATACAACTATCAGGTGACCCTCTACTCAGGGATTAACCATTAGGGTGTCCTTCCCAGCCCCTACAGACACTGCTCTCACCCCCACATGCTCACTGAGCTTCTTCCTCCTCAATGTTCACCCCAACTGCCCCTACAAGTCCTCTATCCCTTCCTGCTATGGCCTGCTAGCCTGAACTTAATCATTTGAGGTCCATTCTTTATTATAATTCTTCACCAACATTTTAGGAAAATGTGGGATTAAAAGAATGCCAAATATACAAGTAGATACAAAAGCTTAAAAAGTAGAGAAACTGAATAAAACTACCACTTATTAATTTCCCACTCTATGTCTGGTACTGTACTATCTGACATTCCTTTTCTCATTTATTCTTTATCAGGTTGGGAATATCATCTCTATGCTACTAATAAGGAAACTGAGGCTCAGAGAGGTTAAGCGTCCTTCCGAGGGTTAGTTTGGTAATAATGACAATAGGAACAGTCAACACATATTGAGCCTCTCCTGTGTGCCAGGGACTGTGTGGAGCACTTGGCATTGATTATCTCTTAATCCTTACTGCCTACCTACAAAGCAGGTGATGTTTTTATTCCCATGTATAGATGAGAAAAATGAGTATCAGAGAGACTGAATTCCTTGATCTCTTGCCCAGGGTATCCCAATAAATTGCCAAGCCAGGTTTTGCACCCCAGTTGACTCTGGAATTTTCCATTAATCTAACTAGTACAATGAATAAACAGTTGAGCTGTG
Organism: Glaucomys volans; assembly: GCA_020662805.1. Taxonomy (NCBI): domain Eukaryota; kingdom Metazoa; phylum Chordata; class Mammalia; order Rodentia; family Sciuridae; genus Glaucomys; species Glaucomys volans. The sequence continues at coordinate 192,714 of JAJEJO010001303.1, forward strand.
ATGGGAACCCATCTCCAGGAGACGCCAGAGTCCACACTCAGCTGTCCTGAAAGGACAGGAACTAACAGCTGCTGAACACCTAGTGCATGCTGCCTGCTTTGTCAAAGTTTTCTTGCCTACATTTCTTTTTTTCTGATGTATTCTTGTTATGTTGTCCAGCCTGGTCTTGAACTCCTGGGCTCAAGTGATCCTCCTGCCTCAGCATTCCAATAACTGTGACTACAGGCACATGCCACCATACCTGACTTTTGTCTAATTCTTATAATGATCCTGCCACACAGGCTCAGATGTATATGCAGTGATCGTATCAGCAGCTCCTTGCCTTCTGACATTGGAATTTGGTCTCTCTGAGTCCTAGGAAAGGTATTCAGCCCCCCAGCAGTCAACCTACGTGATGAGGTGCCGGGAACAGTCACAGAACAGCATCAGCATGGCCAAGAGCTGCTTGGACTCTTCAGTGTCAGTGTTCAGGCATTCCAAGAAGAGCTTTAACCCTCCGTGGGGGCCCAGCTCACAGATAAACGCCCACAGTTTGGGCAGCAGGTCATCAAGGTAAGTGAGACCTGGAAAAGGATAGAGAAACCCAAGCTTCAGGTGGGGGCTCCATCTGGTCTGTTCTCTTTCCACTGGGAAAATGAAACACTTAAGCCTATTAGTGAACATTTACTGTGCATGAGAAGAAGGTGCAATCAGGGAAAGCGTTATCACCATGAGAATCACAATGATAGTAACAGCCAACATTTAATGGTGCTTCCCGAGTGCCAGATACCATGCTGAACACTTTGCATGTACTGTCTCCTTTCTGCCTGTGAAGTCCAATGTCATCTTTGTTTTGTAAGTGAGGAAACTGCAGCACAGACAGGTTAAATAATTTGCCCCAAATCACAGCCAATAAGTGTCAGGGCCAGGAAAAGAACCCAGGTCTGATTAAGCAATTATGTTTTAAATCAGGGATCAGCAAGTTTTTTTCTGGAAAGGGCTAGAGAGTAAACATTTTTAGGTTTTGGAGGCCAGATGGCCTCTGTTGAGACAAATAAAATTTAGCAGAGTTTAATTGAGCAAAGAACGACTGGCACATGGGGCAGCCTACAGTTTCAGAAAGCTCCGCTTTGAAAGCAGACAGGATTTATTAGAACTCAGCATTTCCCTTATTTGAACACCGTCTGATCAGCTGGCTGTTGTGGTTAACTAAAGATTGCAGCTGTGATTGGTTTAGATTCAGCTATTTGTTACCAAAGTATTTTCCCAAGTCAAGCTTTCCATTAGTTTATATACTAAGTGAGGGTGCAGTTCATTAGGTAAGGACTCAAAGTATGGTGGCCTCCTCAGGCCAAGCTTAGCTCAACAGTCACAACTATGCAATGCTACTGCTGTAGTAGACCACAGCAGTTGACATTACACAAACGAATGGATTCAGCAGTGTTCTAATAAAAGTTTATTTACAAAATAAGTGATGAGCTGGTTTTGGCCCACAAGCAGTAGTTTGTTGACCCCTTGTCTTAAATCAATTTACAGGTTCACCCACATTCAGCAAAATTCTCTTCTCATCAACTTCTTTTAATCTACCTTACAAATTACAAACAGGAAAGCAATGAATGACTGTAGCAGAGAGACTCTGAAATATCACACAAAATTAACCCCGGGGAAGAAAAGGTGAAGAAGAGGACGTTCTGTTTCCCAAGGCCTACATCACTGGTGTTTTAATTCTAATAATGCAGCTAGTGACTTAGAAAGTGCCTGGATCTGAAATTCCATGTGTCACTGAATATATGGTGTGTTCCTCAGAAAAGCAGTCACCTACACTGGAGCCTTGTAATTCCTCTCATTTTATAGGGCACTGTCTGAATAATTTAGTTTTGAATGAAGAGCAATTTGGGGAGAAATCAAGAGGCTGGGGAGGGCGTGGGGACTCAATCGATGCTACTGAAGGATGCTTAAAGGTGAACTGCAGGAACTGTATAGAAGTCAAAGAAATGTACCATCGAGTGGTACATTTTACTTTTAAAGGTCTGACCTTACACCTGCAAGGGAAGGAGAATGTGGCTATGAAGAAACCTTTAAAAAGTAGAAATTTCTTATCATGTTAGTGGTTATATAGGTACCCAGGTTATAATTGGTTTTCAGGTAGCCCGGGTTATACACACCAAAGAATACAGGAACCTCACAATATAAAAGGTTTAAAAAAAAAAGAGTAGTTACATTGTGGAGATCGTAAACATACTCCTACTGGGCAAAAGGAAAAACAACCATCCTCACATCATATAATGGGACTAATGGTGAAGACCAAAATATTCACAGCCTCATACACTGATTCAACAGGGTGGCATCCTGGGCAACTGAGACAGAAGAGGAGAGGCTGTGCCCAGAGAGGTGTCAGAGGACCAGCAGAGCTCTAGCGCTCCAGGGGCACATTAGGAACGTGAACAAAGATGCTTCATAAATTATGAGAATAGAAACACAGCATCCTTAAGATAACGTTATTTTCCTTTTTTTTTTTTTTTTTGGAACCAGGGATTGAACTCAGGGACACTCGGCCACTGAGTCACATCCCCAGCCCTATTTTTTTGTATCTTATTTAGAGACAGGGTCTCACTGAGTTGCTTAGGGCCTCGCTAAGTTGCTGAGGCTGGCTTTGAACTCGTGATCCTCCTGACTCAGCCTCCCAAGTCGCTTGGATTACAGGCGTGCGCCACCAAGCCCGGCTAAGATAACGTTATTTTCTGTAATCTGACTAAAGATGTGTATAGCTAAACAAACAGACTGAATGTCACACATACACTTCAGACTAGTTTATTTTTATTCTTAAAAATGTGGATTTTCATGTTGGCCAAGAAACTTATTTTTGGATTCTCTTGCTTGGGAAATGAGCTTAGATGTGAGCTCACCTTAAAAAGGCCAACATGGATGGTAACCTCAAAATCCTCTTACCCAAGATGCTCCCAGTCCTCAGGTGCTGCGGGGCCCAGGCACTGTCTCACCCCTCCTGCTAGCCTTTCTCTCAGGAACCTGCTGAAAGCCTTACATTCCATCCCTCTGCTGATGTCCCCACCGTGTACTCAAAGATCTCTGGACACTCACTCACCACAGCCCAACACAACTTCCAATTTTCTACAGTCCTCACCCTACCCACAACCCCAGGCTCCCTCAGCTCAGCAAATGGTATCGACATCCACACAGGTACTCAAGGCAAAACCCAGGCATCACCTTGGGAATCTGTGGTCCTCATGTGTCCAAGTCCAATCCTCCATTAACACTCCCAGACTATTTCTCCAAAACACACCTGAAATCTACTGGCTTCCACCTTCATCACTACTACTAGGCAAGTGCTCTCAACCAGAATGATCCTGCCCTCAGGAGGCATTTGGCCATGTTTGGCTGTCACCACAAAGGAGGTAGGTGCTACTGGGCCAGGGGCTGGTAAGCATCCTACAGTGCTACTGGGCTGGGGGCTGGTAAGCATCCTACAATGAACAGGAGAGGCCCTACAACAAAGTTTACCCAGTCCCCAACACAAGGACACCAACCAGGGAAACCCTCTGGGAGCCCAAGCCAGCATCACGTCTCTTACATTCACAGTGCCCCTTTCACAGACTCTAGTTTTGTGAGCTGTCTCCCCACTGCTAGAATACAATTCCTTCAGGGACAGAGACCTTGGCTGTCTTGTTCACCTCTGTATCCTCAGTGCTTTGCACACACATGTATTCTGTAAGTATTTGAAGAATGAATCAAGTAAGTGTGAAAGACAGAAGCAGCAGCAACTTAAGATTTTAAAAAATCACACAGTGCAGCAGAGAAGTTGTCATCCTTTATGCAGTGACCAGATTTCCTGGGTTACCAGGACCCTCTGTATTTGAGTTCTGATGCACACTAATGAGGCCCTTGTTGCTCTATGCTCACGAAGGGCACTTTCTTCCTTGCTCAGCTATAAAGTAAAGTGTTGAGCATGATACCCATGCAATGAGGTATCAGGCAGCTAATAAAAATGAAGAGTTGTTGACATGATAAAATGCTTGTAAGATGATTAATGGAAAGGGAAGGATAAAATGATATGTTTCGGTATATTTATAATATATGTATGACATGCTCAGGCATGAATTGTGGGATTAAGAATGGTGTATTTTTTTTCCCTGCCTCCCTACCTTTTCAAGAACATTTAAAAGTTGTACTTCATGACTAAGAGCCAGGTAAAAGGGACAAAATGGAAGTGCTACGACGGAGGCTGGCTTGAGCTACGAACTGAGCTGTACTAATCTTCTAAGAAGAAAAACTCAAAACACCCTCTTTCAAAAATCTATTTTCTGCATTAAGGAAGCCAGAAAAGAAAATCAACTTTTTCTAAGAAAACTTGTTTAGCAAATTGGAGAGATGGAAGCAGCAGCCTTGGGCCTCCAAACCTGTGAGGATCTGCAGGCGGATCTGGGTGAGAGTCGTCAGCGAGGTCTGGTAGAGGACACAGATGTTGCAGACCTGCTGGACTTCGGCAGAGTCGACGCGTTTGCCCCCAACAGGCCTGAGAATATTCCGAACGGATGCCGACTTCTGAAATGCACGTTTGAGGAGACCTGGCATGGAGAAAGCACTGTGAGCAGCAGCTCGGCCATCTGCCAAATCCCACCTGGTCAAGGGAGCAGCATTTGGACCAAACTCCAAATGTACTGCCAGGGCTAGGCAGTGGGGCTGGTGCTACGATATTTCTTTGGGGTAACTTAGAAAAATGTTAACGATTGGATTTTAGGTACAACCCAAATACCTCCTCAGAATATCAGAAAATTTCCCATATTAAGCCAGGTATATTCTGAATATACCATGGGATTCTTTTACTGTATTATCTAATTTCAGAAGTCACAAAAGTAAAAGTTCAGACGACCATATGAAGGGAAGAGGGTGCAGGGTAGGGGGCCAGCTGAGTTTGACTTCTCTTTACTTTGGGAGGAAGTGCAGCATAACCTCTTCAAGTACTGACATTTGGTTCTGAACAATATTCTACTTTGTGTTAAGTCTTCCCACTTATGTTCTGCTGAAGTTATATCTACTGAGCCTACACCCACTAACGAGCCACAAGATACAAATGTGCACTGCACGAGAGGCAGAAGGAAAGCCACCTGGAACTGAAAAACAGATTTGAGCAGGTAACTCTACTTTTAAGTTATATGTTGGTGTCATTCCCTTAACTGTGATCAGAGCAGGTAGCAAGAGACCTTTCCATGGTACCCATGCCTGACCCTGCAGTTGGGGTATTGTTGAGGTGTTTTTTAAGGAGCCTCATGTGGGCAATTTATTTTATAATTAAGAACTTAGAAAAGCCCTATATCCCCTAAGATATGAGTCCTTTTCCTCTTCTGCAAGACCCTGTTCACTTTGGCTACTAGAAGGTTGATAGACAAACTGAAGTGGCCCTCATGGAATGGTATATCTGTGAACATTCTTCTACACACATGATTACCTATTTGTATCTCCCTGCCTTGTTTTCTATTTGTATGGATTTCTAGTCACGGTTCTGCTAATGTGGACCTGATTTAAGCAGTTTCAGATCTCTGTGGGAGAAGTTGGAACATCCCACAAATAGTGGAGCATCCCCATGGGCAGAATCAGGGGCTGCCATTGGAGCTAGCAGAGCCCAGGCCACTCACTCTTCACTGGAAGCACGTTCTGTGGGGATGCTGGCTGGGCAGGGGCTGGCTCCTGGTGCTCCAACAACTTCTTGCTTAGGATGTCACTGAAGAAGATGCGGATGAGAGGCACTCCCCACAGGAACTGCAGCTGTTTGGTGATCAAGGACATTGACTCGTTGAGGCTAGGAGAGAGCAAGAGCCCAGTGCATTAGTGCCACAGCTGGCCAGGAAGAGCCCAATCAGCTCCCCTCAAGGCTGTGCATTTGAAGGTGTAGCTCAGACCTGGCATAGGACATAGCAGAGAAGATAACGACAAACAAAAAAAGCAGAACCCATAAACCATCACCAAGGTCCAAGCATGTTGAAGGCACTGAACCTTGTCTGTCACCCACCCAAACCTGTGCTACCACCAGCATTACTGTTTCTCCAGGTCCCCACATTCCATGTCACAGTAGTCTTGGACACCCCCACCACCCAGCAGACAAAAACTACCTCAAGCAGCTGCACTGCCCCCTTCCTCCAGGCTGGCCTGCAGCCAGTGTCCCCACCTCCAGCCGACATGACACTCGAATATTCCCTTGTCTCCAGGGCTCCTCTCTCCACTTCAGACTGCACCCATGCATGTTATCCACTACCATCCCCCTATCGCTCAAGACCCTAAGATGGCTCCTACCACAGCATCATGGTGGTAACAGCCACCACTCTCTAAGCATCTGCCAGGCCTAGCAGTGGGCCCTTCACACATGTCACCTTCTTCAGTACTTCAAGACAGCCCCAATGGAGGGACTATGATCACCCCGCATTTCAGATAAGGAAACAGGTGAGGCAAGTTGTTCAAAGGCCCTCAGAAAAGCGCAGTGGTTTCCACTGTGGGCTACTCTGCTCATAGCCCACTGGAACACCCTCCAGACTCCAAGCATACATGCTTCACTCTCCAGGTGGGGGGTCAGGGCAGGCTGTCCTCTGGCAACAGATCTTTTTAACTAGCCAGCACTCAGGAATACCACTCAGGTACAAGGAAGAGGGAGCAAGTCCAGGGTTTCCTTCTTTGGGACCTCAGTGTTCTACCTCAAGGTACCTGCCCCATGGTACCCTTGGGTGCCCCATGGTACCCAAGGGACACCATGCCTGGGTGGACACCTGAGAAAGACAGCTGAGCCCAGACTTGCACTCCATGTTTGAGATGCTCCCTTTTTTAATCTCTAGTCTTTTATTCTAGTGTTTCTAATGTTTTTTATTTGTTTGTTTCTTTCTTTCTTTTTTTTTTTTTTTTGGCAGTGCTGGGGACAGAACCCAGGGCCTTGTTCATGCTGGGCAAATGTTCTACCACTGAGCCATATCCCCAGCCCTGCTTTTGAGTTCTTAATTTAAACTTTTAAAATTCATATTCCAACCTCTTGAAAAGGTAACTTTATCCCTTTAGATCATGCTGCCTTGTTTCAGCATCTCCAAAACACTGCAGTCTAGTAAATCAATGAAAGTGATATTGAAGAAGAAAAGCTATTGATAGATAAGGTTAGTAAGATTACGGGATGCTTTATTCTCCTGATATTATCCCTCTTTTATACAACGAATGCATCTTATTTTCGTAGTGAGAAACAAAATGGAAGCTGACAGACAGAAGGAAGCAAGAAAGGGAGGTGAGGTGGAGAGAGCCAGTTTCCAGGACTTACCCATAATCCACAGACTGAGAGAACCAGCCGAGGACAGGGTGCCAGTGGGTCAGGTTGGATTTCTTCTGGGACACGTACTTCTGACAGTAGCACAGCATCTGGGTGAGCAAGCTCACAAAGCCGTCTGTCTCCTCCTCCAGCACTCTGGGGCTGAGGGAGCCCAGGTGAAGGAGGTTGCCTATAAAGAGAGAAGGCCAAGTATGCTGGGCCAGACAGAAACACTTTGGTGCCTCCTATTCCTGCTCTCCATCTGTGGCTCAGGCAGCCTCACTGCACGGGCAGGAAGATTCCAGCGAAGGGCACTGGTCAGTGCCAGGGCTGCAATGCAGTGCAGAGGCAAGAAATAGGCCAAGTTGACTTCAAATTCTGGCTCTGCCACAAGATGAGCTATTTGGCTCTCAACCTGCCTCTCGAACCTTTTTCTTTATCTCTAAGACTAGACTATGATCTCCATTAACTATATGAAGAAATGTAAAATGTAATGCACCCAGCGGTACATAATATTTTAGTTAGGGTCACACTTTTAATATTATATTAATATTTAAAAATCAAGAGAGAACACAAGAAATGACAATAACTGAATGTCCTGGGGAAATCACTGTTCTTTAATGTTTAGCCAAGTCCTTCATTTATCACTTGTGTGAAGACTCTTACCAGGACATTCCCATTAAAATTTGGCCCCAAGAATATTTTTCTATCTAAATTTCTTATCGGGCAATGAGAATTATGTATCTCCACTGTTTCCAAATGCTTCCATCCACAAACCCTTTCTCCATTGACAGTGGAGCACTGTAGAGCAGGTGAAGAGGCACAGCTCTGACCTAAGCCCCACTGGGTGCTCCTCTCTTCTCTCTGGAGGTAAGAACCACCGAGGCAACTCACCACATTTTCATTTTTTCTTTATAAACCTAAGGGCTGAAATCCAAGGTTCCCTTACAGTCATTTACCTAGCTTGCTAGGTGTATTTTCCATGTGATTTTTAATTTTACATGTCTATTTTAACTGGCTATACACACACATGCTTTTTATGGTAAACATTTCTAGTTGTTACTAAAAACCTCAGAAGAGAAAAGTAAAACATCTGGGCTTCTCCTGATGTCCAGGCCAATCACACCCCGGATGTGGGTGGACACTCACCCATCAGGCACAGAGTGTGGCATCCTTCTAAACTTTCACATATATCCCGGCATCGGTCTCTGTCTCTTAAAAATATGATGAATTTGCGAAGCATGTCGTGAGATTCTAAAACAGTGAGACGCTGTAAACAATGGCAAAGAGTGAAAGTGAAAACTAAAAGGAAATTTCCCAGTACAGCATGAGCTCGATCAGGAGCAGATTATTCCCTAAGGAGAACAGTCTTCCAAGCTCCAAGGAGAGAAGGACAAAGATCAGAACCTGCTTCTTTGGGTTACTAACATGAGTGTGGCTACACTGGCTTTTTAGAAGAAAATTCAGGAGGAATAAGAACTAGCATAGCAATCATTTTACTAAATTGTGAGGAAAAAAGCAAAAACAGGATTGGTTTTGGGGGGAAACTCACAGAGCCCACTTACCTCAGGGGTCACCGTGCTGAGATGAGTCACAAGTGCAGGCACAGACATGATATGGATGAGGAACGGCCGAATCAGATTGTCTGAAAATTGTGCAGCAATCACAGGGCTAGACACAGACAGACGGGCTTACTGAGACAGGTACACATGCACACCCAGAGCTAAAGAGCAAGCCCACCAAGCCCTCGGATCCCCAGAAACTACACTTCCCTGTGCTTCTAGGAAAACTGAAAGGTGAAAATGGGTAAGTCAGTGATGGTACGGTCACAGGATGCAGTACTTTACGGCCAGCTTTAAAGTTTTATTGGCATGAGAAAATGCTCACATTATAATAAATTACAAAATAAAGCAAGATAAAATATAGATGGATAAAGAGACAAAAGGGCTTCTAGAGTCTCAGTGTAACCCTTTTCTCAATCAAGTGCTGCTTACCTGTGGGTCTACTAGGTGATGACACCAAGAACTCACCAATTAAGCAGCTTATTTAAAGGAATATATGTGGTCTGATATTAACATTTAAAACTACACGCACAAATACATAAATGTATATTAATACAAAAAAGACAAGAAGATTAAAAAATGTTAATATTGCATCTCTGGGCTTCTTCCTTACACTTTTCTGCCTTATCTAGGTTTTCAGTCATAAGCATTGATTATTTTCACAATCAGAAAAAGATAAATACTAAAATAAGATAATGACCCTATCTCACAACATATCCAAAAATTAACTAGATCTAAATATTAGTTTTATAACTAAAATTATAAAATTCTTGGAAGAAAACCCAGAGGTCTTGGTGACCTTAGGTCACCCAAAACTTAGGTCACCCAAAAAGACTTAGACATAACACCCAAAACACATGTGACAAAAGGAAAAAAACAGGTAAAATTGTGCTTCATCAGGAGTTCTGTGATTCAAAAGACACCACCATGAAAGTGAAAAGCACACAGCATGGGAGGAAATGTTGGTAAACCATATACCTGATGGGGCTTGTATCTGGAACACACAAAGAACTCACGCAACTCACTAATAAAAGCAAAAAACCCCATTTGAAAATGGGCAAAGGATCAGAGAGACATTTCTTTAAAGGAGACATACAAATGGTTAATAATCACACAAAAAGACGGTTGCCTGGTGCGGTGGCGCACACCTGTAATCCCAGCACTTGGGAGGCTGAGGCAGGAGGATCCCGAGTTCAAAGCCAGTCTCAGCAACTTAGCGAGGCCTCAAGCAACTCAGTGAGACCCTGTCTCTAAATAAAATACAAAATAGCTCTGGGGATGTGGCTTAGTGGTGGAGTGCCCCTGGGTTCAATCCCCAGTACCAAAAAAAAAAAAAAAAAAAAAAAAAGATGGTCGACATTATTAACCATCAGGGAGCTGCAAACCACATGAAGGAGTGAGGTACTGCTGCACACCCACTAGGATGGCCATGATCAAAAGGATGGACAACAACCAGTGTTGGTGAGCATGTGGACCTGTGCACACTATTGCAGCTACTTTGGAAAACAACTTGGCAGTTCTTCTACTTCCCAGCCATTCTACTTCTAGCAATATAGTCAAGAGAAATGAAAACACATGGCTACACAAAAACCTGTATATAAATGTTCACAGCAGCACAACTCCTAACAGTCAATAAGCACAAACAACTCCAATGTGGTATATCCCATACGATGGATTTGGCCGTAAACAGGAATGATGTATAGATTCGTGCTACAGCATAAGATGAACCTTGGACACATTATGCAAAGTGAAAAAAGTCAGTAACAAAAGACCACATATTGTGTGGTTCCATTATGTGAAATGTCCAGGAGAGGAGGCTCATGACCAGGGCCTGAGGGAGCAGTGCCTTCTCTGGGGGCTCGCACAGAAACCCAAGACTCCACCTATAGAAACCTATGCTTCAAGTAACTCAACCTGCTGAGATCAGGGAGACCAGGGAAGACTAGGGACGAGGTGCAGGAGGACACCCGAAGGACTGAAGGGTGAAAACAGAGTCAGCCGGGAAAGTCACACACGTTTGGACATTCCCATGTTTCCCTCAACTCCCACACGAGACCTTTGTTAAGCTTACTTGTAATTGTTGCTCTCCTTTGTAACTGGCCCCTTTGGGTGACAAATATAAATGTGCTATTTAAACATATTGCTAGTTGTATGTTTAAAAGGGTTAGACAGAGTAGACAGCTCACAGTGCAACCAGGGAGCTGGGCAGACACGCACGAGAAGCAGAAGCCAGAGCCAGCAGGTTCATGGCAACACACCCAGCCAGGGCTCAGATAACAAAGTCCTGGTAGTTTGAGGAACTGTGTGACTTTGGGAAGGTTCCCATGTGCCATTGATTGTGCCACTGATTGTGTATGTATTGTTCTTAGAATACAGAAATGTGTACATTATGTGAGGCAAGGATAAAGAATAAGGAACAGAGTGGGCTCTGCAGTCAGGTGGCCTGGGTTTAAATCCTGGTCTGGCCACTCCCTGCTTTGTGACCAAGAGCAAGTAGTTTAACACCTCTGGGCCTTAGCTTCTTCATCTATAGAATGGAGATAAGACAATGTGGTGGTAAAGAGTCAGCTGATGTGTGTGAGAGGCCTTAGAACAATGTGTGGTCCTTGACTGTTAGCCATTCATATTTCTGGATTTAGAGACCATGTCTCAACATATTATTTCTAATTTTATAGACATTCTCTGTATTTCTGTATGATGACTCATTGAACATCTTGTTTTAAAAGATCCTGATTGTGTTCAATTATAAAAATATTCAGAGGAATATACACAATCCCTGTCTTGGAAAAAAGTGCTAAAGTAGCCTGATCTTAACAAGTGATCAACGGAATCCAATACACAGAAGAATGATGGACACCCTTAAAGCTTAATGGAGAAGAAATGTGGTAAAAGGATCAGAAATGACCATGCTGACCGGTCACACTGGGAACGTTTATGTATCCTACAGCTGTTCTCCCACTATAATGGCAGAGTGGTCACAACAGGCCGTATGGTCCAAAGAGTAGAACATGTTTACGATTTGTCTACAGAAAAAATATGCCAACCCATGCTAAATACCGTCATTTCCCAAATGGTACTCCCAAGTGGTACTCCTTGGGAGTTTGACATGCTCCACCATCCAAAAAAGAGGCAGGGACATTCCATGCAGATATGCTTGGACTAACATCAGGTTACACGGGACCAGGGGGCCTGGCGACAATCACAGGATTCCTCGGGGCTCTCAGTCTGAAGGTGCACTGGGGTTAACAGGAGAGGGAGGGCAGGCTGCTCTTCCCAAGCTGTTCTGACCATGATGATGTCCTCTCCCTAAGTCAGTGACCCCTCAACAGATCAGGTATATTCTGGATCTATTAATGACAGGGCAGGTATAATCTCTACTAGGAAATCTTGTTTCTTATGAACTTTACATTGGGAAACTGATTAACCCATCATCTTTTATGGGACACTTGTAAAAACTTCTGCTGATCAATTTATAGGTGACCCATAATATTTTTGATTTGTATAGGTGTCCCATACATAAGACATGGGACACATTCAGCTAACCAAAGGCAAATGCCATACCCTCTGCTCCTCCTAACCCCAGCATCTCCAGCCTGTGCTCCTAAAACTATCCCTTGGCCCTTTGGTTCTGCTCTTGGAGGGACAGTCTCCAGCTCTCATAGGCTTTTCTTTTTTTTTTTTTTTTAAACAATTGAGAATTCAAAAGTGATCAAATCTTAACCATTGGCAGAATGAACACAATTTATTTTCCCTCATATCACACTGGAAAAATATGTACAAGTAGAGACTAAAGTCCAAGAAAAATTCTGAGCTGTCACACATGTGTCATGTTCAGGAAGAACAGCACTTCCTGTGAATCCTGAGAGGCAGGCAAGGCCACACCTGACCCCAGTGACATGAGGGAAGGTCCACGAGGAGGCACATTCAGAAGCAGCCACCCTCTTGACCTGGTTCTTACCGCAGTGCCAGAGAAAAGGCCGCTGTTAAGGTGCCCTTGGACAGACAAGGCCGGGATCTGGCCAGGCCTCGGGTTAGCAATACCTGAAAAGAATATTTAACTGGTCAGGAGACAACACCAACTTTATGTGAGTTCATACACTTAAAAAAAAAAAAAAGAAAAAGAAAATGAGTGTTTCTGATAAAAACACTGATTTGCAAGGTCTCCTGAAAAGGAAGGAGAAAAGGTATTGGGTATAGAGGTTGTTTTCACTCTGCTCCCCACTTTAAATATGTTAATTAAAAAATAATACACAGTTAAAAAAATTCAATAGCTAAGCTGGGCACAGTGGCACATGCCTATAATCCCAGCGACTCAGAGGCTGAGGCAGGAGAATCACAAGTTCAAGGCTAGCCTCGGCAACTTAGTGAGACCTCCAACTCAAAATAAAAAATGAGGAATGGGGATATGGCTCAGTGGTAAATTGCCTCTGGGTTCAATCCCCAGTACCAAAAATAAAAATAAAAAAGTAGAGAGCTGAGAATGGAGGTATGCACCTGGGGTCCCAGCTATTTGGGAGACTGAGGCAGGAGAAGACCTTGAGCCCAGGAGTCAGGACCACCCTGGGCAACATAGCAAGATTCTATGCCTTAAAAAGAAAAAATTAAAAGTTAACAAAAGAATACCTGGCTTAAATTTCAAGATACTATGGCAGTGAGAAGCAGTTCAGAGTTAGTGTCGAGAAGAAGCCTACTCTGCTGAGATAAACTGTTGACAGGTCACATTTTGTTGGCATACCACCCCACAGGGTTGTCATGAGAACATGTGACCAAATCAGGAAACAGCCCATCACAGTGCCAGGCAGAAGGGCAGACCAAATCAACATCACTTATCAAACCCAAGAATTTCATGGTACTTCTCAATGGCAACTGGGCTTCTGACAATTCCTGTGGACATGAAATGGCACAATAAGGTGCAGAGTGGACAGAAAGCCATTTGAGGACACAGAGCTAGAAATAGAATTCCAGTCACCAACCAAGAGGGAACCTGAGGGAAGACGCCCTGAAGTCACCTTCTTGAATTTAGATTTCAAGAGAGACTAGCTTTTCTCTGCAGCCAAAAATACAGAGCATTAAAAAGACTAGGTCACTGTCCACCTGAACCACAAGTGACCCAAGAGAGGTAGAAGATACAGAGGACACTGGGCCTTAGACTCTTCCTGCAAAAAGTGTTTCTGTGAGGAGGGTATAAGACACGCCGAGGCCAGCGTAAAACTCCCAGTTCAGGTACTGGAGAGTGGGAGCTCATATTGAGGGATGGGGCCACACACCTGCAGCACAGAATAAAACCCACGCTGGTTGAGATGTCCCATTATATTTGCACAGATGTGGTTCATGGCTGGTCGAAGGTTCTCACCTAAATGAAAAAAAAAAAAAAAAAAGTTTGAAGAAAAAATTAAAAAGTCCCTTGCCATAACGTGACCTGTTAATGTGGGACAAAATTATGCCCTAGTTCCAAAGCCATAAGGAAACACAATCCTCTCTGGCTGCTCCCTTATTCCCCTAGGTCTGAACCAGAGCACAGGAAGGCACTATCTGGAATTCTATCTGTCCTGGAAAGCAGAACTCAAGTTCCACCTCATGGGAGCTGGTCCTTCCTGGCCCTTAGTGAGAAGGCACACTGCTGGCCTCCAGCTCCTACTGCACCTTCTCCAACTTCTTCATCCAAAGATACTATGGCAGTGAGAAGCAGTTCAGAGTTACATATGTAACTGGCACGTTATGCTTTCCCTAAGTGACTCTGTCCCCACTGGGACACAAGCTTCCCAGTCAAGTTCAGAACTCAACATTTTTTAGACCCCCTTCCAGAGTCCAGGACTGTCCTAAAATAGGTTCTCCTTGCTCACCTAGAGTTTTTGCAATCTCCTGTTTTCAGTTTCTCCCTCCTCTCCACTGGAACTCCAACTCTCCCCAGCTCTGAGCTCAGACATCACTTCTTTAGGAGCACCTGAGCCCCAGACCGAGCCTTTCCCAACCCCTCTGAACACTGTCATTTCCTTTGGACTCTTCTGAGCACTTACCATATTTATTGTCATTTTACATATGGTGATAACCTGGTAGGAGATACCTGGTATTTATGGGGATGGGTTTGAAAACCCCCATGGACATGAAAATCTGTGGGTGCCCAAGTCCCTTATATAAAATGGCATAGTACTTGCATATAACCCACACATCCTCCTGTATATATTTTTTGTGTGTGGGTGGGGGATACCAGGGATCAAATGCAGGGGTACTCAACCACTGAGCCACATCCTCAGCCCTTTCTTGTATTTTATTTAGAGACAGGGTCTCACTGAGTTGCTTAGTGCCTTGCTTTTGCTGAGGATAGTTTTGAACTCGAGATCCTCCTGGCTCAGCCTCCCGAGCTGCTAGGATTACAGGTGTGCACCACCAAGCCATATACTTTGAATCACCTGAGGATTACTTATAAAATCTAATGTAATGTCAGTTACATATGTAAATAGTTGTTATAATGTATTGTTAAGGAATAATGATAAGAAGTCTATATGTGCTCAGTACAGATGGAATTTTCTCAAGTATTTCTGACTCAAGGTAGGTTGAATCCACAAATATGGAATATGCAGGAATGTAGAGTCGATCGTATGAATTACTTCTATAATTATTTTTCCCCACCAGACTTGGCATGAGCACCTGAAGTCCCCAGAGGGCAGTGACCTTTTCTGTTTTGTTTATCACTACATTGCCAATGCCTAACATGGTGCCTAGCACACAGTAGGTTATTTGCTGAATGGATGGATGAAATGAATATATGAAACACTGAGGTTAAGCAAAGTTTTCAGGGAAGGAGGCAGCTTTACAATGCAGGTTTCACAGGCAAAATAGAACTATTTGCTAATGATTTTCCAAATGAAGTGACAAGGCTTAAGTAAATATCATTTGCAGGCTGAGGCACTGTGGGACTTACAAAAACATGAGGTCAGAGGAACAATGCCTTTAAAAACAAATTCAAACAGGGGAAGAGTATAATACCCAATACTAACACACAGTCAAGGGCTTCCTACTGTCCCAAGGTCTTCCAAGGCCTGTGGTGGCAAAAATGCTTCTTATAAAACAGAAAAGGTGCTCTGCACTTACTATTGAAATGCCAGTTAGGAAAGGCTTTGAAACAAGTCCTACAGACCTTTTCCCCGGAGAATTTTCCACGTTGAAGTATCTGTGAAGGTAACAAGCATCGTGAGGTACAGTGTGATGAGTCTGGAGTCTTGTAAGATTTCAGGCTGGAAACAACAAAAGGGGTAAGATCAACACGTGCCCTCCAGCCAGGACAGCGGAGTGCTCACACATAGCTTTCCTCAGTGCACTCAGACAGGAATGGCAGAGTCCTGATCACACGGCTGCTTTGTTCTCATGGAAAAGGACCACTGTAGGAGTCAGATGATGAGGATTTCGGCACACTACTGCTTGACCACAGAGTCAGATGCTCTTTGGATGGAGCGCTGACCATTCTTGGGAAATAAGGCGACAAGGCATGGCTTGTCCTAAGGGCATCTCTGCCCATGTGTTTGAACACTGCAGCAAACAGCAGAAACAAAACTGGGCCTAACAGGCTCCACACCCTGGCTCTACCACTTACTGGCTGTGGGACACTGGGCATTTCTTAAGTTCTCTGTCTTGGTTTCCTTATCTATGATTAGGGACAGTAACATTTTTTTCCTCTTAGGGTTGCTATAAAGAATAAATGGATTAATGCATGCACCACACCAAGATCAGTGCCAGGCACAAAGATAACTCCATGTATTGTTCTTGTTATGATTATAATGACAGTTCACTGTCTTGCAATTGTCAGTCAAAATGCCTGACTACTTTCTAGGCTCAGAGACCCTATAGTGCATACACTGGGAAGGACACTGAAAACCATCAAAGTCAAACTCCTAAGCTCAGAGACAACAAAAGAGGGGCAGGGTGTGTTCAGGGACACATGGGAAAACAGCAGCAGAGTTAGGACTGAATCGCAGAACTTCTGGCTCCAGACTCAATGCCTTTTCTCCTAGCACCTGCTCCTGCACACAAACTCATGTTTTCAAAGTAGAAGGGTCTCATTTCAAAGAGAAAACTGTTATAGGATACAGAAAGCAGGTAGGAGATCTGCCTGGCTCCAGTGAAGGCAGAGGAATAGCCTCACTGCTTAACCCTGAGGCATTTCAGTAGAATCCAAGGACCCCAAGGACCAGAGGATAAAGACCAGTGCTCCAGGCCCTAATGCCTCACCTGACAAGCTGCCTGTGGTTTGCTGCTGGCTTGCTGCCTAGGCAGGGGTATGGCCAAGAGCTATCCATGAAAGCACCAACAGGGATGGCTGGGAATGGATGGCCGGGAGGATTTGGTGACAGTGGCTCCATTGCTCAGCTACAACCTGAGTCTAGGCCAAGGCTTCATCCCTGAAACCCTTCCATCCCTCTGTGTAAAGTGGAATGCTGCTGTTTTGTGACCAGGGTGTGAGCAGGCACAAAACACAAGGGTGGGCACAGGACCAGGCTGGGTCAGTGGCAATGCCACATCATTCTTGCCACTTGATGGGTTCGTGGTCAGGAACCATTCGGCCTTTAAGAATTTTCCCAAGTTTTTGAGCCGCTGGTGGTGGGACCTCCCTTTTCTCTTTGGTCAAGACAGAGTAAGGACATGAGCTCAGAATAGCTGGCTGCCATGATTATAGGAGGAGAGAATATAGTGACCCCAAAAGTGAGCAGAGAAGAGACCTAGGAGGAGAATCCAGAAGTCCTGGATTCTCATTCCCAGTCATTCCTAGTCCTAGTCATTCCCAGCTGCCATATTTTAGAGTACACCTCATAACCAAACGTCCTTCCCTTGCTTAGCCTGTTGTATTACCAGCTGCACTCATGTTGGGTTTCTGTAACTTTTAACAGGAGGCCCAACCAGTACAATAACACAGTCCATAAAATATTCATTTCATCAAAGAATGGGAAAGACAACAGAATTCCCCAGACTCAACACTGCAGCAATTAGTCAATGTTCAACATGTCTTACCCAGGAAGGGCTCAAAATGGTTACATATCTACCTTGCTCTCTCCCAGAACCGTGGCTCAACCAAAACTTCTTTTCTAGACTCTGACTGATAGATCTCCAAAGCTATATCCAATAAGGAATGATGGGGATTCTGAAAATACAAACTAAAAGCTCCAGGTGAGAATGACAGATTTACTTTTAGTTTCTGTGTGTGTGTTTGGGTGTTTTACCTTGAGCTTCTGAAGAAACTCACAGCAATACCACAGAATGTCCTTGATTTGTTTAATCCATAGGAGAGTGAGATCCTTGGAAAGAGCGAGGGATACATACCACACCTATAAGTAGCAAAAAAATAAAGGGATGTCAGGGTAGTTACAGGGGTCATTCTACACATGGCATAACTACTAGAACTGGGTCTATCAGCTAGGTCCAGTGCCAGATCAGACAATGGAGATCAATGGACTAACAAGCAGCCCATAGCACATATATTTTTTTTTTTAACTATAGGAATTTATTTACGCAAATCCTAAAAAACAGGTTGTCAGTAAAGGCAAATATAATTAACAGTGAGGTGCCAAATCCTGAGAGAGGCTGGAAAGTGGGGTGTGTTTGTCCTTTGGAGGTGCTGGCGGAGCCCATCTGCTGACAGATGACCCAGCAGCACTGTAGCAGCAGCACCAAGATGAGCTCTGCAGGTCAAGGGGAGGAGCAATGGCTTTGGGTTGGGAATGGCTTTCTTGAGAATAAGCTTGTTCACTCAGGCTTTGAAAGAAGTCATTTTTGACAAGGAGGGTTGAGGGAAGTAGGAGCAGGCAACAGTCATGCATTCAGCAAACATTTATTAAGAACATGCTCTGCTCCAGTTCCTAGAGAACACAATGAACACCACATTGAATGATGGAAGTTCCTCCTGCTGCCCCAAGATGAGAAAATACACTCTGAGCCAAAGAACTTTACCTGAGATAAGAATATTCCAAAGTAATGAATGTTAAAAGGTTCAAATTACCAAATGCACACAATTCTAGCTCCACCACAACAAAATATGTAAAGCAAAAAACTAAACTGTAAGAACTGAAAATTCTATCATCCAAGTCAGAGGTTTCACGAAATCTCTCTAAGCAACTGGTTGATAGATGGGGTGGGCACATGCAAAAAACTTCACTTAAGTTACATTAGATCTGAAAAACACAATTTAAATACGTACTCAGTTGATATTAAAAGCATGACACTGGGCTGGGGACATGGCTCAGTGGTGGAGCACTTGCCTGCCATGCATGAAGTTAAAGGTTCAATCCCAGCACCACAAACTGAAAAACCACATCTGCAACACACACACAACTGACAATGGAGCAACACCCAAGACTGCAAACAGAGCTCCTACAAATCAATCCTTCAAAAGAAACTACCCATTAAAAAACATACAAAGGAAGTGAAAGACAAAATTTTCCTGTTCCAGAAAGGACACCTAAACCCTAAAACCAAAACAAAAAACAAACAAACACACACTTGAAATTATTTCAAAAATAAAAACTTTTCCTATTAAGTAACAAAGTTTCTATAAAATATTTCACACTACCCAACAGGCAAAAAAATCATCAACAAGTGTGTGTAGGTGAGGATGTGGAATAATTGAAAACTTTAAACACTGCTGGATTACATATGCTTAACAATTACCTAAACCTTATGTAAAATCAAATTTAACCCTCACCCGTACAAATCTGTAGGGAATCAGAAAAGGGTTTATATTACACAAAGTCTTGACTATTGCCACATTCCACTTTGAAACCACTCTGAGTTAAAACATCATTTTCCCAAGATTTAAAGAAAAATAGATTTTATAAAAGATTTTTTCATCACTGAATACATACATCATTTTTGTTACTTATAGAAGTCACACGTCCTCCACTATGATTCACTTTGATGAAACAATTCTATTAACTCCTAATAAACACTACCTTGTCAAGACTAGAGGAAGCATCAGTTAGCATTCTTCTTGATTTAAATTGTTTGTCTCTAAAATATGTCAAGTAAGCTTTCAAAGTGTCAAGGAGGGGCAGCTTCATGACTTTTTCCCTCAGTAGATTTGGAGGTGGCTCCTCTGGCTTTGGAGCTTTACCATGATATTTCTCATCCTTTTCACCTTCCACTTCTTCATCCTCCTCACTGTCTAAAGGATGAGGAACAGGCTGATTACCCATAAATATATAAGTTTTGATTCGCTTTTTGATGCTCTTTCTTTTCCTCCTGGGTGGGGCCCTCTGAGGAATCCCTGTGGCCTGCATGTCATCATTTATGAAATTTCTGAGTGTGTGTCGAATGTAAATGTGAGCCAAGTCCTATAGGTTCCTGACAGCATAGAGAGGGCGTCTCACAGAACATGGTTTGCCATTATCATCATTTCTTGGTTGTATAAGTGGAAGAAATGAAACAGAAAGAATATTTTTACTTTCCCAAGAATTTTGCCCAGTTCAAATAATCTCATTCTCTACAGGCAAAACCAGTATGCCTCCAACTTTTAGTAATGTTTTCATGTAATCTTCATCGTCTCTCTGCACTCCAACTCCACAATATGTACAATCATACTGATGATGGTCAGATGCTATCTCGAGGCAGTTACCAAACAAAAACGTAGGTTCACAGAACTCAAACCAATCAATGCCATCACTATTTTTGATGAAGCTCTCCAGTTTTTTCTTGGCATATTCCATCACATCCAAATGAAGCTCAATCCCATGATTTATTCCAAAAGCACCTAAAATTAGACCCACCATTGCACTCAAATATCCAGTTCCACTTCCCAGGTTAAGAAAAGATAATCCTGGCTTAAGTTCCAATGTTTCCATAACTTTAGAATAAACACAAGATGCTGACAAGTGTAAGTTTCCATGCTTCCAGGCGAAGTCTTTATAAGCACCATCTCCATAGACTTCCAAATAGTAATCTCCACGATCAATCGCTCTGAAGGCTTGCCCCACTCTTGAGGTGCGGATATACTGAGCTTCTTTAAGTTTATCAACTAAGTCATCATTATCTTTCCCAGCACTCACAGCTCCTCCAATGATAGTATTCAAATCAAATCATAAGTTTAAACATGCAATAGGATCAGCAGAATCGCTTCCAAAGATGTAGTGGTTTGTTTTCTTTTTAATTCTGCACTTGATTTCAAAAAATAAACTGAGGGCTGGGGTTGTGGCTCAGTGGTTAAAGTACTTGCCTAGCATGCATGAGGCACCAGGTTCGATTCTCAGCACCACATATAAATGAATGAATTAAATAAAGGTCTATCACATCTAAAAACTTAAAAAATAAACAAACAAATAAACTGATCCTGAGGGCGCCAGCATTACCCAAGGGCAGCGGTCTGGCCGTTGGCCACAGCAGCAAGTAACCTAAACACTAGGTCTCTACCAGCTTGAAGTAGTCGGGAACCAGTGAAGTGGGCAGGCCCGGACCTGCACCGGGTGGCCGCCTGTCCGGCCCTGGCCCCGCCTAGGACTTATTTTTAATACCAAACTCACAGATAAAATAGCTTAGGAAGGAAATTTACTATTCTGAGTAAGATGCAAGGGCAGAACATAGCTAATGGACAATAAAGACAAAGGAATCATTCATATTTTGTCAATGTTTTCCATCCACCTATTACTTATTTGCATGTATGAGTGAACAAAAGCCTGAACATTCAACAGGAACTTTCAGAGCAAATGAGCTAGTCCTCAAGAATTTATGGGAGATTTTCTAGCCCCCGACCCACATACCTTAGGTTCATTTTCAGCATCCATGCTGCTCAGGATACAGCGACACAACTTCTCAAATCTCTGCAGAGGCATAAATGAGCTTATAAATTTCCACAACTACAGAAAGTGAAGAAGAGAGGGGAGCATACAACTGATGGGCACCTGGCATGTGCAGGCAATGTGCCCTGTGATTCATATGTAATTATGTTCAGCTCCTTCTTCAAGGACCAGAAAGGTAGAAGACATGCTCTTAAATGAGTGGCCCAGAGGCTGGGGGAGCTCTACAGATGGCTTTTGGTGCCTTTGACATAAAAATTCAGAATGAAGTTTCTTTTGAAAAACAAAATCCATCTGGAACACTGGACTTGGAGTCCTGCAGACTAGCAGCTATCTCCTAATTTGTGCCTGCCAATTGGCCATGGGGAACATCATGGACACTGACTTTTGCTTTGTAGCCATCAGTGAAAGGCTAATATGCAAAAGGAAGAGAAGTGGAAACTAGAAAACAGCTTTTACTTGGCACTAATCCCAGATCCATCCTTCAGAAAATGCATGGCCTCCAAGTTCCTCCTCTGTAAGATGGGGGACACCCCCTCTGCAGGCTTGACTCCTCGTCCATGAGACAGGAGTTGCTGCCTGTGCACACCTCTCTCCTGCTGGGCTAGAAACTCCATGAGAGCAGATGCCTTGACTGCATTGTTTCTTCCTGGAGCCCCAATGGTACCCTTAGTACTGTTATCCATTACTACTGCTCTACAGGGATTATATTCTCCAGCCAATCATTTCAATTCCAAGGCACCAACTGGTATGTTTTGTTTGATTTGGGGGATGTTAAAAAAATTTCAAATTAGCTACAAACTTTTACAAATTTAAGGATTAAGCATAATGACCCAATATCTCCAGCATCTCTTCAAAAAAAATCAGAGTACGAGTCAATGACTGGTGGGAACCTAGGAGAAATGCTCCTAATTACTGCTCATTAGGATTTGTATTTCACACTACCTTTTGTCTCACACAGAGCAGCCTTCACTCATATCCTGGTTCCTATATGCATTTGAGTCCAATCTGTACCTGTCAATGAGAAAAGGTCCCCAGAAGCACTGGGCACAATCCCTACAAAAACAGATCCCCAAAAAATAGAGGCCAAAGGTAAGCACCTCACAGAGCTGCTATAAAGACAGTATGAGTTGATATTTACAAAATACTTACAAAAAGTTCTGGCATATAGGAAGCACTATGTACATTTGCTATTAATATTTACCTCATTATCCTCTTTGATCTTGAACAAGAACAGCAGTTTCCTGGCAATTTTGAAAATACAAAGTGCACTTCTTTTACTGGACCCAGAGTCATCTGCTTTAAAAAACTCATCAATCTCTCTTCTAGGGAGCGAAGGATTTAAAAAAAAAAAAAGACATTTTTAATTAGGCATTCACAGTACCTAGAAGGCTCTTCAAGTCATGTAAGTTAAAAATCATCTACTTCCTGTTAGTTAACAGTGAGAAAAATGTGTTGAGGAGTGCCTGACACCCACCTGATGTCTCTGTGCAGTTGACTCCGACAGAGGAAACTCCGGACATGGGCCTGAATCTCCACAGCCGCACGCTCTCGCTCCTTCTGCACCAGTCTTTCTTCTCGTGCCTGACGGGCTCTATCAATGAACCACGCTCTCGAGGTCTGAGAGACAGTGAACATGTTTGCAAACTTGCACAAACCCTGCAAGGAAATAACAAGAAGCTGTGGTACTGTGTGAAAGACACATAAGAAAGGGGATGAAAGAGAAGGCTCAAGTACAAAGGGACCTGGGCAGCAGGAGAGACATTCCTGGGACCCTCCAACACCTTCCAGGGGCACATAGCTCTCCCAGCACAAGTTTCAACTTCCTACCAATTCATTTCATACAACTCACCAAGACCCAGGGGTGCTATATCCTGTATTAATTATATTTTTTTAAGAGAAAGAGCACAGTGTCTGACATAGAGTACAGGCAGGCTCTGTATAAATTTAACAACTGAACACAACATGAAGCCATCCCATCCATAAAGGTCCAATTCAAACCAGGGAGCCCCTAAGTCAAATGTTCCCAAATATCTGAATTTTCTAGAGCAATCCACCATGTTTGGGAAGCCAATGATACACAGTCAACTTCTATTTTGCCAAGACTTGAGGGAAAAATCAAACATGATTTTTATCACCCTTATTAAGTCATCCATTCACTCAACAAATGATTACTGGTGCCTATGTGGTATTCAGCACAAAGAAGTTTCATTTTTAAAAAAGGGGTCATTTTAGCATTAAAAAAAGGTACTATACATGACTTCAGAATGTTTAACAGTACATTAAATCGAACATGTCTGACTTTATGCACCACTTATTCTGTGCTTACTATTCTCATACTGCCAAGGACCAATGAAGACTTTTAGTAGAATTTCTCCTGTCCATGGACAAGTGCTTTTCTGGACAGAGGCTTTAAAGTATATATTACATTATCATCTGATCATAACTGTCCATCCCCCAAAGGGCAGCTTTGGCTAGCAGCCAAAAACACACAGCAGGGACCCATGGAACTCCCATACTTAGATGGTCATTAGTTGCTTGATAACTCTTCTCATTCTATCTAAAATACACAACAGCCCAGCTGATAAGAACACTGAAGCAACTGACTTAGAAATCCAGACTTCTGGGAAACCATCTCTTTACCAATTTAACAAAGAAATACCATCCAGAATACAAAGTTCATGCTAGGACCATCATGAGAACATGTCCAGGAACTTATGAGGCCCCTTTTCAACACAGATTCACACTTGTTAAACAATTTTAGGACTCTACAAGCATGCAGGTCTACCACCAGCAACTCCTGAAACAAATTAACAGAGCCTGCCTAACCACTCTGTTAAACAATTAACAGAGCCTGCTGCCTTCTGAATCACTCACACTCTTCCCAGTCTAATCTGGAGAGCTCACCTGAGGACCCTCCTGTGTAAAATAAATGCTAGGTAACCATTAGTAACCTCCCACAGGACACACAGCTGAGGACACTTCAGAGGAGTCTGCTGTTTTCTGAAAGAAAAAAAAAATCCAGGTTTAGAGTCAGGTTTGATAGGTGTGCCATTATATATCTTCCTGAGTATGATACAGTGCCCATTGGTTTAAAAAAGAAATACTTCTGTCCTCTTTAGTTAGTGTCTCATTCAAATGTTAGACTATCTCCCCAGTGCTCACAATTTGTTGGGAATGGGCTGAAAGTAATCTTGATGAAGTTGTTGAAGTTTTACATGCTCTGTGATGCTAAGCAAAAACAGCACTGAGAAGTGATGGAATGTTAAACAGTCACTGAAGTTGGGCATGTTGGCACTTGCCTCTAATGCCAGCAACTTGGGAAACTAAGGCAGGAGGACCACAAGTTCCAGGCCAGCCTCAGATGTTTAACAAGATCTTGTCTCAAAATGAAAAATATAACAAAAAGGACTGGGGATGTAGCTGTGGCAAAGTACCCCTGGATTCAGTACTGTCTCCTCAAAAGTCATTGAATATTGACATTTTTTAATGATATAGAAATTTTTATGCCATAGACATGAAAAAATGGCTGCCTGTGAACCAATGTAGTCCAATTACCTAAGGGTAAAAAGAGTGCACACCTAGATGTGAAATGGGGATGAAACATGACAACGTGTAAGACTGGTTAAGCATAAGATCCTGCATTCAATCTCAAGGGCTACCAACTTTAAACGGTGCGACTTAAAAAAAAAAAAGAAAAAAAAAAAAAAAAAAAGGAATGGTTGTTTTGAGGTAGTGGGATTGTGGGAAATCTTCCTTAACTGGGTTCTATTTTCTAAAAAAGTTTCCACATGGTAAGGTGGCATGGCACAGGAAGAAGCAGATGGGCTCTGGAGTCACAGAGATGGAGCCAGTCCCTAGCTCTGCCAGCACTGCAGCGAGTCTCACAGCTCAGTCTTTATCTGTTAATCAGCTCAGAGGCCCATCATGAGGACTAAATAAGATCATGTGTATCAAGCACCTATGGAGGTGCTGACAGAACACCGTAGGTAAGTCTAATTGATGCTGTTTTTATAGACAAAATTTTTGTTTTTAACTCTTCTGTAGAAGTTTCCATCTGGATCTTTGGGTAGGAAGTAAAGCTGTCTCCCTGACATTTCCTCACCCATTACATGTTTTCCTATCCTTAAATATACCAAGATTTATCAGTCCTTGGTACTTGGGTTATAAACTTCTGGCCTTGTTTAGACTGCATAATACCTTCAAGCTTCGAAGAGGTGGAAAAGAACAGGGACCAGCTGAGTGTAGGGGTGCTCACCTATTATCCCAATAAAAACAGGGTCAAAGCCATGAGTGAGCACAATGGTGTGTTCTCCCCATAACATGTTCCTTATTAACAGGGGAGACAGAGGGATCAGGAGAGGGTACCTCTTCACAGTGGAAAACAAAAATTTACATGCAAACTGTGTTTAAGTGTCTATGACTTTCTCAAAATGTTCACTTCTCCCAGGATTAAATCCCTTCTTTGAGATTATCATCCCCTCCCCAATGTCACAGGTTGGTTTCTGTTTAGTTTTTCTCACTCTTTCCTATATACCTCCTCCACTTGCATGGTGTGTACTGTAGGTCATTAATCAAATAAAGCACACAGTCAAATATTAAGTACTTATTTTGACAAACGCTACAGATAATCAAAGAAAACACTGTGCAACATAATGATTAGAATTAAATAGGAAAACATTATCAGGAGTATCCCAAAACAAATCATCTGAGTTTTACTGTATTGTCATGAAGCTTACAATCCAGTTAGGGAAACAAGAATGATACAGGGAGAAAGATAGGAATACAGGAGATGATTGATAACCAAGATCATTCAAAAAGGAAAAAAAGTCAAATGTCCTCTGTAAGTCCATTCTAACTGATCTCATCTAAGGACAGTAACCCCAAGAGCATCCAGGTTAGATCATTAATAAGTGGCAGTACCATGGTTTTAATACCAACAGCATTTCTTTTTTTCTTTTTGCTACCAGGGATTGAACTCAGGGGCACTCAACCATTGAGCCACAATCCCAGTCCTATTTTGGATTTTATTTAGAGACAGAGTCTCACTGAGTTGTTTAGAGCCTCAATTTTGCTGAGACTGGTTTTGAACTTACCATCCTTCTGAGCCATGTGCACCACCATGCCTGGCACTAATAGGATTCTGCACTACCTCTGTATTCCCATGAGACCTGCTCAAAAATCAGTGTTTTCTGTATGAAGTCAACTTCATGGAGAACTACAAAAGCATATGACCGCCCAGAAAGTATCATTCCCAAGGTGAAGCACTCTAAGTACTAACTGCTGAGTGATTATTTTCCTGTATGTAGGCTGCCAGGTTTAATGACTATTTGTTAAAGAAAGACTATGTATCAGACACTCTACTAAACAGACATCTAGCAACCTTTGTCTCTTCAACAGCTGCATCCTATTAGGTCTCAATAATCTAATTTCTTGGCCAGGCATGGTGGCGCATGCCTGTAATCCAAGCGACTTGGGAGGCTGAGACAGGAGGATCGCGAGTTCAAAACCAGCCTCGGCAACTTAGCGAGGCTCTGAGCAACTCAGTGAGACCCTGTCTCTATATAAAATACAAAATAGGGCTGGGGATGTGGCTCAGTGGCCGAGTGTCCCTGAGTTCAATCCCTGGTTCAAAAAAAAAAAAAATTCTAATCTCTTTTTCTTTTTAAACTGGGGATTGAACCCAGGGACACTTTACTACCAAACTACATCCCTGGTCTTTTTTGAGATAGAGTCTCACTAAGTTGCTGAGACTGGCATCAAACTTGCAATCTTCCTGCTTCTTAATTACTGGGCTTCCAGGCAAGCACCACCATGCCTGGCTCAATTTCTTAAATTCAAGAATAGCCAAATTTGTAGAAACCATTAATAATACTAGGTATCATTTATTGAAAGGTACAGCCTATGGTCTGAGCTAACAGACTAGGTGGGGTGCTGTTACCAATCCAACCTTCACGTGGGGGAACAAGGAAATTTATAGAAGGGACATGACTTGCCAGAGTTCTCTGGGATCCTTCATTTGAACCTCCAAGCAATTACTTATTGATAAGCAGACAAGATCCAGGGCTCCCCAACTCACACAATGGCAAAGTGAAGAGAGGCTGAGCATGCGAGGCTGCCCATGGAGCTAGAGTTCAATTATAACCAAGTTTTTCTTTATTAAGAGCTGAGCGTCAGGCACGATACTAAAACGCAATATAAAACACCGTCTGTGAAACAATTACTACATTTTACAGAGAAGGAAAATGAGGATCACAGCGGTGAGTGGACTCTAAATAGAGTCACACAGCAAGCGAATGGGATTCGAACTCCAGTTTTTGTGACCCCTGAGGCCCAGCATGTTTCCTTAATACCAACGATCACACTTTTCGCCCAGAATTAGTCCCTTTATAAACGCCTATCGCCTCAATAATGTCAAGTAGAAAGAGCCGCGGGGCGGGGGGGGGGAACCAAACACCCTGGAGCCCCCAAACCAGCCCGAAGAACCTGCCCCTCCGACCTGTCCAAGCACGGATTCGGCCCCAGAACACCTCCCTCAAAGTCCCCAGCGCCACCACCCAGAGAACTGACGACCCTGTTCCTACTGGCTACCCGCAAGTCGTAGACTTTTATCCGCTCGAGGCCCAAGCGCTCTGAGCTCCGGTCACAGCTGCCGCCGCCTCAACCCAACACCTCACAGTTCTGCCAGACCCCGGGCAGCGGCCAAACAACGACAGCCATCTTGCCCCGGGGTGTTCGCTCTCCGAACTCCTCCTGGAATATCCGGTTCCTGGAACCAACCATTCCCCCGAGTTTATTTTCCCGGGAAAAAACATTTCCTGCGTCTTTCCTCCCTTTTTTTTTTTTGGCATCTGAAAAAGCGGAACATTCAGGAGTTGTATAAGTGCCTGTCCCAGAGGGGAGAAGGTGGAAGCTTTCTGTGGGGAGAGGTTGGAAGGAAAGTGGTCGACGTATAGGGCAGCAACGGACGCTTTAGGAAGGTGCCCTCTGCGGGGCGGAAGTGGATTGCGAACAGTGGGAGTTCCCGCCCGGGCCAGGCCTCCGCCCCCGGCTCATGTAAGCAGGGTGTTTCCTGTCTCTCTCAGTCCGGATTTGGAGACTCCGTCGTCCTCCAACTTTTCATGGTAAGGAGGGCGGTGCCCACCTTTTGGGGTCTCTGGACGGCCGAGGGAGCCGGACAGCGGCGGAGGGGGAAGGGATCGAGAGGAGCGGGTGCTCTGGCCGTGAGAGGAGAAGGGACCGGGGGGTCGGAGCGGGGCGAGGCCGGGGGTGGGGGAAGGGCCTTAGGTGGAGAGTTGGTGTGTATGTTGAGGTGGCGGTGGGGGTCCCTGGCCGTCGGGGATCCGGGAAGGGCTGCTTGGGCTTGGGGGGTAGATGCGTATGTGGGCGACTGGAGGGTGGAGTCTGGAGTGCTGGTTGAACTCGGGAATTGAATACTATGGAAACAAAGAGATGTCATTGAAAACACATTTGGGGTGGGGAATGAGAATTGGGGGATTGCCAAGGAGAATGATAGGTTAGGAGAGGGTGAAGTGGGAATCCTTGGAGTTTCGAGAAAGTGGAGAAGGGGCTCCCAGGTTGGTCTGAGTACACAGGCAAGAGGGAGCCGCCAGGCGAGTTTGCAGGTCAGTGCTTGGAATTCCCTGGAGGGATGCCAGGGTCTGAGTTCAGGGTACTTTCACCACGGAGTTGAGCCTCAGCTGACGCTTGGGCACCTATCTAGTCATTTCCTTTGAGGCCCTAGGTGGCCACACCTCAGGAGCTGAGGATGTCTCACTTTGCTGTCTGAGCTGTGGAAAGGTTTCTGTTTACTTGGGATCCTTGAGGGTCTATAACTCATCCTTGGGTGGGAGTGACCAAAGATCAGCTCAGATCTTCTTTTTCCTTGTTTTGTCACTTCCCTAGAACATGGTGTCTTTAGGAAAGATCACTCCCAAGCTGAAGAAAAATGAGTCGACCTGTATTCCATTTCATTTTGCTTCATTTTGTGCAAAATAAGGGCCACCTAAACCAGTGGTTCTTAAACTGGTCCCCAGACCAGCAACAGTGTCATTCCCAGGGAGCTTTTTAAAAATGACCAAATTTTCAAGTCCTATCAGGAGGTCATTGATCTGTTCTCATAAACCCTACAGGGGTTAGAGTAATGATTTCTTGATTTGAGCTATGAAATGAAAAAGGTATGTAAGTTGGAGTCAGAAGGCTTACAGTTCTGTGATAGTTTTCTCCCCTAAAATGTGGCATTGTTGGTAAAATCTTCCTCACTAGGCTGTTCAGAGAACAGTCTCTGATTAACCTAAGGACAGTTAATGTTTATGTGCTAAATATGAACACATTCCGTGGGACACCTGGAATTGGCAGTAATGGTCTTATAAGCAAGCTTTGAATGCAAAATAATTGCACAGTTATGTGACTGACTCAACTTAGTCTGGTTGAAATGGAACAGCAGACTTTTCTGAGTTGTAGTAATGCCCTCGCTTTGGAGAAGTGTTAGGCCTCATTTCAGTACAGTGTTCCTTAAATTTCCCTGCTGTAAGGATCCCCCAGCTCATGTTTTTCCTTTGCATCCCTCTTGATTCTTAGATTAAACTGATTAAACACTTTACCTAGTGGTATTTAGCTCTGGCAGCACCTGAAGACTTTTTTGGGATCTTTTTGAGATCTGAATCACCTGAAGAACTTTTCAAACACTAATTACTGAGCTGCCACCTCTACCCCTCTCAAAGATTCTGATTAAATCTGCCTGGGTATAGCCCAGACAGGTACCAGTGTTCATTAAGTACACCCAGGAGATTGGTTGTATTAGCCAGGGTTAGGAACAGCTGGTCTTAAAGCTTGAGGGATAGGAGGAAAACTAAGGACTAGGTGCTGTTTTAACTTTCATTCCCTGTGGGTTATTTTGAAGATTATGGCTTTAACACTCCATTTTACAAGTTAGGAAACAGACTTGGGTTACATGGCTCATCTGAACATCATGGGGGCAGTGGAACTGGGATTGCCATCCAGGTTTGTTTCCCTACACACAAATATTAGTTCTGTAGGAATTTGGTGTTTTTTTTTTTTTTTTTCCTACTGTATATGTTTGGTTCTCCCTTCAAGTTGATGATTTTTTTCCTCCCTTAGGCTGACTTTTACTTTTTCAAGCATGGATATAGTTCTTGCTTGTAGCTCTGAAGGGGGAGGGCCTTGCTTTTATTTAGTATGCTTTGGTTTGTGTGAGGGTCAGGAATTCACTGGGCCAATAAATCCAGAGGTTGGAGAGCTTCTCCCAGACCACGGGGTTGATTACAGCCTAATTAAGGGTATAGAACCTCTTAGAATGGTGGCTTGCAATCTTGGCTGTACATTAGAATCACTTGGAATTTTTAATTTCAATAGGTTGGACCTAGGCATCAGTATTTGTAAACTCCGGTGGTGATTCCATTGTGTGACTAGATAGAGAACTGCTGTTTAGAATCTGCAATAGAATATTCAGGGCAGATGGGAAGGAGAGAAGCCTTGACTTACCCATCTAACTGGAATAAACTTCTGATTGAACAGAATCCAAAACCAAATATCCCAAGTATTAATTACATCTCTGCCTTGTGACCAGTTTTGTTCTCTCCTGTTCCACCTCCCCAACCTCATAAAAATGAGATCAAACCTTTGAAAGGAGTAAAACAGCAGGATCCCTGTAGGGATGGCAGGGAGCAGTAGCGAGGTTGTTGTGAGAGGTTTATTGTCCACTGTAATGTGTCCCTGCTTCCCTGAAATTCGAACTCAGGATCATGAACAACTGCCCAGGCCTTCTTTCCAAATCTTTCTGGTATTGAGCTGACCAATCAGTGCTTTCATTGATTAATTTAGTCTCCAGCTCCATCAGGGCGGTTTCTATCATTACAGCTGGAAAGGGTCTCCAAAGAGAAGATAAATTGAGGCTTTGTGAGCATTCCCAAATAATCACAATTTAAGTGTTTCCTGTTTGTGTGATTACTCTGAGCCAGGGTTGTGCTGAGTGCTTTCTGTGTCTTCCCTGATGGCAGGGAGGGGAGACCAGTGCCCCTGTTTGATAGATGGAACTACTTCATGCATCTGCTCGTGTTCCCATCACCACTGAGTGGCCAGGCTGGACCTTCAACCCAGGTCTGCTCCCAGCTTTTCACCACACATTGCCTCCCACCTTTTTTCAGGGATGTATATTATGCATTTTATATGTGTAAAATTATATTTATATATATATATGCATATATATTTTTTTTTTTTTTAAGAAATGGAGTGGGACTTTTTCAATTTACATGCCTTAGCTCTAAATATACCAGACTTGATGGGCTCCAGGCCAGCTAGGACTTGCCCACGTCTGTCCCTTACTCATCGCCAATGTATCTCCTGGCTTTGAGAAGTGACCAATCATCTCTGGAGAGTGATATCTGAATCCACAAAATGGAAAAAAAAAATCACAGCTGTCTAATAGCATTTCAAAAAGTCATACAGTGGTAGAAATTAATCGCGAGGGGGCATGGAGGGCCCTTCTGGAGCCGTGGAGTATTCTGTCTTGACTTAAACGGGACAACACAGACGTATAAATTGATTACAATGACTCCTCCAGCTGTGCACCTAAAATGCACTTCATTATATGCAACTTACCTTTACAAAGGTGTTGGATACCCAAGGAAAAGTATATGAAGTATACTTTATGTTCTTTTTTGTCATAGTAGTTGCCTTATAAGGTGTTGGACCATTTTCCCTAAACATATTTTTGTGTAAATTTAGATCTGAAAAGGATGCTATAAAATTATTTCCATTTGGGGGCCAATTTCCTCAGGCCCCCCCTCCAAAAAAAAGACCCTCAAAACCACACACAACTGTAAGCCTTTCTTTTATTCCTCCAGGTCTTCAAACTTTTGGAAAACTCGTTTTTTTGTTTGTTTTTTGTTGTTTTGTTTTCTTTGCAGTGCTGGGGATTGAACCTAGGGCCTTGTGCTTGCAAAGCAAGCACTCTACCAACTGAGCTATATCTCCAGCCCCCGAAACTCATTATTCTTATAAGGTATTCTGTCATCTCGTGGACAGAGTTTTCTGGAGGTTATGGTTGACCATAACTGTGGGTCTCTGGGCACTGATTTTAAATGGAAGCCAGAAGGGAGAGGTCATTGCTTCCTCATTGCCTCTTTTATGTTTGGCATCAGGCCACGGAGACCCCAGGTGAGCTCATCCTGACACCTTTGAACTCTTCCCTTCTTGTACGTTTTCACTTGAAGAAGCAGGAACAGCTTATGAAAACATTTACTTGCAGGAGGCTGTTCCGTTTCACTCTGCAGGAACAGAACAGAACATGAGCAAGTTCCCCAGCCCCTCTGTGGGCTGTAGTTGGGGAGGGTTGGCCAGAAAAGTTGGATGATCTTGATTGGCATATTGCCTGTGATTGTAGCTCAGTCATGGTCTCTGCTATGACAGGTTGTCATTGTTTTATTCCCTATCCCATTAAAAAAAAGAAAAGAAAAGAAAGCATTTGTGTTCTACTATTGTGAACACAAATGTGTGTATTGTGTTCTACTTGTAAACGTAAAACACGTACTGTGGAAAATATCCCTGGAAAAGATAGAAGACATAAAGAACATAAAAAGGGTTATTTTTCAGTTCAAAAAGTTTTGTGCTTTCGGTGCCCTCCAGTCAGGAATGACCAGGAGCATACCTGAGGTCACACACAGTTGAGTTTGGGTTTACCTGTCTGTGGCATAGAGGGAGAGCAGAAGGGCATCTTAGGAAGAGGATGTGGGGGTTCAGAGAAGTGAGACTCTGCTCTGCATTGGCTACTGCCAGCGAGTGGCTGATTCTGTGGTTAGGTCTCAGATGCCTGTGCAGAGGTGGGGAGAACAGAACTGGGCCAGATCTCCCCTTTGTAGGGAAGTGACCTGCATTAGCCTGGGTATGGGGACGTGAGGCCATTTGTTTTGGGTAACATTCGTGTTGTTGTCTGTTGTCAAACATCATCATGGAATGGTTCCATTCCTGTCTTGTGTCAACACAGTCACAGAATGGCCTCGTCGTAATGGTGAAATGCTGTGAAATTAGTCATGTGCAGTGGGGACACCCAGGCCTTGCTGTGAGGGGCAAGCCAACTCCTGGAGGTCAGGGCTGCTTTTTGTTTCTCTGTGCTCTGCTCCAGGCTGGACATCATATCCAGCTCTAGAATTACATCTATTCATTCAAAAAATGTTTTCTGGGATTACTTATGTGCGCAGCCTCAGTCTCTTCCCAGGCCTGCTTAGCTTGGACACTTCTCTGTCCATTTCTTTGGTTGAATGTCCACAGGAGCTGGCAGTGCTGTCAAGAAGACTCACAGGATCTTCTGTCTGGGGCAGCACTAGTACAGGAAGTCTCTAATTTTGTAGAAAACCTGCTTCCAAGAGTTCCTGTAGTTTAGTGCTCAGAAACACTCCCTCTGCCCCAGAAATGTTAGGAGTGGGAGTTGGGATCCCACTCAACTTCTTGTGAGCTTACTTCATTTATAATTCAACTGCAAAATGCACTTGTAATTGTTTGTTGGTCTGTGGCAATGTGAAAAGGCAATATGGAAAGAGATCCAGGTAGTGTTCGGGGCTACTTTGGGATGCAGCAAGGGCATTTATTTTTACGGGTATTAGGAAGTCCTTGTAACACAAGAGTTTGGGCAGATCCAAGCCCAGAGTCAGCACCCAAGGCCAGTGTATGAGACTGTGCAGTTTGGTGCAGACTGGAGGATGCATGCCCCTCTCTGTGGGACAGCCAGTGCTCCAGCTTCCACCAGTTGTTGCCCTCCTGACCTAGTTGACCTCTGACTTTGAGAAGTCAGAAATCCAGATTTTTTGGTGAGCTCTCTAAGTTGTTAATGTTGGAAGCAAACTTTAAAGTTTTAAATGCAGTATATACCTGCACTGTGTGGAGCACATCTGAAGCCAGGTTCAGCCCCTGGGCTGAAAGGGGTGGTGGGGTGACCGGTGTCTTCTCCACTGGCAGGAAGAGATGTCAGGAGAAAGTGTGGTGAGCTCAGCGGTGCCAGCGGCTGCTACCCGCACCACTTCCTTCAAGGGCACAAGTCCCAGCTCCAAGTATGTGAAGCTGAACGTTGGGGGAGCCCTCTACTACACCACTATGCAGACCTTGACCAAGCAGGACACCATGCTGAAAGCCATGTTCAGTGGGCGCATGGAAGTGCTCACTGACAGCGAAGGTAAGCCACCTACCAGCCGTCTGCTTCTAGTTGTATGTGTGTATGATTGGGGGCCTTGGTCTGCTTCAGAGGATCAATCTTAAATGGGCAGTTGTACACAAGCATGACTTCCAGTTATGTTTAGTGTTCTCACAGTGTGCAAGGAGCCCTGAGAGTCACAGGGGACTAGCTCTAGTTTGGGGGGAGTGGTCAAGGGGAGACTTCCCTAAGGTGACATTGGAGCCAAGACCTGATGAACAGAAGTCACCTGGACAGGGACTCCTAGAGTCTTTACTTGGTTGTTGATTTGCTGTGTGCCTTCGAGAAAATCACTTCCCCAGGCCAGGCTTTGGTTCGCTTCATTGCAAAATGGAGGTTAGGCTAGCTGCCCTTGTTGATTCTCTTCCTATGCTGACTTCAGAGTGAGAGGAATGCTTAGGGAGGCATAAGTGTTTTCTCTGGACTCCTATCTTCCTAGAGTGGGGTCCTGACAAAAGCTCACAGACCTGGATTTGAGCCCAAGCTCCCCGCTTAGTGATCCAAGTGACTGAGCCTTTTGATGTCTTTTCTTTTCAATGTCCAGCCCTCAGTGTGTGGGCTATTGGCACATAGGAAGTATCCAGAACATGTATGTCCAGTGTATATGCTGCTTTTTCCTGTGAGAAGTCCCATTAGTAAAGAGATTTTAAAGTGCTCCACCTGGATGAAACTGAGCACCTGGCAGGGGTACATCCTTACCTGGTTGGGTGGGTTGTATGAGAGTTAAAAACATCCCATTTTTCATTCCTTAACCTGAGATTGCTTAAGACTAGGCCAGACCACAGCATAGCTTTACCTTATGTTTCTGAGACTGGCCTTCTGTGCCAGTTCCCCCCACTCCCCATTTTCAGTGACATGGGCTTGGGAGACTGAGAGAGTTTGAACACATGCATGTGAGACTGAGACCCTAAGCCTGGTATGCCACATTTCAGTCCCTGATCTTAGTGGGGACGGCTGGCTAGTTAGGTGTTTCCTGCTGCATCCTAGAGAAGGCCAGACAGGGAATGGAGTGGGGGCACAGACTCTGCTTCCCTGTGAACTTGGGTTTCCAGTCAAGCAGCAGGTAAATCAGCCCCAGAGCTACTGTTGTGCCTCACCGGAAAACACTTAGTGTTTTTATGAGTGGGAGGCTCCCCCTGGCTTGGCCACACCCTGAACTGCCTGGGAATATTTGTGGAAGTCAAGACAATAACCCCCTCCCTGCAGAAGGAAGCAGACTTTATCTGAGAACCCAGGATTGTTGTGGTTTTTCTTCCATCCTACGCAGTCTCCTGGGTGGGGCTCAGGAAGAACTGCTGAGCCACTTTGAAGGCTAAGTGGAAGCCTTTTCTAGAAATCCCTCACCTGGGTAGTCCACTGCCATATTGCAGATGAGATGGAGTCTCCTGCCTCATCACTTGGCTGCGCAAAGTATGAGGGGTACCAGCAGGACTGTAAACGCCTGCTAATGAACAACCTTTGCCCAGTGCTGCCTGCAAAAGCCAGCATTTCAGGAGAAGCAGTGTCATCTCTGACACCAGACCTGTCATGTGTCATAATGAGTCCTGCTCATCATGAAAAGCTCATGGTATAGCGTTTTATGGGTGTTATTTCACTTAATCCTCTTTGAGTGGTGGAAATCATGGCTACCTTTCAACGTGAGGAATTGGTATCTCAAGTAAACATATTTTTTCAAAAGCTATGAGGCTGGAAAAGGTTATGCTGCTCACCTCAGGACTTACTCTTTTAACATCTGCTGTTTGTGGTTTGACATAGGCCCAGGTCCCAAACTAGAGCACTTGAGTGTGTGGCAGCCGTATGGGTCACTGGCTGGTTTTGTGCTGAAGCTCTTCAGGGGCCCTGTTAAGGCCTGGGCTGTCAGATGGAGCATTTGGTCTTTGGCTGTAATCCCTGTGAGGCAGAGCAATACTGTTGCCCTCAGAGAAAACACCATACAGCCTGACCCCTGGCCTACATGTCGTGTCAAATACACTCTAGGGTACAAATGGAATAGACCTCTTGCATCTTACAGCTTCATCCTGGACGTGGGGCGCCCATGAGCCACAATGAAGTTTGCTACAAACAGCAATGTCAAGTGCACTCAATTAGCAAGCTTTACTGCTGGATTTACTTGCCTAGGAAAAGAACAGGGGCTTTGAAAGTACAGAACAGAGAGGTATCATGTTGCTAAACCTCTCTAAAAGATGCCTGAAGAAGTGGTTGTTTGGAAAAGGACCTGACTCGGGGTGTGTGGAAGTGTCTCCATCTCCCTTTTTCTCTCTTGCCATCTGCCTGTTTGAACTTGGTACCATGTGCAGGTAATTCCTAAACAGAAGAACATGGGTGTGGAAGTTAGATCTGGGTTTGAGTCCTGGTTCTGCCACATGGGGGTAGTGACAGCTGACATTTATGGAGCTATTTCCAAGTGTCATGCATTTTTGCTAATTTTGAGTATTTGCCATTTATTGAAATTGACATTGGATGAGTGAACTTTTATCTTAGCCTCTTCTTTCATTTTGCAATTGCAAGGCAGGATGCTTTGCAGGGCTATGGGGATTGAATGAGGATGTTAGAAAACATTTGAGACTGGGCATGGTGGCCCACACCTGTAATCCCAGCAACATAGGAGGCTAAGGCAGGAGGATCATAAGTTCAGAGCCAGCCTCTGCAACTTAATGAGAACCTGTCTCCAAAAATAAATAAATAAATAAATAAATAGGTAGGTAGATAGATAGATAGGTAGATAGGTAAATGGCTGGGGGTGTAGTGTAGCTCAGTGGTAGAGCACCTGCTTAGCACACTTTGGTTTAAATCCTCAGTACAGTGCCAGATAAATTGAAAGAACTTGATCAACAAGTCAACAGGTATCTTTATTGACAGCTTTAGTCTAGCCTGCGGTGGGGGTGTAGAGATAAAAGAGAAGAACCTGTTGAAGAGAAGCAGAGTAGGGAGGGGACAGCCCACCTTGGCCTTCAGGAGTGGGTGTGCTGTAGTTCCTTTCAGGCATGGCTTTTCTGAGAGGCAACTGTGGCAGATAGCAGGCTTTTCCCTGACTCCTCTGCAGAGAGCTCAGTTCTTACAGTGCTGGAATTTTTACCTGAGCTCTTGTCAACCATTGGGCCTGTGGGATTTGTGTGGTGCCTTTCCTGATAAGAATTAGAATTCACTTCAGCACTGTCCTGTAGTCATCTGTGGTCCCTGGAGCTTGGTATGGTACTCCCCCCATCACATGGTTTAGATCTCTGGCTAGTGCTCTTGGAATTAAGGAGTGCATAAACTAGACTGAAGAAGAGTCACTTGATTATCAGCACCCTGCCCTAGAAAACCACCCAACAGGTAGGAAGTGCCACCTATTCTGATAGGCCTCTCCCTTCCTGATCTGTTCAACTGTCTCCCTGCCAGAGGTAACCTCTCAGGGGTCACTGATGGAGCTCAATGTTGTCATCCAAGGACTTCAGTACTGGGTCCTGGCCCAGAGATCCAGGTGTGGCTGGGGTGTTGAGCCTTTGAAGAGCTCTCCAGACGACACTGGTATACAGCCAGGGTTGGGAACCACAGGTGTGGGTTTTCTAGGCATTTTACCACAGCTCTTTGTCCCTACACAATGTCCTGCTGCTGTGCTTTAAAACATTCTGTAAATGGTGCTATATTTTTTGCTTTTGCTTATTCAACATTATGCTTGTGACTTCAAACCATGAGTAAACAGCTTTAGTTTAATTGTTTCCCTGTGGTAGTGTTTCCATTCTAGAAACTTACGTCGCTGGGCCATATGCCATTGGTGGTTGTATAGAGTGTTTCTAGTGCCCACCATTAAGAATGTTAATGTTCCTGAACATTCTCCCTTGCACACGTTTCTCTAGGGCATGGTCTCCTGACCTTTGCCACATCATGGTGCATGCAGAGGATTCTGTCTTGTCTTTGGTAAGTGAGGAGGCTCAAGAGTTGCAGCGTTAAGCTCTCACCTACCTGGGAGCTCTGCCCCAGAGTTTGTGCCCAGAGGGCAAATTTGGGCCAGCATCTTGGACACTTCATTAGGTGTGGCCAGTGTCCTCTCTCAGGTGATGCATCAGCTTACCTCCTCACAGTGGTTTGGATTTTGCCAGCACTGGGCACTGTCAAACCTTTTAACTTTTGTCAAGCTGGTGGTTTTGATATAATAACCTGTTTTATTTTACATTTCCTAATTTCTAGTGCGTTGAGTGTCTTTTTATAGTTATTAGTTGCTTGGGCTTAATCATTTAGCTTCCTGTGTCTCATTTACACATTTTTCGTGTTGCTTTGTGGAGGTGCACATTCTGGATCCTGCTTTTTTTGTGATTCTGTGTTGTCTCTCTCCCGGCCTGACCTGTCATAACTTTTTAATTAAAAAAGCCTTTTGATACCTTAACATTTGTCCTTTTCACAGTTAGGGTTTTTGTTGTTGTCGTTGTTGTTGTTATTTTGTTTTTTCCAGTGGTAGGGATCACACCAAGAGTCTTGGGCAAGCCAGGCAACTGCTCTACCACTGAGCTATACTCCCAGCCCATGTTTCAGCCTTCAATCTGCCTCATGGTGCTCAGACATCGATGATTTCTTTTTCAACCCATGGCAATGTCAGAATATTTTTAGTTGTCAGAGCCTGGGGTGGGAATGCCGCTTAGAGCCCTACAATGCACAGGTCAGTTCCCTCTTCCCCATAACAGTTATCCAGTCCAGAATGTCAGGAGAGCCAAGTTTGGAGACCCTGCCCTAGAGATTTGTATTCAGGAATGAGGCAAGTTCCTAGAATCTGAATTTGGAACAAGTATTTCAGGTAACTTTTAAGATGGAGCAATTTTTTGAACCACAAAAATACAGAGTAGAAATATTTTCCATATGGCAAGGAGAGCTCTGTGAACTATCTATGAACTGTCCCCAGAGGAAGAAAGGAAAACCAGAGATGAGACCGGCCCAGAGAGGGAGAGTGTGTGGTGTGCTGTAGGGCTAGGAGCTGGTGAGCCAACCCAATACCCTGGCCCGAGCAGCCTTCTACCTTGGTACTGTGAGTGCCACACATACTGCCTCCTGGGTTCTGGAACTTGCCACCTGCAGATGGCACTGTGTTCTTCAGTGATAATGATGAGATGTGTGAGGGTCTCATTGTCAAAGACCTTTAGCAGATTTTGAGTCTGCCAACAGACGGCACTGTGTGTTCTCTGTACATTCTGGTGTCAGGTCCTTAGCCTGACCCTTTGGGATACCTTTTTAGAAGAGGACACTGCTGAACAGAGCCTAAGTGAACTACCAATGCCGCTGGCAGGTGGCGGCAGAGCTAGGTTTCCAACACAGGCAAGTGCACCTAACCACCATGCTGTGCTGCAAGATGTCCTGGAGCCCAGTGTAGCACCTCCCAGCCCGTGCCCATCCATCCTGCTCTCCGGCCCAGACCTGGAGCCTTGCTAAGAGCCAGTATGCTCCATGGCAGCAGGGTAGATGCCCCACCAGCAAGGAGCTGTCAGGTGTCCATTTGTTTTCGTGCAGGCCTTTGAGCTATTTCTAAGGGATGGATTCCTGCTTGAAAGCAACCCAGGCATTTTAAAGTCAAAATGCTAACTGAAACCTCATGGAGTGAGTGCCTGACTCCTTTGCCCTTATTTGTCCAAAGTATGATTTCTTCTCCACAAGCATTTCCTGACGACATTCTTGAGCTGGAGCCCAGTGTCACAGTCTGCCTCTTCGTTTATGGAAACTTGGGCTGTCATTTGGATAATTGGTTTCAGGGCCTTCAGCTCTTGTCTCAGCAGCTGAATTGTCCAACTTCAGAGACAAAATGTGGACAGTTTCCTCCCAGAGCAGCTGAGTCGAGTTGCTCACCATTTCTCTTAAAGACCAAGGTTCTTCCAGTTTCTTACTTGTTCCTTATGGTTCTGTTCTGCCCTCCCCACTTGAGAGTGTCACTGATCCTCTCTGGGATTGTTTATCTGTGGAACGTAGGGAGTGAACCTCCCCCAAAAGATCAGTTGGGAAGACAATGCCATCTTCGCACACCTTGCCAGCTTTTTGGAGAAAGCATTTGGTCCTGGGGGACAAGCTGGTTCAGCCTGGACACACATTTTATTTGCCCTGTGGTCCTTGCCTGATGGATGACTTTTTCTTTGTGAGTTTTCCAGCTTTTGAAATTCAGTCAGGAGATTCACAGAAAAATCTGTTTTCTGGTGTTTCTTGAAATAGCAGTGTTCAGGCGGCCCTGGCCCATATTCCTGCAGGGCCACTCTTGGCCAGAGGTGGAGAACACCCCTGGGTGGGGGAACGGGGCAGAGCGCCAGCTGCTGCACTCATTTCAGCTGCTTGCAGGCCCCTGTGGGCAACGGAATTGTGTAAGATATTTTGTTTTCTGAGATGTAAGAAGTGGGGTGAGAGAACATCTGGAGGTCATGGTCAGGGCAGTGTGATTTACCATTGCCTGCAAAGGCCTCTTCCTCGCTCAACGCCAGGGTTTGCTCCAGGCTGTGTCTTCCCATGGTGTTCACTCCGATTCACAGTCTTCTT
Source organism: Glaucomys volans (assembly GCA_020662805.1). NCBI lineage: Eukaryota > Metazoa > Chordata > Mammalia > Rodentia > Sciuridae > Glaucomys > Glaucomys volans. Next base: position 234,012 of record JAJEJO010001303.1, read on the forward strand.
CCTGCTGTACTCAGGAAACCACAGCAGTGTGGCAGAACCAAGTAGAGACTAGCTTGAACAAAAGGCCCAGGACCAGTGGGCTGAGTAGCTTCATAGTTTCAGAAAAGGAATATGGAAATAGCCTTGTTATCAAATTTATTGATGATTATTGCAAAATAAAAGAGAAAGAAGAAAAAAAAGTGCACTAAAATGAGAGGGCACTATGCAGGTGCTGGATGTGGGGGATGAGGGACAGCGAGGTGGACAGGCTTGTACCTTGGCATATGACAAAGACAGATTTGCTGCTCTCGATTTGTGTGGCCTTCTGCCTGTGATATCCGGGGTCCAGGGATTTGAGGAAGACTTGGGTAAGGGCACAAGGGGACAGGAGTGAAGATGTCAGTCCCTTTCCCAAACTGGGAGCAAATGGGAAAGGAAAGTGGGGGAATAAAAGGTCTGACCCTGTTTAGGCCTCCTGGCCACTGTGGAGTGTGTGTTGCCATTTTCTCCCCTGTGGTGTGGCAAATTTGGTGAAGCCCCTTGCTTGACATCATCCTGCTGGTTGGCACAGCTGAGGTTCAGCCCACTGGCTGCTTTTAGTACTCTCCATTTTCTCCCAAGAGCTTGCTGGTCTTTCTCCATTGCTGCCTCTTCAGGGCTTCTCCTCCGGATGTCCCACCCAGTAGCCTTGCACTGCAGGAGAGGAATTCTGAAATCCCTCAGGCTCTCTAGTGGAGAAGTAGCAGCCCAGTGACAAAATTGAAGAGAATATTGGGAAACCGCAGGGGTGGTCTCCCTGGCCCTTCGCCCCGTAAGAACTTTCACTGTGCCCAGTTCTAGTCAGCAGGTGGATGTTTCCCTTACCTAGTAAAAGCAGGTTCCATCCTCCAGTGTTGATGAGGCTGCTTGATTTGGCCACCTGTCGAGTTTGCCACTTTATGTCTCACTGCTGTCACTGACTGACAAGTGCTCACTTCAGGAGTTGTAGATAGGATTTCCAGTGGTACTGGAGAGTGGTCTGGGGTTACCCTCAGGAGCCTGAGGTCACATCACAGTCTGGAGACAAGTCTGTGTTCTCTTAGGAATGACTCTACTACTGGAGAGTCTGAACAATGTTGTACCCCAGAAGCCTTTCTCCTATAATGGGATGTGGTCAGTTAGACCTGTTTTATCCAGGGACAGTATATTGCCCTCCTCTTGGTATGTTCTTGTCTAAGGGACATTTGACATGGTTTTAGGCCTCAGGGACCCTGGTATCCCACAGAGGCAAAGACCACAGGATTCTGGGGTTGAGGTTATGTCTAGCCACAGGCCCTGCAGACTGTCAGTGCTGTCTGAAGGTAGGTAGATGTGGCTATAGCTCTCTCTGCATTCCTGCTCTCCCGGGAGGTGGAAGGGGCCAGGAGACACCCTAGTTCTGTTCCATACCTCCTATGGGAAGAGTGCCATATAACCAACCCCCACTCCTCCCCTGCAGGATGGATCCTCATTGACCGCTGTGGGAAGCACTTTGGTACCATACTCAACTACCTTCGAGACGGGGCCGTCCCCTTGCCCGAGAGCCGCCGGGAGATTGAGGAGCTGCTAGCAGAAGCCAAGTACTACCTGGTCCAGGGCCTGGTGGAAGAGTGCCAGGCAGCCCTGCAAGTAGGCACCACCTTCCCACACAGAGGGCAGGGACTAGACAGACCTGCCTTCTTCATTTTCCTTCTGCAAAATGGGGGACCGTTCCTACCTCATGGAGACATTATGGACATTAACCCTGGAGCCTCTCCACTCCAGTCAGAGAGACTTTCCTGTTTGCCCAGGCCATCCAGCTACTCTTATTTCAGTCTCCATGGTGTTGGGTCATCTCAGGTGTATATTGTAACCCTTCAGTACTGTAAAACCCTTCAGGGTGTTAAACTTGATCCATTTTCTGGATCCACTTGGACTTATTCTGGTTGCATTAGTCATTGGAAGCCCAAAAAAATCTTTACAGATGCCTCTCACTCCTTAGCCGGACTGGTGCAGGACCATAGGGGTCAAGTCTAACCATAGTAAAATCCCACAAAACAAGTGCTTCTAGACATAGCCTTTTATTTCAAGCAAAGTTCCAACATGACAGAGAATTAGAAGCATCCCTACACAATGTGTGTAGCCGAGGTTCTTGTTTATGCTTTCCCCAAGCCACATGACCGTGTCTGGCCCTCACTTGGAGCAGCACCCATAATGCCAGGCTCCTGGAAGCACTGTCCTTGCCACATACCACCTCTGCTCTGAGAGTGGTGAGCCAATACATCTAACTGAATGTTGCAGCATTCGCATTATTGTTACTTCATTTTTATGTTTATTAAAGTAATGCATGTATATAATTTAGGAAGTCAAATGGTACTGCATGGTTGCTGTGGAAAATACCACTAAACCCTCTTATAACCACCCTCACCCCCAAGACACCCTCTTTTCTTTTAGCAGTTTTTTCTATTTAGTTTGTAGTTCCACATAACTTGCTTATACTAGTATGTATTAGCTTTTCTGTTTTCTATGTTCTCTGTTGGCATTATTATAAAAGATTGGAGTTTAGCTCACACACCATCTTCCCCTCCACCACCAAACCTTTTCCCAGAATAGTTTATAATAGTTTTGGTTAAACCAGTATTTAGAATTTACATTGTGATGTGTAAATATTGTTAATAGTTCAGCCACAAGTAATTTGCTTGATTTTTCCAATTTCTCACATTGGAATGTTCAGACACATCTGAGGCCCTGTTTCTTCTTGTCTTGGACATGAGCCCTCTGGGGTGATTTCTGCTAGGGTGAGGTTGAATCCACAGGACTGACCTCCTCATTCTCTTTCCTCCCAGCACCTCTTACTTTATTTTTCTGATCTTCTTAGGGGTTTTTAATATTTCTTTTTCATTTTTATCTTTTCAACCCCTCTTGAAGTTCTCATTTCTGCCTTTCCTTGTTTCTTGAAAGCTGATTTCCATAGCCTGCCGATTTTGTTTCAGAGGCTGCTGTGTCTGCTCTTGTCTTTCTGATGATGATGTGTGAAGTTTTCTTTCTGCTGCCTTCATCGTCTGACTCCTTCCCCTGCATTTTCACTTTGTGTGCCCTGGGTTCACTCTGGTGTTATAGAGGCTCCCCACACGTAATCTGATGATTCTCAGCTTCTGCTGAAGCTGAAGAGTAAGACTCTGGAAAGCCAGATGCATGTAAGCCATCTTTGTTGTTGTGTGCCTGGATGGTAGGTTGGTTTTTTCAGCGGGGATACAAAAATATCAGAATCTGGATGCCTTTTTGGGGAGCATATTTCTCCTTGGAGAAGTCCTCCACTCTCTTCCTGTCTGGTGGGGCATGCTTGCTGGTTGCCTCCTGGGATCTGAGGGGAGAGGCTGTGATACTCCCCACCTAGCCTGAAGTGGTTCACTGATCCCCACTGTTTTAGTCAGATTTTTTGCTGCTGTGACTGAAGAACCCGACCATCACAATTGTAGAGGAGGAAAAGTTTACTTGGGGACTCACCATTTTAGAGGTCTCAATCCTCAGACCACAGACTCCATTCCTCAGGGCTCAGGGTGAGACTGAACATCATGGCAGAAGAGTATGGTAGAGGGAAGCAGCTGGCATGATGGTCAGGAAACAGAGAGATTCCACTCTCCAGATCAAACTATATACCCCACAGCCATGCCCCCAATGAGCCACTTCCTCTAGCCACACCCTACCTGCCTCCAGTTACCAGTCAATTAATCTCACCAGGGATTAATCCACTGATTAGGTTAAGGCTATGGCCTGATTTCTCCTCCAAACCTTGCATTGTCTCACACCTGAGCTTTTGGGGATACCTCATAACCAAACCATGTTAAAATAATAACAGCTCTGTCCCCTACTGTGTAAACCACTCCAGAAAAAATGGGTCTTTCTTGCCGGGCGCGGTGGCGCACGCCTGTAATCCAAGCGACTTGGGAGGCTGAGTCAGGAGGATCTCGAGTTCAAAGCCAGCCTCAGCAACTTAGCCCTAAGCAACTCAGTGAGACCCTGTCTCTAAATAAAATACAAAATAGGGCTGGGGAAGTGGCTCAGTGGCCGAGTGTCCCTGAGTTCAATCCCTGGTTCCAAAAAAAAAAAAAAAAGGGGGGGGGGTCTTTCTTACCAGGTGTGATGGCGCACGCCTGTAATCCCAGCTCTCGGGAAGATGAGGCAGAAGGATCGTGAGTTCAGAGCCAGCCTCAGCAACTTAGCGAGGCACTTAGCAACTCAGTGAGACCCTGTCTCTAAATAAAACACAAAAAGGGCTGAGGATGTGGCTCAGGGGTTAAGTGCCCTGGGTTCAATCCCCAGTACCAAAAGGAAAAAAGAAAGAGAAAATGGGTCTTTCTTCTGTTAGGGAGAGGGAAAGGATGTGGATCTGGGGTCTCTCCAGTGTTGCTATGATGTGCCAGCAATCCTCTACTCTTGCCCCCCTCTTCGAGCTTTCAGAGCTGTTCTCTGAGGACTCTGCTTCCTTCCTGTCTGCCTGCTCGAGTTTCAGCTTTCTGCATCTCCGTGGTCGTCATCATCTGTGATCTGCTTTCCAGCCTCGAGGTTTTGATGTCTTTTGTCCACTGACCTCACTGCTGTCATTCTCTCCTTTCTTATTCCTTTGAAGTCATTAAAGTGGGGTCCTAGGAGCCTTTGATCAAATCATGTTTCGGCTGCCTGTTTGATTTTGAGTGGCGTCCTGGGCTGTGGAAAATGTGTCATTGTTAGTATTTACCGAGCACCTTAGGATGTAACAGCCTTGGCCCAGCATTTACTGGAAAACTACTCCTGGTGTTCCCCTATCCCATTTCACTGCTGGTGAGTCTTCCTTGCCCCCCAGCCTGGGCCTGCTCCATCTCCCCTCACACAAGACTGTCTTTGCCTGGCAGGTCAGCTTAAAAAATCCAATGCCAGGCAGGCCACCTAGGCTGAAAGCATGTTTTGTCCCAGCAGAACAAAGAAACTTATGAGCCTTTCTGCAAGGTTCCTGTCATCACTTCATCCAAGGAAGAGCAAAAACTTATAGCAACTTCAAATAAGGTATGTTGGAAGCACCCTTCTAGGATTTCATTTAGTACTGAAAACAAAGGAGATCTTCTGCATAAGTTCTGAGATAAAAATGTGTGTAATTGCCTGAGCACAGCCTGAGCAGGGGTTGAGTGGGGAGCTGCAGCTCATCTTGTCTTGCCCACTGTTGGGTCACAGTCTCCCCATCCTGTCCTTGTCGGCCTCTTTACCTCATGGCAAGGCCCTGGCCTTTGGGAAAGCTGCAACTCATTGTACCAGTGTGCCAAATAACTGTTATCTTCTTTTTTTAAAACAACCCACAGCCATCTGTGAAGTTGCTCTACAACAGAAGTAACAACAAATACTCATATACCAGGTAAGGCATCAGCCAGAAAAGACTCCTGATTTGCCAGGAAAACCCCATGCACACCAGCCAGGCCCAGCCCCTTGTGTTCCCTGTGGATGGAGGTGGCCCCCTGCATCTCTGGAGGCGGGTAGAGAGGTAGATGGTGGATACAACTGTGAGATATAAAGTTCATCTTTCTAGAGTGTACAGTTCAGTAGGTTTTTAATTCATCCAGAGTTCTGTAGCCCTCAACACTGTAGTTCTAGAACGTGTCTTCATCACCCTGAGAAGAAACCCTCTTCTCATTAGTAGTCACTCCACATTTTAGCCCAGTCACTTCCCCTAGGAGCCTTAAGTAACCATTAATTTACTTTCTGTCTGTGGATTGCCTGTTTGGGACATTTCATATGAATGGGATCAGGTAACGTATTGTCTTTTGTGACTGGTTAATTCACTTCAAGGTCTTCAAGGTTTATCCATGCTGTGACATAAATCAATACTTCATTTCTTTTTGTGGCTGAATGATTCCATTGCATGAATATACCACATTTTGTTTCTTGTCATGAGTTAATGGGCATTTGGGCTTCTACTTTCTGGTTGCTGTGTATAATGCTGCTTTGAACATTCATGTGTAAGTGTTTTGTAGACGTGTTTTCATTTCTCTTGGATAAATATCTAGGAGTGGGATTGCCAGGTCTCATGGTAACTGTTAGTCATTGAGGGCCTGCCACACTCTTTTCCAAAGTTGCTGCACCCTTTACAATCCCAACAACAGTGTGTGTAGGTTTTTAGAATGCCTTTCAACTCTCTTGGGAATGTGTGACTCTAAATCAGGAATTTGAGGGATACAGGGGGAATTTCATGAGGTTATTTAAGGTCCATGAGGTGACCTACGATCAAAAGTCTCCCTTGAGCAGTGCCATTCTGCCCTTCGTGGGTGTCAGTGGGGTGCTGTCCCCCACTGGTACTTGTGGCCAGGGGCCCCACATCTGTAGCATAGCATTCTGTCTCTGGTTGTTCAGGGCAGGCAGCTGAGTCCCCTGGCTAGGAGCATGGGCTTAGGGGCCAGAGCTGTCATTTTGGAGGCCCAGCTCACCATTTATTAGTTTTTGGCTTTGGATAGTTACCTAATTGCTCTTTCTTTTCTTTGAGCAATGTGGACTGTGGTGCTTTTCCTATGGGATTGTTAGTTGAATGAGGTAAGGGAGACAGCGACCCTAGAAGGGTCCCCTCGTAGGATCCTGCGTGTTGAAGTGCCCAAGAAATAGTGGCAGTTTTTACCAGCTTGGTCACTTATTGAATGCTCTTTTGCAGCAATTCAGACGACAATATGTTGAAAAACATTGAACTGTTCGATAAACTTTCTCTACGCTTTAACGGAAGGGTCCTATTCATAAAGGATGTCATTGGGGATGAAATTTGCTGCTGGTCTTTTTATGGTCAGGGCCGCAAGATTGCTGAAGTCTGTTGTACTTCCATCGTCTATGCCACCGAGAAGAAACAGACCAAGGTAAGAGTCTCCAGAGGACAGTTCTGAGTGGCTGCTCAGAAGTATATGTGTGGAAATGCCTTCCTTGTCTATGGTTGTGAAAGTCATCATCACCTTTGGGGCCCTGGAAAGATCTA
>JAJEJO010001304.1:0-143630 GCA_020662805.1 Glaucomys volans
AAAATCTGATGCTCAGCAAGTAGAAACAGTCATGCTACACCCTAGTTCCTTTGCCATGTGTATGTGTGGTCAGATTTATCCTGTGCCTCTGTCCCGGGTTGGCGATCTTTCTGACGCTGCCTGTGCTGTTCCTCCTCTTCCATGCAGCGTTCCCACCAGCATGACCTGGCAGGTCTCACCAGAGAACAGCACTCCTGTAAGGATCTTGACCTCAGCTGTCTAGTCATGACCATCTGTGTGTCCTCTTGCCTGCTCACCTAGAGCTGCCCTCCACCTGCCAAGGGCCTGGATGGCGTTCTTTCGTTCCCACCCTGCCTGGCACCCTAGCCTCTGACCCAGCTGGACTCTGGATCCGTCTTTGTATCATCCTCTCCAAAGTAGACTTGATCTCTTCCTTGGCATCTACCAAGCCATTTTGCAGAGATAGAGTACACAGCAACGTGTTGCTAGACATCTGTATGGACCGCTGTTAATTCAACTTGACTTTCTAGGTCTTCTGCTTGCCTCCCCTCCTTGGGCTGTGTGAGTTCTTTTCTTTTTTTACTTGTAAATACACCATACACTCTAATTTCCTTCTCAACTCATTGTGGGAACTCTGTTACCTGCACATACCAGTAGGTCTGCCATGCCTCTTGTCACCCATGTGCAGCCTGTTGGTCTCAGGTTCAGCTTATCGTTGCTCCCACAGCTTCAGAACGCACATAGTTCTGTGGGATTTTGGAGCTGGCCTTGAGCAAAATGCAAATGAAAGAAAATGATAACACAGAGTGGAAACCAGAGCCTTGTTTTGCTTGTAACTTACTGAAACTTTAACTTGTATACAGAATTAGAGAGATACAGTGATTTCCCATTTACCTGTCACCCAGCTTCTGTGGCTGCCAGTCCTTGGTGGTTCTTGCTCCATCTGTGGCTGCTTCCCCTCCCCAAAAATGATTATTTTGTCAACCTGCTTTATTCATAAGGATTCAGAATGTATCCTAAAAGAAACTTTTTAAGGTAGCCATGAAGGGAGAAGCACAGAGATTCTTCTCTCAAGGACGTCAGGGGACCAGAATCACCTGCTACTCACATCTGTCCTGCCTTTTTTCTCTTGTGAACTCTTTATAGGATGTGAGTTCTTTCTGTAACTATACCTCCATTTTCTCAGGGTTGGTTGTTTAAATATAACTAGTTTGCCTCTGTTAGTATTAAAAGGTAATCATCATTGTAACTTAAAAATATTGAGTCTTCTCATTTTAGAGCTTAATGGGCAGCAGAGGGATTGGGAAATCACAGGTTTGATCCAGTGTTTGTTGGGAGCAGACTGCTCTGAGCGAGCCGAGCTTCACTCTCTACCAGGGGAACCTGTGACTGATTTTCAGGGCGCTAGTGTGAGGGTTGCCCTTGGAGACAGGCTACTCCTTCATCTAGCCTAACCCTCTAGGAGGCTGACACTCACATTTTGTTGTCTTAAGTAACTGCAGATGTTCTGTTGTTGTTGTTTGTTTTGTTTTGTTTTTGTTTTTTAGTAAGGCCTTTCTTGATAGAACATTCCAGATGCATAACTGGTTCTTTAAATCATCACTTAACTATCGTGTAGTTGATTTGGAAAGGGTGTGGCTTGCTGAAATTAAAGTCTAGGCAGCTATTTAATGCATATGTTGTCCATTTGGTTCTTCATTCGGATTCACTGAGGACTAAACAGTAACTGAGCACAGAATTCTGCCCTTCGTTAATCCTTCTTCTTTCTGCTGTTCCGACTGCCCTTTCCTGTTGTGGAGCCCTTCCAAGGAGTTGAGTGTTTCCTTGGGTGTTTGCTTTAATTACTGTATTTTTCAGCTCTACAGTTTCCATTTGGCTCTTTCCGCCTCTGTTCCTTGGCTGAGGCTTGTGTGTTGCCATTTGCTGGAAGAGTGTTTGCTCTTACTCGTTGGAACATTTTTATAATAGCTGTTCTCAGGTTTTTGTCAGGTAATGAATTCCAACATCATGTGTCACCTGGCACTGGCACCTGGTGATGATCTTTTCCCATAGGAGTCTGGTTCTTTGTATGCTGAGTCATTTTAATTGTGTCCTGGACATTGGGATGTCGTGCTGCCGGACTCCAGGTCTTATTCATTTTCCAGAGAGAACGTTGGTGTTTTTGCTTTGGCAGTAGCTGACCCAGTTGGGTTCAGGCCTTCCAGGGCTTGTGGTTTCAGAGATTGCTCTGTTTTCAATGGCTTCTGATCTGTCCATCTTTGTACTATGGCCAGTCTGTATGCGCAGTGACTGTCGCCTCTTCAGATCTTCCAGTCCGGTTGGTGCTGTGGAGGGCAGCTTCTGCAGCTGGGGTGAATCCAGGCATTCTGTGCAGCCTTAGAGAGCACATCCTCAAGCTCTTTCCCTTTAGTTTCCTCCATAACTTCAGCTTCCTTGGGTTTTCCTTTTCTACTTGTCTGGCCAGAAAGCTAGGGCTTTAATTACCTCACTCTGCTCCCCACTTCCTATGACTGAGCCTGTATCTGAGGCCACCCAGCATGAAGATTGGAAAAAAAAAAAAATTGGCAGGGTTCTTCCAACCTGCTTAGATCACAGTGCTTCTCAGAAGGGAAGGCCCTGGGTCTGGTGTGGCTCATGGTAGATCACTTGCCTAGTGTGTGTGAGGCCCTGGGTTTGACTCCTGTTGCCACAGGAAAAAGGCCCCTCCCTCAGAGTTTTGATCCTTGCAGTCTATGGTTGCTGCCACAGGTTGCCTGGGGCTAGGTACAAAAAAATAGAGGACAGAAAATCAGGATGTCTCCCCCGATTCTATCCCATGGGAGACTCTGTTCACCTCTCTGGCCACGAGCAACCTTCTGGAGTTTTCTCTGTCCCTGTGCTGGTTTCAGGCTGCATCAATGCCTGTGGGGAAATGTTAAATGTGCTGCTGGTTTGGGTTTACCTCTAGTACTGTCCCCTGCCCCCCATCCATCTGTACCTCACTGACTTCTTAGGGTTCTCCTTAGCTGCTGTGCGTTCCCCCTAGGTTTGATTGCTTCAGTGAGGAAGATGGGGAGTGTGCTCCCTCCATCTCTGCAAAACCTCAGAATCCTGCCCTTTAAAAACCAGGTCTCAGCCGGGCATGGTGGCGCACGCCTGTAATCCCAGCACTTGGGAGGCTGAGGCAGGAGGATGGAGAGTTCAAAGCCAGCTTCAGCAACTTAGTGAGGCCTTAAGCAACTCAGACCCAGTCTCTAATAAAATACAAAATAGGGCTGGGGATGTGGCTCAGCAGTGGAGTGCCCCTGGGTTCAATCCCCAGTACCAAGAAAAAAAAAAGAAAAAAAAGAAAACCAGGTCTCGCCTGAGTTGGGTGTCTGGGACCCACCTGTACACCCTCCTTCTGTTCAGGCAGTCCAACCTCGCCTGCAAAAAGTGAACACAGTACTTTGCCAATCAGGAGGGATCATATCCATTTCATGAGGGCCCCCAGCCAGTGCTCGTTCAGAAAGAAAGTTTCTTTATAACCTGCTTTAAGTCAAGGTGGGACTTGGTGTTGAGTCTGCAGTGTTAGCAGCAACATGTTGGGGATGGTCTTAATACCCATCAGCACCAGCTCCTTGATTGCTTCATAATATTTGTTGTGATCCCTGATGTGGAAGGATCTCCAGGTTAGACTCGGGACAAGGTGGTGCATGGGGATCTGCACAGTGGCCACCTTTTGTGCAAGTGTGTGAAGATATGCATGTTTACATACGTATGTGGATAGCAGGGTGAAATGATGAGCCTTGCCTCCTTGGAGGGAAACCGGGTGGGCGGGCTGTCTCACTGTGTACTCTGGGTGTCTGGTGAATGTAGCACTATGTGCAAGTGTTGTCTGTTGAAAATAACTGCTGCCTTAACAGTCACAGTCTTCACTATTATCCCAGGGCCTATTTACTTAGCCTGACGGCCCTGCTCAGAGGTACAGGTGTAACCAAGCCAGAGAGCTGTGTATCATGCTAACCTCCCTGCCCTGTATTTTGTGGGGATGCAGGTTGAATTCCCTGAAGCTCGGATTTATGAGGAGACCCTGAATATTTTGCTGTATGAGGCCCAGGATGGCCGGGGACCTGACAATGCACTCCTGGAGGCCACAGGAGGGGCAGCTGGCCGCTCTCATCACCCGGATGAGGATGAGGAGCGGGAGCGGGAAAGGATCGAGCGTGTGCGACGGATCCACATCAAGCGGCCAGACGACCGGGCCCACCTCCACCAGTGACTGGGAGGATGGCCCAGCTGCCCCCTTGGCTCCCACCTCCCTCCCTTCCACTTAGACCCCTCAGGCTTCCAGGCACCTCCACCTCCCTGGAGTCTGGAGATCTTTTGTAACAAGCCAGGTGGTTATTTTGCTCTTTCTTGACCAGGTGACTGGACTGTTTGGACCCAGGTATACGTGCCCCTGTTGAACAACTCATCTGAGGCTTTGTGGGGCCAGGCTTTCTTGGTCTCAGAGGAAACGTATGAATGAGTGAGGTGTTGTGAGGACTTTCGTTGCAGTATTTATTTTTTGTGAGTGTTGACTACCTATTAGGGCTCCTTGGGTGACAGTCCCTAAAGGCTCACGTGACAATTCCTCAAGGGTCCCCACGCTACCTGTTCATGACCCTCCACCCTCAGCAGCCTGCCTTCTGGCTCCTGTGCACTGAGCAGGTGCCCCACAGCTCTGCTGGAAGGCTCTTCTGTGACGGAGTTTTGTGCCTGGTGTTACTATATAGGCAGGTATAGTTTATAGCAGTGACACTGGGACCTGATGAACTCCTTGCTCTGTCCCTTAGTATAGTAGACTTAAGGGGACACCTTTTGCTGCCTTGGCTCATCTTTGGTCTGATGCTTGCTGAGACACTGCCATGCTGGCAAGGAGCAGAGCCTACCCTGGCAGTGAGTACTCAGCTTTCCTGGCCCCTTTTCTGACTCCTGCCCTTCTGGTTGCTGACCTTTTGACCCACTCCATTCCAAGAAGGTCACCAGACTCACTTGCAGGTGTAGCTCACAGCTTGCCACTCCAGGGGATCCTGCCTCCTCTCAGCCTTCTTCCCTGTGGAGCTGAGCTTGCCTTCCCCTTTGAGAAACAGTGTGGCCCCTGCTGGTTGTCCCAGCCAGCTGCCTGCTTCCAGGCAGGGACACCTCATGCCTGCCCCAAGGGCACTTGCCTGCTCGGGCAGCCACCCTGCTGTTAGCAGCCATCACCTGCAGAGCCCTTCTTGTGTTTCTGATTTCTATGCAGAGTACAGCAGCCTTCGGTGAGCAGGTGAGAGGGTGTACAGACACCTTTGGTTCCCATGTGTCTCAGTTCATGTTTGTTGAAGGAATGTGTGTGACTGGGTGGGGATGTGTGTGTGTGGCCCTCAGTGGCATGGGCTGGAGCCTGGCTGTACACACGGTGCTTGTATAGGACAGACTTTCTCAGTTACCTACCTCCCAGTTTTCTTGTGCCTGTGCAGCAACAGAAGTGAATTGACTGATGACGACTGGCTGAGACTAGGTAGAATAGTTGCAGGGAGGTGTGCGTGTGTGGCAGGTAATGGGTGGGTTTTGTCTGCTTCTTAAGGGAATCGTTACTGTTTACCAAAGGTGTTAACGTGGGCAACCTTTGACGTGTATTCCAAAAAATGTGTTTCTATTTTGCAACGGTTTTTACACCTTAGCCTTTGTATGCCTTTCTTTTGTATCCAGCAGCAAAGCCTACAATAAAACTTTAAAGCAATCATGACCGAACCTAAAAATCATGTACTGGTAGATGCTTTTTGAAATGTTCTGTGGGGAACTTTTATATTAGGCCTTTGGATTTTATTAATTGCTAAGGAAAGGGAGCTTACAAAAGTGTTTTGTAAATATTTTATACTGTGTAAGTTTTAAATGCCAACCCTGTTGTTGGAATAAACTTTTTTAGAAAGTTACTGATGTTTTCTGTAGGAATGGAAAAGCCATGTATACATTGTTTTGTCAGTGTGTGTGTGAACAAGATGTTTGTGGAACACTGATTTGTTGGGGCTCCCATGCCTTAGGACCTGCCATTTCTGGTAGCTTTCTCTTCCTTCACTTTTCCTCTGACCTGGTACCTGTAGTTTCTCATCACTGCTTCCCAGGGATGTGAGCAGGTTTGTAAAACATTCCATGGTGAATATGCTGTTGGCCGGTCCACACTCTCAAATACTCTACAAAACCCTGATCTTTCTACTGCTGGCACCGAGGGCAAAGGTATTTATGAACCGTCCAAGTAAATCACTGGCCCTGGGATTTGGTAAAGAGTACAGTTTTATTATGTTGTAATAGCATTAAAACAATTTGGAACAGCTTTTGGTCCGTGGTGATGAAGTTCAGTTTAAGTCATCTAACTGGGGGGGGCCTGTGCCTCAGACTGCTCATGGCATGTCCTCCTCCACTGTTTGCTACGGATCAGCTGGCTGACCTCTGTAGCTGCCCCACCCGCTGGTGCCTGCCTGGACCTGGACCTTCCAGCTGCTACCCAGCATCCACATGTGAACCCCACCCGCCTTTCCCTCTGGAGTGTGTGCCCTCTTCAGGGCTCCACCCAAAGTCTCTAACACAGTTAAAGCATGTCACTGACTTTTGTCTCTGTGCTCTGAAAAAAATGCTATAAGTTTTAGAAGTAGACACTTTCTTATACAAGCATTTGTGGATCTATGTAAAATAAAAGTTACATCATACTTCTCTTTATATGTGATTTCTGGATCTTTTCAGAAATGTCCAGCCCAACTGAGCCATTGAATCAGGCAGTTTCCAGCAGAGGGCAAGGTAGAGCACCTGCATTCTGCTCCACAGCTTGCAGTTGCTGCGGTGGCAGGGAGAGAGCAGTCCAGCCCTGTAGTGTTGGACTTTAAGCACTGAAAGTCCTGGGTGAGAAGCAGAATCATGATTTAACATGGGGGTGCTGCACTCACCCCCATGAAAAACCAAACAAGTCCTTGAAACTTGCAAGTTCCATTTATTTAAAGCAAAACGCAATTGCATCTTTATGAAATTTATGTCCTTCAGACCACACAGTATTTCATGGTGTCTGGAACAGCTTGATGGAGGTAGAGAATCCATCATCTACCTAGGACATGCTGAGTGCCTGTTGAGAGTGGGTCCTATTAGGGCTGTTGAGAACTACCCCTTGGACAACTTGAGGTTGGCTCTCAGAAGACATTCTAATATTAGTGCCACCAGGCCACTGAGGAGCTGGGTCAGGCTTTGGAATAGCATGCCACTCAGCCTCTGCACATGGGATCCTTTTCCAAGAGGTGCTGGTATTTTTCATTGAACACGTGGCTAACTGGATTAATCTCCTGCTTCCCTGGCACCCTTAGTTGGAGCAGAAACAGCCATGGTATGGGTCAGACGTCATCCTGTATCAGGACTTCCTCCGGACCGACACCTGGAGGAGAGTTGCAATTTAGACACCTCTCTGCTCTTCTTACTGGACAGGAACCAGTAATCACTTCAGCTGGCAGCACTGACAGAGTGGGTGTGGGTGGCTGCGGAGCCAGCTCCACCTCCTCGGGGATGAGCCGGATTTAGAAGGTGGCTCACTGAGGCCTGTTGGCATCAGCCAAGCCAGTGGAGGAGGAAGCTAGACTGGTAGTGCGTGGAGGGGAGACGTTCACTCCCTCCAGGGTGTGGGTTTTAAGGCAGCACAGCACGTGAACTGCAAAATCACCTCACTGATTGACATTCAAAATGGTCCTCCTCTAACCTGTTCCTGAAAGGGGCTGTTAAGTTATAAAAGTTAAGTCCACAAAACAATTTTACAGGTAAACAGATTTACATGTATAGGAGATACTTTGCTTTTTAACTGCTATCAAGTAGTAATTCTTGGTATACATAGAAAATACATTTTAATGATTTAGCCACCTCTGATTTATACAAATCACTTCTATCAAGCTCTGGTGCTCTTTGCCAGTGTGGACTGGGGACCCTCGGCCCAGCACAGGGCATGGTCAGTGAGGCTGAGCCCCTGAGAGCTCAGCCTCAGTTCTCTTCCATGCAACCAAATCACAGTATCTGATTGGACTCCAGTATGTGGATTCCAGTGTGGAGACAAGGCAGTTCAGTATTTCACATCAACCTCTGGTTCATGGGCAACTAGAGGTGGTAAACCTTTTTGCCTTCTCATGTAGTGTTTAAATTCATGCATGTAATATATGTTTTTCCCCTCAGGTGTGGAATGGAGGGGAGAAACAAACTCATTTTTTTAGACCTATATTCTAAAACTACTTATCTCCCTCCGCGCCCCCCGCCCCCACCTAAGACAGCCACTCACCACTGTTAACCGACCATTTTTATCTTTATAGATTTGTTCTTCTGGTCCAGTATGGAAAACTATGGTGCCTTCTTTCCCGGGACCAATATAAAACTGTAAACTTAAAACACATAAAGTGACAAATTACCGACACATTGTTTTCTTCCGTCAGCTTTTGGTCTGCAAAATAAATTCATTGATGAAATTTTATTAGTTTCAAGATCAGAGTCCTGTTTCGTTATTGTGTTTAGTGCCTATTTGAGCAATCAAAAGAAGAATCCTTTTTTTTTTTTTTTTTTTTTGGCGGTGCTGGGGATTGAACCCACGGTCTTGTGCTTGCAAGGCAAGCACTCTACCAACTGAGCTATATCCCCAGCCCCAAGAATCCCATTTTTTACAACTGGACACCCTAGCTGTGTCTGCAGTTCAGTTTGTCCAAAGGCCCATCTGATGACTGAGGAACGAGCCACACATCTTCAAGCTGGAACTCTGACAGTGGCCTAAGTATTGCCTCTGGGAACTGCAGAACAGACGGCACTGTTCAAAGTACTCTGCTCTCTCTCCCTGTTCCACCTACCAATCTGCTCACTGGCTTGTAACAACTTGGAGCAGAGAAAAGCGCTTCTCCAGGAGCAGTCTGAGAACACCTCAGGTGTGGGCTTCAGCAATCCGCGCACCTCCACTGGCCAGCTAGGCGCCCTCTGGCACGGCATGCTGGTTAATCTGTGCTTCACTTGCCCGTGAAGTAAAAAAAAAAAGCTGGCAGCTAAGGGCACAGCAGTGCACACCTGCAGTGATTCTGGAGGCTGAGGCAGATCATGAGTTTGAGGCCAGCTTCAGCACCTTAGCGATATACCCTGTCCCAAAATAAAAAGGGCTGGGGTGTAGCTCAGTGATGAAGCATTTGCCTAGCATGTGCACAGCCCAGGGTGCAATCCCCAGTACTGCAAAAACAACAAAGGTGACAGTTGCTTCTCTCTCGAGAGAGAACTAGCCCTAGCACGTAGTGCATATCTGCATGCTAGGTGATTTACATTTATACCCTAAAGAAACTAGCCTATTTGATTAACCTGTAGGCAGCCATCAAAGACCAGGCGTCCACAGCAAAGGTGGGCTGTACTCTGCTCAGGCCCCGTGGCCCTCTTACTTGGGGGTAGCATTGCTCAGGAACATAAGCACCTTTTTTGAAAACTCTGGAAAGACTACCACTTCCCGAGGTCAATGAGGGGTCACCGACCTCTTCATTTCTCTGTATCCGAAGGGGAGAGGATGGAAAAAAGCCCCTTATCAGGGAGGGCAGGGGACACCACTGGGGACTTACACCCTACTCTCACCGGTGGACAGTGTTTGCTGCTATAGAGGACACAGGTGTGGGCAGAAAGATTGAATCTGCATCTCCTGGATCTGTGGGTATTTTGATACCAAGTTACTTCCCAGGCTGAAGAGGAAGCCACTCACCTTCCTTGAACAACATTGACCATGTTCTCCTTCTTCACCAACATGACAAGTTTAGTAACTGCTTCAAATACGTGTTCACACTGTAGGATGGCATCCCCCTGGGGCAAAGGAGAACACCATGGCTGCAGTGTTAGTGATAAAAGAAAAAGTTACTCAACTCTAACCCTGAGGGCTGGTGGCCGTCAATTACCTTTTGCTTGTGGTCTTCCGGTGACACATGAATGACCAAGATCCCATCACTCAGACTGCTGGTGGAGACACCTTAAGACAGATCCGGAGTGAGGGGCCAGAAGTGGGCAGCTCACATTAACAAGCCTAAAGAGCTGCACCCAGGGGCTCCGAGCCCACCCCAGCTTCCTCCTAGATTTGCAGAGGAGGATACGGGACTCTGCAGAAGCCAGCAGGCTACTGAACTGTGAGTTGAGACAAAGCCAGTTATCTTGTGGAAGGCAGTTATTGCCCAACCTGGATCCTCAGGCGGAGCAGAACAAGAGGCCTGGCCAGGCCCTGGCACCCTTCCCTGGAGCCCCCGCTGGCGGGTTGCTTCCTTGCTGGTACACCTAGCGCTGGGTCACCTCCAGGAATTGCCTGAAGATCACCTCCTTACCCCTGAGTGCTGAGTACTCTATTTTCTGCTTGACCTTGGCCACGTCCACCACATAAGCTGCTTTCCGAGTGAGGATGAGTTGCCGCTGCCGTGCCTTGAAGCCTTTCCTGTCGTACTTGACGACTGGGACACCGTACTGCAAAGAGGCTGGCATCACCCCAGGGGAAGGCGACCTTGTGGGGCAGGGGGCCTGGGAGACTTGCTTCCAGCACAGAGCTCAGCAGATTTTGCATGAATGGGTCTGTACTGCTTGCCAGGCTCTCTGTGTGGTAGACTTTGGTGCTCAGCTCTGCCATGTTGCCCTCTGGGGAAGCTGAGGCTGTGTCCATCCCGAGAGGAAGACACTCTGGGCTTGAAAATCCTCTCAGTCTGGGAGGAATCCAGTCCCACAGGCTCCCCAATGGGCAAGAACAGCCACTGCGCCACCAGCAGGGCCATGTTCACGCAGGCCAGGCGGCGGGCTAAGCAGGTACTGTCACCTCCCTGGTCCCCTCAGTGACCCATCACCCACGTCCACAAGGAGCAAGAGCTCAGGACCACTCCAGGGAGAAGACAGACCACCCCCTGCCCCTCACTAACACGGGGGTGCTTCCCAATTACATTCCGGGGTGCGTCTCTCAATTTCATAGAAAAGCAAGATCAAAAAGAAAACCAAGACAGTTTTTAGGACAACAGAGGAAAACTCCCAAGAACAGCAACCAGCATCTAATTGCCATTTGTCACCCAGTCATCTGAGTTATCACCCAGGGCAGCTCTCTCAGGCGCACCCCTGCATTTAAGTGATGCTTGCACACTCTCTGAAGAGAACAGGGCCTGCTTTCAAGCACCGTGGGGGATTCCCCGTGCAAGGTGGAGGACACCTGTTTCCTTACCTCAACTTTCTCGCTGCTAATTAGTTGAAGAACTTTGGGGTTAATGTCTCCTTCATCTAGGGAGAGAACCAGACACCCCGAATCATCACCAAGTACCAGCCCTGGAGAGAAGGCATGGCCACCTGTGGGTTTGGTCGAGGTCTCGGCTGGGGAAACAGCTGTCAGAAAATGCTGGAGTCGTTGAGCACCTTCTCTGGATGTGTTTAGAGCCGGGAAACAGAATACACTTGGCTAAAAAATGCACCCACCTATCCGGCTATCAGCGAAGGGCTGGTTTAAACTATCTGCATAGCCTTCTTTCCTTCCACTGAATATTTCACTTGCAACCACCTTTTGCTCCATCTGGTAAAACAAAAGTACAAAAAATGTAGCTCTGGACTGCCTTTGGGATAAAGGAGCTTTAGATCCACTGTGTTGTGCCCTTTGTTGGCTAAACCGTAGGAGCCTTGTTATACTTTGGCTCTCTCTGACCAAAAAGCCCCCCAAGTTGTATTGGTAGAGACTGGAACCAACTCTTGTGCAGGTCCCCTGACTTGCACTGGCTTCCCCAAAGTGGAGTTTTCGGAACTTCAGAGAGCCATTTGCCTCTGTAGATCAGAGCTCAGCAAACTGTGGCCCCAGAGCCAAGTGCAGCATATTTAGGAAAGTTTTATTGGCACGCAGCTGTGCCGTCATTCACGCATGTGCACTACTTCCCTGCGATAGCTGCAGAGCTGAGTAATCGCAGCAAAGACCATGCCACCCGCAGAGCCCAGGGTCTTCACACTCCAACCCGTTAAGGCAGCACTGCCGTGGAAAGGGTCCCTATTCTCCAGGGCAGAGGCCAGCTGGATTGTTTCCATGGTGACAATACAGAGCTCTGACTAACACGAGCTGACGCTAAAGGCCCTGCGCTTGTCTCCTCAGCTTGTCACGGTCTAGGGGCTAGCGAGGCCCTTGGCTTGTGGGTGGAATGGTGGACACGGCCTCTCGACACTCACAGTCCCCACTGCAGGACCGGCACTCGCCCCCTCCTCCGTCCTGCCTGCCCACCAGCACCACATCCCCACGTCCCTACCAGGGCTCTCCACTCCGCCGTGACCCCGCAGCAGTACTTCCGAACCAAGTTCCTCATGCACATCTTCCTGAGCAGGTTCGAAGCCTGTGTGGAGAACACACTCCTTCCCACCTGCTTGCCTCGCACCGCCCTGGGTGGCAGCCACCCAAACAGAAGGTTTGGAAACAGTAGAACACTACCACATACAATGTGGTTCAAGGCCAGCATTAATATCGTATCATCAAAGCAAAATAGTCAATTTCACTTAAGCAGTGGTTCTCAAACACGGTCCTCTGAGGCTCAGCCTGTGAGAATCCTAGAAATTCTGACTTAGCAGGTCTGGGGTAGAACCCAAGAATCTTACAGTAGCCTCCCCATCTACATTCCAGATGCAGGGTCCATAGACCATCTTTTTACATTTATTTTTGGTACCAGGGATTGAACCCAGTAGTGCTTAACCACTGAGCCACATCCCCCCCTCCTTTTTTTTTTTTGAGACAGGGTCTCAGTAGGTTGCTTACAGTCCCAATTGCTGAGGCTGGCTTTGAACTTGAGATCCTTCTTTCTCAGCCTCTCAAGCCAGTGGAATTACAGGTGAGCCCCACCACATGTGGCCCCAGCGCAACTTTTGAGAAACTTTTTAACAATCATTAGACCTATTGGGAAAGCTCCATCATGGATATAAACCATTCAAAATTGCCCTAAACAAACCCCCACTGGCTCTGTGAGTCTAGGAAGGAGGTGATGCATTCTGGGTCCAGGGTGCCCATGTCACTGGCAGCCCCCAGTTGAGTCCTTACGTGTTCCAAGATGCCAGGAGGCCTCAGCCAGCTCTTGTCTAAGACATTCTTTGGAACATGATACCGAAGATTCAGGATGTAGTTCTTGCGCACGAACACTATGAACTCCTCGTTGTCGGGACAGAGGGGTTTGTCACGATGGATGAATCCCTTGATGAACCTCGGAAGGCAAGTGTTCTGTCAGAGACGTGCCTTCTCTTCCCATTTGATTCAGAAGCCAAAGTAACAGCTGGTTAAAGCGACCACATAGGCCAGAAGCCAGTAACGAAGCCCACAGGCCAGACCTGCCCCAAAGATATGTTGTTTAACCCATGCTGCTTTGTGTTTTGACTCATTTGAGTTAGCTGCCAATTTTAAAAGTTGGGAGGTCTTGCCTAAAAGCCAGATTTTCGCTTTCCTTGAATAATGGAGTGTTCTGTCAGCATTGGCCTGCTGCACCTCCAGGGCAGCAATTGACTGGGATAGAATGGTTACTGCCCTACTGAAGTGAACTGAACTTTCCAGTTTGCCTTAGTCCCCACCACACCCTATTGCCTTGTCTCAGCTCATGAGACTCTCGATTCACCTGCCTGGCTTCAGAAGGCATTTGCCTTTGTGACTTTCTAGGCTTAGAGAAAGTAAAATGTACTGACTTGTGATCACTATCAAATTTGGGAGCTCAGAGCAAAGAGAAGATCTTTCTGCAAAAAGTCAAATATCACAAGAACTCAGCCACGCCCAAGACCATCCTCTGCAGCATACCACCATCGAGTGGCCTCTCCTCCCTGTCACAGCTGAGAATTTACCTTCTTATTATCTGCACCGCCCACCTTCTCCTTTGGACCTCCTTTCGAGCCAGGACTCCACGCCAGTGGGCTTCCAGTTTGGTGGCTGAAAGAGTCCATTGCTGGCATTAGCAAGTGAGCATGGTCACAGGTAAATGTAAATGGCCTCTCCAGGACTCAGCCACTCAGCGCACATCTGGATCACCCACCAGTGTGCTGTGCAGTTCCAGAGATGGAAAGTCCAGTGCATGTCATCGATTCTTACCTGGGGACGCTCAGGCAGACAACTAGACCGGGAAGAGAGAATAGAGGGCGTTGTGGGAGGCTCCGGGGAAGCTGGAAATTACACATGAGGTTTCCCAAGTTCTTTTTCAGGGACAGGAGTGGTGCTTGTGATGGTATTGATTAGTCATACCACCGCATTTAGTCTCACCTGGCACTGACTTTGATTTAGTTGTCAGCATTTAAAAATTGGGATAAGTTAAAACACAAAAATCAGATCCTGGCAGGTCTCCCAATTCTTAAATATTTTCAGATTTTTTTTTTGGTTATATAGATTTTTTAAATGCCTTTCCACCTGCCAGAACTGCACTGTTTCTTTTACACAAGCACAAGCAACTGGAAATAACCCAAATGTCCACCGACAGAACTGGGTCATGGAACACCCAGCTCAGGGGCCGACTGTCATAAATAATATTCAATGGCGGCACAGCTAGGCACATTCATTTATGTTGTCCAAAACTTCTTTCATGCTACAGGGTTGAGTAGCTGTAATAGGGCTCCCCATACCCCCAAGATCTTGCTGACCCATCAACACAGAGGAATACTATGCAGCCATGGAAATGAATCAATTTGCACATCAGGTTGAATTCCAAAAACAACGCAGAGGGTAACCTGATGGCCAGAAAATACCAACAGTACGATTTTCTTCAGTTCAAAACATGCCAAATGAGAAATAATTTAGTGATGCGTCCACAGATGTCAAAACAAGAAAATAAGTACTGAAAAATCCAGCAGAGATTGCATTTTAGAAACGGGGGTGGGGCATCGGTCAACCCATAGCGCTAAAAGGTTCTTCACGCCTCCCTGTTATGTTTGAAACTCTTTTTTTTTTCTCTTTTTTTTTTAAGTTACAAGTGGACAAAATGCCTGTGGAGCAAACATAGGCCTTTGTGCTGTCATCTCCGGTCAATAAGGTAACCCTGAGAAGGCGCCAGGTTGCCAGGGCTAGGAGAGAGCATGGAGCTGCACCTAGGAGCTCTGGAAGGCAGGCAGGGGGGCTCCTGCTGACTTCTTACCTGCTTCCCTCTTCTTCACGTACTCTCTCCTTCCGAGGCAGCCCTTGTATGTGGCTTGGATCCTTGCAACTTAAAACAGAACCAGAGTTGTGGTGGGACGACTTTCGCTGGTTATCTTTGTGATTGTGACCTCCCAAGGGGCACCTGAGGCATGGCCTTTGAAGGTCGGGGAGCCAGGGCCCTGGTTGCTGTTTCAGCAGGGCAGAGATGCGAGCCGGCACGCTAGGGTAGGCCTGCCTGCCGGACACTGTCCAACAGCAGCTTCTCTTCTGCCTTTGTCTTTCCTCCCCAAGGTCAGGGACAGCCCCGGTGGTGAGGGCCGCTGTTCCCATGAGGTGGTCCAGTTCACCCTGGTGCCGCACCCCAGAGGTGGACAGCATCTGCACACTCACAGCTAGACACAGGGACCTGATGGCAGGGACACTTGCTGGACCCACTGAGGTGTGTGAACGCAGGGTTGAGTGGCCACAGAATGCCCCCCCGCCCCCCGCCGCCTCCATCCTCATCAATGCCCCCATAGTTGACAGGTCCTGCCAGAGGCCAGGTTGATGAGGGCCTGGCAGATCAGCAGCACATCGCCCAGGAGTTGGGCAGAGATGCCAACTCAGGCACACTGCAGCCGGCTCAGCCAGCAGTGGGACCTCCACCACATCCCCAATGGGTGCCTGCTGCTGTGGAGGTCAGGAAGGAGACCATTGAGCATGGTGGTGACAAGCCTGGGCCTTGAAACCAGCCCTATGTCCAAGCCCCAGTGTGCTGCTCACAAGCCGTGTGACCTTCAGCAGATTACCAATGTCCCTGTGCCCCAGAGCCTCTGAGTATAAAGTAGGGATGACAACGCTTACGCCATAGGTTTGTTCTGAGAATGACATTGTGGGGTAATCGAGAACTTAGTGTGCACCCAGCACACAGCAAGTCACTTAGGAGTGGCCAGTCCTTCCTGGACTGGTTTAGATTCCCAGGAAGTCCCTGCCCCTGTGCATCACACTCCTCCTCACCATATGATTTTCTCATTTACCATTTACAACGAACACTCTGGCCACAGGCTTTGAGGTTGTATCTGCCAACAGCAGGTAATTACTGGGTTTCTAAAGACCTGAATCCATCCAAGGGCGATGGACTCTTGTGGTTTTAGGTCCCAGCCTGCACAACCAGGTGGGGTCCCAGAACTAAGAAGGCACTGTGCCACTCAAGTTTCTGCCTGCGGCCAAGCTGCCCTCCCAGCTCTTGTTTAAACCACCAGTGCACACGTACCTTACCCTCATTCTGTATCTTGTTCCTGGTTTCCAACATGAATATTTCTTTTTTGTGGAGGAGGAGGTACAGGGGTTGAACTCAGGGGCACTCAACCACTGACCCCCATTCCCAGCCCTATTTTGTATTTTATTTAGAGACAGGGTCTCACTGAGTTACTTAGCCTCACTTTTGCTGAGGCTGGCTTTGAACTTGTGATCCTCCTACTTCAACCTCCTGGTGTGCTGGGATGACAGGCATGGGCCATATGCCTGGCCCAACATGAATATTTCTAACGTCATATGGGACACTCATGTTTAATAGTTATCCTCCCAATTTGGCCTTATTCGTTTCAAGTCCTATTGAAAACAGGGCAGAAAAAAAATCATACCTAATTGGTGTTTACTAAATTCAAAGGCATCTTCGGTAGCAAACAGAGTTCTGGGGAAACGAATGAATATTTTGGTTCTAGAAGTGAAAAGAAATTTGTTAATTGTTAATTGGGTCAGTTACCCACTGTGGTGGTTGAAGAGCATCCCCCTGAGATTCATGTCCACCCAGAAACCTCAGAACGTGGTCTTTGGAAAGAGGGTCTTTGTGGATGATGGAGATATCAGACTGAATAAGCGTGGACCTTAAATACCAGGGAAGTGTCCTCCCAGGAGACAGAAAAGGAAGTCCTAGGAAAGAGGCCACGTGAAGACTGAGGCGGACCAGAGTGCCGCCACCAGCCAAGGCAGGATCCAGAAGGGGCACTGCCTTGCCCACACCTCCATTCCGGACTCCCAGCCTGCGCAAACTGGGAGAGAATGAATTTCCCTTGTGCTGATTTGTTGTAAAGCTCTAGGAAACAAATCCACCACGCTAACCTGAAATTGCCACAAAACACGCTCCTAGGCTTTCAAGCGTAGTAAGAAGACCACAAGTCTAAGCTTTAAAGACCCAGCAGCTCAGGTTGTCTGTCCTGCCCACACCCTGCCGTGTGAGGGAAACTTCCCGGGGCAGCCACTGGGAGGCGGTAGTGCACAGTGTCCCCTGCTCCAACTTTCCCCTCCCAGGTCATCCCACCTGGACAGACCTCCCAACTCTGACCTCCATGACCTGCTTCCTACGAAGTGCGGTGCCTGATTCCCCTCAGGGATCTGGATTGGACTGAATAAGTAACTGATTCTTGGGTCCCAGAATAAAAGCCCCAAGGTAAGCCCCATACCAGAGGGAGATATTATAGATTCAAAGGCAGAGGTGCCTGAAGTGGGGGCCCTGCCATCTGGGAATGGGTCCTCTTCGTGCCTGTTGGGCCACTGTTCTTGCAACCAAATGAACCCTGACCACAATGGCTAGCAGAACAGACTCTGATCATCATCCCAATCATCCTACTGAGTCGTGCCTGAAGTGAAGGCCCAGCATGTGCAGGGCCAACTTGGGAGGATAACTATTAAAATGGGTGTCCCATATGACATTAGAAATATTCATGTTGGGCCAGTGAAGCTCTCAACATGTGCAGAAGTTCCCAGCTCACAGGTAACTTCAACTCTATTGATAAGGCATCTGGAAACCACTTTCCGGGATGGCAAAGATGATTTCACATTGCAGAGGTCCTAACACCACCTCCAGGAAGTCACACACACCTTTCAATAATGAAAGAACCTAGGCTCAGAGGTCGTGGGGGGGTGTCTATCTGCCATAGCCCCTCTTCCTTTTGTACACAGAGACTCATACCAGCCACGGGACCAGAGGCCCCCTAAGAACTCCATCTCCTTTTCCAACCATTGAGAGCCACATTTAAATTGGGCTTCACAGCGAGGCTGTGGATGGATGCGGATCAGTGTGTGGAGTGTCAGGCCACAGGGAACAGGTCAGTTGACAGCTTGCTGACCACTTACCTCCCTAGCTTGTACTCCTCGGGTCTGTAACCGATGTAGGTGATCAGCCGCTCCACACCCTCTCCCGGAGGCCCGTGCCAGTGTGGCCAGGTGTCTGGGCACAAGGACTTGTACCTGCCAGGAGAGGAGAAGGACACTGAGAAGCCCTCTTGGGATAGCATCTGCCCTCCCACACCATCCCAGGGGTCAGTGCAGCTCCCTGCGCTGTGAGACCTCTCACACCAGCTTCCTCCGACTCAGCGTGGCAATAAGGAGCCTGGTCCCATGATGTGGGCGGTTCGGCCTGTTTTTAGGAACGAGGACATCATGGGACCCTCAACCCCAGTAATAGTCTACCCCTAGGAGTGTCCCCAGGAGAAACAAAAGAAGACCGTGTCCAACAGAGACAGAGCCCAGAGCTGGACAATCCTCCTGTCCATCCAGGGACTGTTAACAGGCTGACAAATGTGTCCCCCACCAGAAGAAAGAGGACCACAGTTGGAAGTGACAGAGGATTTTCCTCCAGGGTGATTCTGGCGCCTGAATCCACCCTGGCCCCTTCTCGGGAGCCACATGCTGACCCTTACCCAGGCTCATTCTTGTTTAAGGAAGGGTCCCCACCTGGCCTCATGTCTCTCTGTCACCAGTCCCCCCTCTCAGGAGTAAGCTCCAGGAGGCAGGGGAGGGGCCTGTCCTGTCCTCTGCTGTCCCCTGCACCCTGCACAGAGGAGCGGCCAATAGTGTTAATGGCCAGAACAGAGGAGCCCCAGAAGGCCCCAAAGGTAGACACAAGACAAACGGAGTCCCAAACCTGCAGGACTGTGGAAGTGTCACGTGTGTGTGTACGTGTGTACATGTACGTGTGCACATGTACGTGTGTATGTGTTTGCATGGGTGTAGGTGTGTACGTGTATGCTTGTGTGTATGTGTTTGTATATGTGTGTATGTGTGTTTGTGCATGTTTGTGTATGTTTTATGCATGTGGGTGTGCATGGCTGTACATGTGTGTATGTGCATGTGTGTATGCATGTGTACAGGCATGTATGTGTTTGTATGTGTGTATGTTTGCATGTGTATGTACATTTGTGTGTATGTGTGTGTGCATGGGTGTACGTATGTGTATGTGTGTGCTTGTGGTTTGTATGTGTGTGTATATGTGTGTGTGCATGTATATTTGTGTGTGTGTTTGTGCATGTTTGTATGTTTGCGTGTTTGTGTGTGTGTGTGTGTGTGGCGTGAGTGTTGGGGAGAGGTGGCGGGCATGCTGCCCTGCCCAGAGGATGGACAGGGCTGTGAGCGAGCTACCGGCAGCTGATGGAACCTGGTGGAGGCCGCGGTGTGGCCGGAAAGGAGAAGCAGGAGAAAGGCGCAGACTCCCGTGGTTCCTGGGCAGGTGGACTGGCAAGGCCAGGGGCGTGTGCGCCGTGACCTCTGAAGACCCCACTTTGTCCTGCTCATCGTGAGCTCCCGTCCCTTTTTGGTAGCCCCTAGTCGCTCGCCGGTCACCAGCGAAGCGGAGGGAGGGGGGCGCGTCCCCTGCGCCTGAGCGGGGGTCGCAGGTGAGGAAAGGGTCACAGCGCTGGAAACGTCGTGGGGACCCCTAGCCAGGAGCGCGTTTCCAAGCCCCCGCGCCGCGCCGCCCGGTCTCTGACCCGAGACCCAGGCCCCTGCCCCGGTCCTCGCGCTGTCGCCTGGCTAGGCTGCCCCTGGCTGCAGGTCTGCGCGTGGCTCTCGCCCTCGGAGGCTGAAATGAATCCGAGACAAGGACCCGAAATGGGTTCCACTTTCCCCCGTGTGAGGGACGGGTTTATGCCACAGCTGTTGAAATTGCGAGCTGAGTGGCGCTCCGCCGTGGGTATCACATGGGAGGCGATGGCTCTTTGGGGCTTCAGATCCACACAGCAAAGCTACCTTTGCAGGAAGTGCTCATACTTCCGACGGTAGGCAAAGCCGGCCCGTCTCACCCGCAGGTGCTCCATCAGCCCCAGGTACTTGATCTGGTGTCTTATGAGGAAATCATCGAACTTGCCTTTGCAGAAACAGAAAGCGGGGTGACCATAAAGGACCCTGTGGCTTCATTTCAACCAAGACAGACCAGAGGTTCAAGCTGAGGGTCCATGCACTGAGTCTGGTCCCTTTTCTCAGGCCTTAATTGTGTTCTTTAGATGGGGAAATCTTAGAGGACAATCTAGACTCCTGGTCTCTCCAAAAAATTCATGAGATTTGGACATCCTGGGCCCAGAGTCACATGCAGCAACTGGTTAGAAGGGGACGGTGTCACCACCCTTTGAGATGTGGGAGGAGGAGGGGCTCTCTCCAGTTTGCCACAGTTCCCACTACTCCCTATTGCCTCACTCCCAGTCAGCTTCACTCATTGGCTCAACCTGTGTGGCCTCCGTAAACCTCTGATTGTGGGCCTTCCTTAGAGATCATGGCAAGGGCTTAGAAAGTACCCAAGTCGTGGGCCATTTTGGAAGCTGCCTCACTGTCTGAAAAGCCAAGTTGCTTCCCCTGGCTCTGACACCTGCCTGGCTCACCCATGTGGCTCCCATCACTGAGCAGGACTCACTCTGGAGCATCAAAGGAACGCCATGGCTGATTCATTCACCTTCTATCATCGATAAAGGGAAGTGACAATGCACAAGAACCCCGGTACGGTGGTGGCCTTTAGGCTCCTAACCCCCAGCCATCCTGGTCTGCCCCCAGCCTCCTCCCCAGAGCTCAGTGTTCAGAGCCATCTGTCACTCACTGGGCTCCTTCGTGTCATTGGGCTTGATGCAACGGATGTAGGAAGGTTCCTTGGAGATGAGAATTTCCAGGAGGCTGCTCAGACTGTTCTTGAACTGGGTCCCCACCTGTGGGTCGAGAGAAGGCACTGGGTGGACACCGCGGCTGGCAGCTGATCACCCTGGAGCAGGAGTCCCCTCTACCCAAACTCCTGACAGATGGTCCCCTTGTTCCTGTTTTGCCTACTAGGTTGGCCTGCACCAGGCTGATCTGGTCCAAGTTCTGCCTGGGATCCTGCTGGCTCGGGAGCGTCTCACAGGAACCAGCGCCTCTGCCGGGCCCACTTGCCCACTTCCTCTGTATTTCCCCGATGCTGCCATCCTGACCCTCTACTGTGATGAGTTATTTACTGCAGGATGTTTTCTTCCGCCCTCTCCCCATAAGTGGGAAGCTCCTGGAAGGCAGGGACCTCTCGCTGCCCTGCTGTTGTTAAGCCTGAGCCCAGTTCAGTGCCGGGTGCGTAGCAGGTGTGCAATGAACATCTGCAGGTGGAAGACTGGCAAGGAATTTGTAGTAGAACTCAGTCCAGAAGGATGCTTCCCAAACTGGGGGAGGGCGACTTAAAAAGTGCAGGTAACTGAAGTCCCTTCGCCCCCAGGGATTTTTTTCCTTTCCAAATCTGCATAGGCATGTTCTTGCCACTCACCGTTGGGGGCCTCCTCCGGCTTTCTAACTCAGCTACCAGGAAGCACTCCCTCAGTATGCTGTTGTTGGACCTGCACAGCACCTGGGAGTGAAGAGAAGTGAGACCATATCTGCTGTTTCAGAAATCACTAAGGAACTTCAGGAAACTCGGAAGTGTGCAGGTAGCCAGGTGCGGTGGCGCATGCCTGCAATCCCAGGGACTCCAGAGGCTGAGGCAGGAGGATAGCCGGTTCGAGGTCAACCTCAGCAACTTAGCAAGGCCCTAAGCAACTCAGTGAGACCCCGTCTCTACATAAAAAATAAGAAGGGCTGGGGATGTGACTCAGTGGTTAAGCACCCCTGGGTTCAATCCCTGGTATAAAAAAAGTGTGCATGAGATAATAGTCATTTGCTTCTTAGGCACTTGATATTCCTAACTTACAGAATAGGGACAAAACACAAGCAGATGTAGAAGGAGAGTCTGGGGGTGTGGCTCAGCCCTTGCCCAGCATGCTGGGTTCCATCCAGCACTCCCCCCCCTAAAAAAAGAAAAAAAGAAGCAAATGTTCACATGCTATATCCACTAAGTGTGTTTCCAGTCTAGCTCAGCTGCAAAGAATCAACAACTCTGAGAGTGGTCTCCAAGGCAAGGAGAAAACACAAGATAGAACCTCATGCACAGTGCTATTATTGTACAAAGAAAGAACACACACTCACACACACAGACACTCACACACACAAACACTCACACACCCTAGCCTGCGTCATCCCCAGAGGGACGCACAATCAACCAGAAAGAACTGACTCTCAGGAAGGATATTTGGTGATATAGGGCCAAGAACATGAGGTTTGGCACTCTTCAATTTCCATCTCCCATCTACTTATTTTTAAAATAATCTTCATTACCAAAGTCCTTCATTTAGAAATAAATTTAATTTTATACCAAAAAATTTTTCCTTATTTCCACACAATGGAATATTATTCAGTCTTATAAAAGGAAATTCTGGCCCATGCCGCTGCATGGATTGACCTTGAGAACATAATGCTAAGTGAAAATAAGCCAGTCACAAAAAGACGACTATTGTGTGAGTCCACTTATGTGGGGTCCCTGAAAGAGTCCAATTCACAGAGATAGGAAGTGGAATGGGGGATGCCAGGGGCTGGGTGAGAGGGAACAGGAAGTGGTTAGTGGTTATTGAGTTTTGCAAAGTGAAAAGAGTCATGGAGACTCTTTGTAAAATGTGGTGAACATACACAACACTACCGAGCTTTAAAATGATTGTTAGGGTGATGTCTTATGGACACCCACCATCAAAATGCCATAATCAAATTATTTTTTAATTGAAACTTTTGTTTGTTGAAAGCATCCCAATCCTAAACCAGCAGTGGCATGGACGAGTAAGTTCAGGGTGGGAGAGAAAAAATGTCAAGTGATCCATCTTGAAGTCAGAAAGGGACCTTCAGCCCAGGCTGGTGAAGGGAGAGGTCTCCTGGGGATGCACGTGGCTGTTGCCACAGGGTGGGGGGCAGGGGGAGGGGCACAGGGTTTCTGTGTGTTCACCAGGCTCTCCACTCCTGAGTCCTTCATAGCAGCCCCCCAAAGAGGGCATCATCAGACCCCCTGCCAGCAATAGGGACATCTGCCAGGAAGTCCCCAGCCGAGAAGGGGTTGTGTGGGGCTCAGACACAGACCAGCCACCTGGAGTCGAAATTCAAAGTTAGCAATCGCTTATCCACGCTGAACCCAAAGAGGCTGGGACTGAGTGTCCTCGAAGAGGCAGAGAAAGTTCAGGAAGGGCCCAAAACACTTCTGAGACAAACTGTGGGCCCTTCACTCTGAAAACGTCACCTCTATGTGAGCTTGAATAAATTTAACTAATTCAATGAAATTTTTTTTTTTTTTTTTTGGTCCCAGTCAGTTAGCTAATTTAATATGAAGGCTTTAAGAACCCAGGATTTCTCTGATTAGTGAGATCTAGGGAATAAGATCAGAAATTTCATTGGTAGGTCCAGGGGTGAATCTCAGATCCAGCTCCACCTTGTGACCTTCAGCAAGCTGCGACCTCTCTGGGTTTCAGTTTCTTTTCCTCAGGTGACGTCATACCAGTATATCCTCACACAGAAAAGTATATCCAGCACCAAAAAAGAAATCTCCACTGTTCCCTATGAACCACACACTGCTGAGCTCTCAGGCCCCTCTCCTGACAGGACCCCTTCCTAACACACTCTAGCTCATCTGGGCCACAGGGCCTTTGTACATGCTGGTCGCTGTACAGGAAACACTTCATCTCTCTATGGCTCTTTGGTCACAATTCCTTGTTAACTTCCTTTATAGCACTTCTCACTGACAGAACTTCTTTGTGCATACACTTATTCCCAACCCTCAGCCCCAACTTGAAGTCCCACCAGAACAAGGACCCTGACTTGCTCACTCACTGCTGAAACTCCAGAGCTAACACCCGGAGGATACCACATGCCTGAGCCATTCATGGAGTGAAGGGTTGGCACAGCTGATCTTAAACATTCTTCTGGCCATGGCATGCTGGAGTCCATACAAAACGCACAGATGAGAAAGATCCAGAGGCCAAATCTACCCCCAATTCCATGCCATAGGGGAACTCTCGTGGGACATCTCGCAACCCTCAGAAATACACGGGGTTAAGTGGCCGACTTACTTCTTTCAGGTGTCTGTAGAGGAGATCATTGTTTTTTTCCAAGAATCCTGTAAAAAAAAAAAAAAAAAAAAGTAGTTTGAATCAATTGCTTTTTCTTTTTTTTTTTAAAAAAAAGTGCAATTCCATCCCAACTGATGGAAAGAGTAATCCCTACACCGCTGGCCACTCCTCATACGGCCAGCAGCCTCCTTCCCAGCTGTGGCCCCATAGCTTTAGAGGGGCCGGGCATCCATGGAGGGTTCGCCATCCTTGGTCGAGAACCACACCTGAATCCCTGACCACATTGGGATCTGACCCCAGAGGGTATCACGTGAATGCACAGCCTTTGCGCTGGGGGCTCAGCACAGACTCAGTGCACTGAGCCCTTGTTCAGCAGCAAAGAAACCTGCAGGCCATTCCCCAGGAACAGTGCAGGAGGTGGAGGAGGAAAGCTGCCCACCGAGACACAGCCACCTTAGGCATCTCGGCTGTGGTCCCAGCAGCCTCTCTGGGTTCCAGCTTTCTCCAACTCCAAAAGCTGGGTGACGACATTCATTTCCAATCTCGTCAGTTAAACCAGCAACCAAATGGCACTGGCAATCAAAACCTGCTAAAAATGGCCTGCGTCAGAAAAGACATGTGGACGACTTCTGAGAGGATGATTTTAAGCCGTGGAAACTAACACATGCCATCAGATTGACTAGGATAACCACCTGTGAGGTCACAGTGCAGTGGCGTTAGATACCTCCATGTTCTGGGCGGACATCACCACCGCCCATTCCCACTGGGGATTGATCCCAGGGATGCTCAACCACTGAGCTACACCCCAGCCACACCCTCCTCCACTTTTAATTTTATTTTTGAGTCTGGCTAAGTTGCTGAGGCTGGCCTCAAACTTGTGATCCTCCTGCCTCAGCTTCCCAAATAGCTGGGATCACAGGCATAGCCACAGCACCCAGCTTCCAGAACTTTTTAAATATCCCAAATTGAAAGTTTGCATCCATGAACAACCTCTCCCCATCCCACTCAGTGGAAAGGACCACTGTACTTTCTGTCTCTGTGGATCTCCTCTTCTAAATGCCCCATGACCATGGCAACATACAGTAGGCGTCCTTCTGTGACAGGCTTAGTGCCCTGATCATAGAGTCCCCAGTCCATTGTGCTATGGCACGTAGCCTTTTAAAGACTAACTAATTTGCTGTCCCTTGCATGTAGCATATTTTGTTTATCCTGCCACCGTTGGCTCCTGAGCTCTTTCCACCTTGGCTGTGGTGGGTAACCCTGGTGAACTTGGATCTACCCAGCTGTCTGTCTGGATCCCCGTGTTCCGCCCTCTGCGGCACAGACCCAAACTCACCTTTGCTAGAACCTTTAATTCCACAGTGCCACTTAGGGAGATTTATCCTGCGGTTACGATGGGTAAAAACTGGCCAGGTGAAACACCCAAGATGTTAAACAGGGTAGTGCTTATAGAATAAGAAGCTGGACGAAGGCGGTGATCACCTAGTACATGCCAGGACATGACCCCTGGGAGAGGGCGTGCTGCCAGAGGAGAGTGGGTGCAGGGCAGGGGCAGAAGGCCTGGGTCTGAACCTCAGCTCTCCCTCTTACCAGCTGTGTGACCTTGGGAGAGCTACTTAACTGCTCTGAGCTCAATGCCCTCAGAGATTAAAAGGGGGAAACAAAATCACAGTGAGATACCCTTGTACCCACCAGAATGGCTATGATAAGAAAGACAACTACAGATGTTGGCAAGGATGTGGAGAAGTGAGGGCCTTCCTGCATTGCCGGTGAGAATGTAAAATGCTGTAGCCGCCTGGAAAAACAGCCTGGCCATTCCTCAGAAGGCTAAGCATGGAGTCACCCTGTAACTTGGCAGTTGCCCTCCCAGTTTCATGCCCAGGAGAAATGCACAGGTGTGTCCACACTAAAGCTTCCACCGGCAGGTCTGTGACAGCATTTTCACAATAGCCAAACAGCGCAAGAAGCGTTTAGGTGATGTTCATCGACCCATGAGTGCAGGCACACTGAGGTCTACCCAGGCATCAGAATAGTATTTGACCATGAAAAGGCATAACATGGAGAACCTTGGAACATTATGATAAATAAAAGAAGGCCACCACAGTTGGCATGATTCCAGCTAGAGTCCTGTTCCAGAGTAGGTGAATCTATCAAGGCAGAGAACAGATTTGTTTTATGCCTAGGCTGAAGGGACTGAGGGGACAGGAAATGAGCAGTGACCCCTGTGTACCCAGAGTTTCTTTGTGAGGTTATGAAATGTTCTAATATTTATCATGGATGGTCGCCCAACTCTGAATATACTAAAGCCCATCAAATTGTACACTTCTGTGGAGGGAATACAGAATATGAATCTCTATTGCTTTTTAAAAATTGGGTGGAATGTGAACTATGTTTCAGTAAAGTAGTTATATAGAAAAGAAATAAAATGATTGTCTTTATGGCTGAGTAATATTCCATTGTGTATATATACCACATTTTCTTTATCCACTGATCTGTTGAAGGGCATCTAGGTTGGTTCCATAGTTTAGCTATTGTGAATTGAGCTGCTATAGAAATTGATGTGGCAGCGTCACTGTAGTGTGCTGATTTTAAGTCCTTTGGGTATAAACCGGGAAGTGGGATAGCTGGGTCAAATGGTGGGTCCTTTCCAAGTTTTCTGAGGAATCTCCATACTGCTTTCCACAGTGGCTGCACCAATCTGCAGTCCCACCAGCAATGTATGAGTGTGCCTTTCTCCCCACATCCTCGCCAACGATTATTGTTGCTTGTGTTCTTGATGACTGTCATTCTGAAGGAGTGAGAGGTAGTTTTAATTTGCATTTCTCTAGTTGCTAGAGATGTCAAATGGATGGAACTGGAAACTATCATGCTAAGTGAAACAAGCCAGTCCCCAAAACCAAAGGTCAAATGTTCTCCCTGATACGAGGATGCTGACGCACAAGAAGGGGAGTGGACGGGGAGAACAGAAGGTCACTGGATCAGGCAAAGGGGAATGGAGGCGGGGAGGGGACAGGAGAGTCAGGGCAGTGAGTCAGCGTGGCTTCCTGCCTTCCTGCCTAAGCACACGACCCGGGAAATCCCGCGTTGTGTCCGGCCGTAGGCGCGGGATTCTAATGAGAAGTCATGCCCTGTGTCTGTATGATAGGTCAGAATGTCTTCTACGGTCACGTACATCCAAAAAGAACAAATAAAAAAAGAGAAAGGAATGAAAAAGGCTTCAAGGTGGCGTGCTGGAGCGCAAGGCTGGGCACGGTCGCCCGCCTGCAGGGACGCCCAGGCACTCACCCTTGGTGCAGTAGGTGACCTCCCCCGCGTAATGCAGCAACTGGAACTCCATCCAGCCAATCCTCTTCCGGCCTCTCGGCCCGGCCAGCTTACGGCTACAGGACAGAGTAGACGACGACTGAGTGGAGAGCAGGGAGAGAAGCCGCCCGCAAGCTCTTCAGGGACACACCAGGCCGTGTGGAAAGCTAACCATAGCCCAGGCCCCGGAGCCTGATCTTGTGCCACCGATCAAAGTCTCTCTACGAATAGATGCTTCTTCCTCATAAGCCCCGAGGAATAAAAATCCTCAAGTGAGCCACAGAAACACATCTTAAAAAATAACATCATAAACTCTGTGGCACACGCCTGTGATCCCAGCAATTTGGGAGGCTGAGGCAGGAGGATCACTAGTTGGAGGCCAGCCTCAGCAACTTAGCAAGGTCCTGCCTCAAAAATAGAGGACAAAGGGCATAGCCAGTCTCTCTCTCTCTCTCTCTCTCTCTCTCTTACACACACACACACACACACACACACACACAAATTTCTATTTTCCCCAGTGATAATGAAGAAACAATTTCACTATCTCACGTTTTCACGTGGAGCAGAGACAAAAACACTCCTGAAACATGTTTCAGATTCTGGCAATTCATTTTTTTTTTTTTTTTTCGTGGTGCTGGGGATTGAACCCAGGGCCTGTGCTTGTGAGGCAAGCACTCTACCAATGGAGCTAGATCCCCAGCCCTGCAGATTCATAATTTTTGACAACTTGTCCTTGAAATCTAACATAGCAGCAGCACACATATCGCAAGTGTGCAGATCCATGGGGTTTTGCAAACTGACCAGCACCCAGACCAAGAAGCAGACACTCCCTGTCCTGAGACCTCTCCCGAGCCCTTCCTGCCCAGTCCTGTCTCTGTTGCTCAAGCGAGTCTTCCCGAGTGTTGCCATTTAGAGATGTGAAATTCCATAGTGTGTGCTCCTCTGCCTGCTTCCTTGCTCATGTGTGCGTGACCGCCCCCATTTCGTTGTCCGTGATTTTAGATATTCAACTCAATGGCAATATATTTTTCCATTTGTGCCTGGACGCTGATTTATTTTCCATTCCAGCTTCATTTGCCTGAATATCCTGATAGCATTCTACAAAGTCCTGCCAGAACCACTACCCTCCACTGAGGTTTCACTACAGTAGAAATCGCACCAGGTGATCTGCACAGACCCTCAGTGAGGCGTGGCAGGAGCATCAGGACCCCACCTGGGAGCAGGGCAACCATAAATGCAGGGACAAGAGGCGGCCTGCCCATGTCACGTGGCCAGGCAGGGATTCAAAACCAGGTCCTGTGACTCCAGAGCATGTGTTCTTTTGTGTGCACGTGTGCATGTGGGATTGAACCCAGGGTCTCACACAGCCACAGGCCAAAGCACACGTTCTTAAATTCTCTCTTCTTTATCTCAAAGACTAAGCCAAATGTCTAATTTCTCTTCTGGGATGCTGAAAACTTCTCTTTTCTTTCTTTTCTTTTTTTGAAGTACCAGGGATTGAACCCAGGGGTGCTCTACCATTGAGCTACATCCCCAGCCCTTTTTGTTTTTATTTTTTTTATTTTTTATTTGGAACCAGGGATTGAACTCAGGGGCACTCAGCCACAGAGTCACATCCCAGCCCTATTTTGTATTTCATTTAGAACAGGGTCTCACTGAGTTGCTTAGCGCCTTGCCCTTGCTGAAACTGGCTTTGAACTTGGGATCCTCCTGCTTCAGCCTCCTGAGCTGCTGGGATTACAGGTGTGCACCTTTTTATTTTTTAATTTTGAGACAGGGTCTCATGAAATTACTGAGGGCCTTGTTAAGTTGCTGAGGCTGGCCTTCAACTCTCAATCCTCCTGCCTCAGCCTCCCGAGTCACTGGGATGGCAGGCGTGTGCCACCGCTCCTGGCTAAAACTCTGTTTTAATTGGCACGATCCTAACTTGAATCCCCATGAACGCAGATGTTCCCAGGGTTGTACATTTCAGAGCTAACACACGTCACTTGTGTATTTTATATCTAAAGTTTTAAGAGATGCCATTTCATGTATGTGAGAATGCGTGTCCAAAAACAAGACACAAAATCTCAAAAAAAAAAAAAAAATTTCCACTTGGAATCCACTTCAGCTTGATTTCTACTGACTAATATGCACTGGTTCACCCTGAAGACAGAAGCACATGCCGGGAATGCGGGTGGCAGCGACCCCACACCTACGTTTGGAAATGAGCGTGCGTGCCCACTCTCTCCTCCAGTTTCTCCAGGAAGCTCACGTCAGTAGCAGGGCCGGGACGAATACACTCTTCATCCTTCAAAAGAAAGAAGAGATGCCTGGATCCATAGCAGCACGGTCCTCAACTCCAGCTGTGAAGAGCGTCCTGGCCACTGGGGCTTTCACCTGCCTCCCCAGCTCAGGAGGACACTCTGGGAGGAAGGGGGCCTCCATCCCCGGGGCTCGGACTCTCCAATTTGGGATTGGGAGTTCCTTGAAGAGTCAGCTCTCACAAACAACTGACCCATGCATTATTTGAAGTCTTCCCAAGGTCCTCCACCATGGTGAGGGCCTCCTTACGCAAGCACTTGACCTCATTTTTTCTTTCTTATTTTTTAATTTTTTATAGTCCTGGGGGTTGAACCCCACCCAGGGCTGCTCCACCACTGAGCTATACCTCCCAATCCTCTCTATTTTGAGACATGGTCTAAGTTGCTGAGGCTGGCCTTGAACTCACAATCCTCCTGCCTCAGCCTCCTGAGTTGCTGAGATGATAGGCGTGCACCACTGCGCCTGGCTTATTTTCTCTTAATCGGTCATCACTGACCAAAGGCAAGGTTTGTACAGACCCTGAACTAGGAGCAAAGGCCTTCTGAAAACTGTAAAACCAGTCGAGTCTTACCTTCTGTGCTTCTCAAGCTGGGTCACTTCCTATATTGGGTCCTTGATGATACCATTTAATTACCCATCTTAAAAACAAATCAACCTTGTAGCTCCTATTAAAGCAAGGTTGATGAAACGGCTTATATGAAGCATATTTCTAAGAGTTCCTTATAGGTCCTCTCTGAGGAGAGTGCTGTTATTACTATGCTCCATTCAAAGAGGATGCAATTGAAGTTCAGAGAGGTTAAGACACCTGCCTGATGTTTCACAGTGAATCTAGGTGGTACCCATGTTCATGGTAACTCCACTCACCATCCATTAATGTCCCTGCCATGCTGGGACATATTGGATTCGCAGAGCAAGTGGTGGCTGTGTAGGGGTGTGGGGGCAGGAGGGCAAAGGATTGTTTGCATTAAAACAGAAGCAGAAGTGGTGCTGATGATCCCAAATGACTAGAAAGGCAAGGGAGGATTTTGTGTTTGCCTTTAGAATGTGTTTAAAAACCGGAGTCTGAATTTGATCAATTGTGGATCTGAGGACATTGACATTCTCATAAGTTGCTATAGTTCAAAACACCACCACAAGCCCATTCTAAGGACCCACAACTGAGGACCCATCACCATCTTTGCAGAGCCTTCCTTTACATTTCCTGGATTCCTGCTTTGTATTCAGAAAGAAAACAACCCCTCTCCACTTGCCCCTCCATTTTCTGGGACTATAACAATATACCTGAGACAGGGTGCTTTATAAAGAAAAGAGGTTTGCTTAGCTCCCAGTTCTGGAGGTCCAAGGGCATGCTGTCAGCCTTTGCTCAGCACTGGTGAAGGCCCTCAGTGGCTGGTATCACAGTGGCAGGAGTGGATGACAAGACAGTGGGCCCAAGAGAGACCATAGAGGGGCCAGGCTTGCTCTTTTATAACAACCTCCCAGCAAGAACTTCAGCTACTCCTTCTGAGACCTGCACCCTCAGTGACCTAATGACCCCTCCTCAAAGTGCACCACCTCCCAACATCAGTATGCCGAGTACCACGCTCCCAGTCCATGAACCCTCGAGGTCTCACCCAAGGCACATCCAGACCACAGCACCCACCAAACATTTGTCTGCACTGGTCCTCGGTTCTACGTCTACGGAAGACAGACATGCAGACTTTGGGGTCTTTCCTTGCCTTTCCCCGTGGGCAAAAGCTCAGCAGGAGAGCTGGACCCCCACCCTTCAGGAACCTGGGGGTCCCCTCAGAAGTCTGGGGAAAGCGCCAGCATGTGTGAATGGTGGGAGAGACAGGACCGGAGTCAACATGGGTTCTCACCAGAATGGATATGATTCCCTTGTGCCTCTCTTCCACCAGGTCGCAGATGATCTTGTTGTTGAAATACTGAATCGGCTCCCACTGAAATGACAAAGGGCAAAGAATTCTGCAGACGGGATTTTGATGCGCAGAAGGCACATTGGCTGGAAAACAGTCTGGCAAAAATTGTTTTTTGAAATCTGATTCTTTATATCCAACTTAATGAGGGGATGCCTTCTGAACAGCAGAGTGACTTCACGGGAAAGAAGCAGAGGAGGGCTGGAAAATGATCCCTAGTCAGGAAAGTCTCCCAGGAAGTCATATTTCTCAAGGAAACGTTCTTAGCTGGATTAGGAAATTAAGTGAGGAGAAATCGTCGCACAGTTACCTGGATCCCCTCCAGGTCGTATTCTGCCTGCTCGGCCTTCAGAGTCCTCTCTATCAGCAGTTGCTGGAGTTTCTCGTTGCAATAATTTATACAGAACTGTTCGAAACTAGAGATGCGGCGGACATGAACAACTGAGGTTATGCAAGTCGACCAGGTTTTAGAAAGTGTGTGCTTATGTTTTGGGGGATGGGGTATAAGGATTCAAGTCAGGGCACTCAACCCCTGAGCCATGTCTCCAGCCCTATTTTGTATTTTATTTAGAGACAGAGTCTCCCTGAGTTGCTTAGGGCCTCACTATGTTGCTGAGGCTGCCTTTGAACTTGCCATCCTCCTGCCTCAACCTCCCAAGCCGCAGGGATTACAGGTGTGCACCACCTTGCTTTTTTAATAAATAAAAATGAACAAAGCCCTTATCAATAAAATAATCAACTAAATAAGTCCTAAGAGTCAACCTGAATAGGTTTCCATTTTTCATGGTTATTTTACTTCCAGGACAGTCTGTGAGTTAGGGGTTGTGTAAATCCGGAGATGTTCTGGAACTGGGAACATCACCGACAGTAATGTAAAAGGTGGCAAGTCTCAATGAGACCAGAGAGGGGCAGAGGGCAGGCAGGCGGGAAGCAGCAAAACTCACCCGTTCTTGTCAAAGACTTCGAACCCATAGATATCCAGCAATCCAATCACAGTTTTTTTGGTGACATCCTAGTGAAATAACACATGTCATTAATGGTTAGCACTACCATTTGGATGGTCTGAGTGTGTTCCCCAAGGGCTCATGCCCTGGAATTTAATCTCCACTGTGAGCTTGCCAGAGGGACCACGGGAGGTGGTTAACATTGGATAAGGTCATCAGAATGAGCCCCACGATTGAATCCTGATGGCTTTGTAAGAAAAGAGACGAGAAGAGACTAAGGGCACCGCTGTCTGAATCTCGTCACATGATGCTCCACATAACCTTAAGACTCTACCAGATTTGGGCCCTTGAACCTCCAGAACAGTAAGTTAAACAAAACTTTTTTCCTTATAAAACTATCCAGTGCCAGGCTTTTTGTTATAGTAACAGAAAGTGAACGGAGTCAGGTTTTTCACTCTGTGATATTTAAAACCTTCTGCTTCCCCCAGGGCTGGACGCTCACACCTTCCCTTTCATCAACAGCAACTCATAGGGGAACCTCTTGGTGACTGCAGCCTGCCCAGATCCCTCTGTGGCTTCCACATCCACCACCCAGGAAGTGTCGCCTTCCCCTTCTGAGCCAGTTCTTGTTTCATTCCTCTTGAGGTTCTAAAGTCCTCAGTCAATCAAGAAAGAAAATAGAAAAAGACCTCAAGACAGCCAAGGAGCTGCCCATGCAGGTGAGGGGTCACGTGGTATGGGTGTCATTTTTCAGAGGACACAGTGCCATCTGGCAGGAGGGAGATTTAATGAGAACACTATACTTCAAATGTGCCCCTCCAAAGCCCATAATCCCCAAATTCATGGTACAGGTATTTTGAAGTAATTAGGATTCCAGGAGGTGCCCATGATGGCATTAGTGGCTTTATAAGAGGAAGAGAGACATAGATATGCAAGCTTGTGCACGTGCACACGTGCACGCACACACACACACACACACATACACACACACACACAATTCAACTTACAAAGGAAGCACGTGGCCAGGGCATAGCTCAATGGTAGAGTGCTTGCCTAGCATGTGTAAGGCCCCAGGTCTGATTCTCCAGCACCACAAAAAATAATATGAGAAGGAAACATGATCTAAACATG
Organism: Glaucomys volans; assembly: GCA_020662805.1. NCBI lineage: Eukaryota > Metazoa > Chordata > Mammalia > Rodentia > Sciuridae > Glaucomys > Glaucomys volans. Next base: position 33,839 of record JAJEJO010001304.1, read on the forward strand.
TGCTGGAAGTAGTAATTGTGAATTTTCACACAGATTAAAATATACTCCTATGAAAAGCCTGGTACCGTGGTGCACACCTGTAATTCCAGCTACTCAGGAGGCTGAGGCAGGAGGATGGCAAATTTGAGAGCAGCCTCAGCAACTTAGCGAGACCCTGTCTCACAATAAAAAATGAAAAAAGGACCGCAGCTGTAGCTCCGTGGTAGAGCACCCCGGGTTCAATCCCTAGTATTGAGAAAATAATTAAATCTGTGTGTGTGTGTGTGTGTGTGTGTGTGTGTGTGTGATATGTGTGATGCCGTGTTTCTCTACACACCCAAAGCCATCTGGCGCACATCTGCTAGCACGCCTCTGTGTGTTCCTGTGAGCCTACTGCGTGCCTGGCAGGGGCCACATGGACCTGGCAAGACTGGCAACCCCACTTCAAGGGGCTCGCGGGCCATCCTTAGGAATTCTTCACCCGTGAGGACCAGGGCTAGCCTGGGACGTGTGACTGACCTTGTTAACTAGGGAGGAGTTGATTTTGTTGACCAGCCACGTAAATGTCCGTCCATAAACAGCTTTGGCCATGGCGTCTCTGGCATAGATGGAGAGTTCTGGCGTCAGCGGGCAGATCACCTGGACAGAGTGACAGAGGACATTGTTACCATCCCTGGTTTTCAATGCAGTCTCTAACGACCACTGAGAGACTAGGTGCTGGGGGAGGGGACCTAAGCCTGAATGCTCTCAGTCCCATGTGGTCATTTCCTGACTGTCACCGTATGCCAGGCATCGTGCTGGGTGGCTGAGACATGGCCACCAACGGGCCACTGTCCTGGCCTTTGTGGGCTCACAGTGCAGCTGGGGCAGGGCTGGGGAGCCTGCTGCAGGTCAAGAGTGACAGGTGCCATAAGAAGGTGTGTGTGGTGCTCAGACTAGAGGTGGCACGATCAGGGAGGCTTCCTGGATGCAGGTCCAGTGACCCCAGAGCCCTGCAGGCTGAGGACAAGTTCAAGGGATGGAGTGCAGGGAACAGCTCAGGGAACAGTGTGTGCAAAGACCCCTGGGAGGGAGGTTGGAGGGAGCTGGAGGCCTGAGCTCCAGGGTCCTGTGGTGGCAGCAAGGGGGGCTTGGAGGATGAAGCAGGAGGCATTGGTAGGACCCCTGAAGTGGGGCCTGGTGGGTGGGTTTCGCAGAGAGGCCCCAGCATCATCAGCTGTCAGCTAGGGCAGGCAGCTGTGGGGGGTGGTGCGCCTGTCCCCAGAGCTGTCTTTACCTCTTCTGCCTTGGCTTCAATCTTTCTGTGGGTGAGAGCTTCCAGAAGAACGGGCGGGTAGACCCCCAGGAGCTGAAGGACAGGAATCCAGCGTGGATTCAGTGACCCACTTCCCTGGCTCACTCAGAGTCCACGGCGTGTCCAGCCCTGGGTCACCTGCCCCATTCATCACTGTGTCTCAGGGCAGAACAGAGGGGTCCAGCCCTCAGCAGCACCAGCAGGAAGGATGCAGGCTGTCAGCGATGGCCACCTGGGCCCAACTGTGAGCGTCCGCCTGCCTGGTGCCCCCTCCACCCCCTGCAGCCCTGGGTCCCCTGCGGTCCTCTGGGAAAGAGGAATGTCACCTTGGCGATCCACTTGATCTCGTGAGTGTCTGGGACGGCGGCACAGCCTTGGTTGTCCTCCTCGAAGCAGATGTTCCCCAGGTGGAGGACACTGGCAATGATCCCAAAGAGGTTCTGGGAACAGGAGAAGTGGGGGCAGAGGCCAGGAGGCCAGGAGAGGGGACATGGCCACCTCGCTGGTCCACAGTCAGCAGAGAAGCCCGCAGGCAAAGGCCGCTCCTGACTCTGGCCCCAGCCCCGCTCCTCTTAGAAACAGCCCTCGACGCGCCTCTGCAACCGAGAGGGGAGAAGGGCCTGGCAGATCGGGGCCCCACATCCTCGTCCCCAGCCCACAAAGTCTTCATTCCACTTCCCAGAAATATAAATACGTTTACTTTCTCCTAAAATGAACCATTTTCATGAAATGCTTTCTAAGACTATTTTAGAAGATAAACCTCACAGTCTCCCCTTTCCCAACGCCATAGTCTCTGTTAACTTCTCTTTTTAAAACCTACCCTTCTTGTCCTTGAGAGAAAGATTAACAATCAAAACGGAAAAAATAAAGGGATAAAACAGTTTTTGTGTGCTCCTGTTTGTTCCAAAATAGAAACAGAAATAAACAAAATCCTGTAATTCTGTGGGGTCTCAGTTACTGAGACTGGACTTAACATGGGGAAGAAACCCCTCAGGCCCTCCTTCCACATGACACTGGGGACACTTTGAGGTTGTCACATTAAATTCCAGACATCCAGTGAATATTTGAATTTCAAATAAGCAGTGACTGGATTTTTGTCCACATATGGGGGACACAATCATGCTAAAAACAAAACTGCATTGTTGACGTGAAGTTCCCACGTCACTGGGTGTCCTTGTCATTCGCTCAGTCTGGCAATCCCACAGGCAAACCCCCAGCCTTTCAGGCCTGTTCCCAGGAGAGCCCAGGCCCATACCTCGAGGTCAGCTTCAGTGAAATCGATGACCGAGAAGGCATTGGAAACAGTTTTCCAGTCATTCTTGTCATTAAGAGATGATTCTTTGGCACAATGACCCTGTGACAAAATTGGGTCACGTAATGGCATGTTAAGGACAGTTAAGCACACACACAAATCAAAACCATTTTCCCTCCAAACATTGAAAGCAGGTAGGATTTACTTTGCCAGCGTATGATAATTTGCTGACTGCTGCTTTTTTCAAATTTATTTGGGATTTCATTTTAAATCTCAGTTCTGAGGCCAGGTGCAGCAGCGCATACCTGCAACCCCAGTGATTTGGGAGGCTGAGGCAGGAGGATCATAAGTTTGAGGCTAGCCTCAGTACCTTAGCGAGGCCATGAGTAACTTAGTGAGACCCTGGCTCAAATTTAAAAAGTAAAAAGGGCTAAGCATGTGACTCAGTGGTGAAGCTCCCCTGGGTTCAATCTCCCGTACAATCAACCAATCAGTTGGGTCAGATCTGTGAAAACTTGCAAAGTTACATAGCAGAAGAGAATGTTTTCCTGTGTTTGTAATCCTAGTTCTCCATGTTTTTTTGTTTTGTTTTGTTTTGTTTTTTGCTAAGCAAATGGAAGCCATTTGTCTCAATAAATATGTGCTAAAATATGCAGGGAAATTATGTTACTTAAATTCAGAATCAATCTCGACTTGCTTAGGAATTTCCAGAAAACCCTCACTGCAAGGTTAAATGGAAGGAGGTCCTCACTTAAGGAAATTATAGTTTGGCTTTGAAAGAAACAGATTAGCCAGGCGCAGTGGCACACACCTATAATCCCAGCAACTCAGGAGGCTGAGGCAGGAGAATCACAAGATCAAAGTCAGCCTCAGCAATTTATCGAGGCCCTAAGCAACTCAGCGAGACCCTGTCTCTAAATAAAAAATTTAAAAACAGGGCTGAGGATGTGGCTCAGTGGTAAAGGAACCCTGGGTTCAATCTCTGGTACCAAAAGGAAAACAAACAAACAAACACAGATTGTTATGGACATTGCCATTTAAGTGAATTTCACCAGCAAAGACGTGAAGAGACTTTTCTCACTAACCCTGGGAGTTGTCTTTTAAATAAGCAACAGATGATCAATGTCACAATCACAAGAGAAAACATTCCAGACAAGTGCTTTTCATTATTTTGTTTTCCTGCCACAGGGTGTTTCCAGTTTCCCGATTATCTGAAGATTCATTATCGGAAAAGATTTCTTTGCTGTGTGGTGCAAAGACATCCTACTGTGAAAATATTCCCCCATGAATCAGCCAGTCACAGATAGAGTCAACCCTCCCATAAGCTCCTTGTCCGTAGATTCAACCAACCATGGCTCAGAAATAATTCCAAAAACCAGTACTGAATATGTACCAACTTTTTTTCCTTGACATTTTCCCCCAAACAATACAGAGTTTCAACGATGTGCATTTACATTGTATCGGGAATTGTAAGTAATTTAGAGATTATTTGAAATATCTGGAAAGAGGTGAGTAGGCTAGATGCAAATATGTTGCCATCTTATACAAGCCTTGAGTGCCTGACTTTTGTTATCTGTGGAGTCCTGGAATAGGACCCCTGTGGATATAGAGGGACACTGTAACCTTTTCCCCTAAGGGCAAGGACTGTGCAAGTCAGTTCCTCTCTGGACACCTGTTGGGTTTGGAATCAGAGAAAATATATTGCAAAGGAAAGCCATGCATTTTTTCATGAGTTATGGGATATCGCAATATGGACAAAAATAATAGCAAATCGCTAAAACTATTTCCAAAGCCACTGGGGCATCAGGATCTGGTGGAACAAGTACAGCCAGAAAAAAAAAAAATCTTTAACAGTAAAGATATGATATATTCTAAACAGGGATGATTTGATTATTGAAGGGCTAGAGAAGCCCTTGGGGAAATGATTGATGCCCACAATATTTTTATAAATCAATCCTGTCTGATTGTGGTTTGAAAATCCAAGCATCAGCCGGGTGTGGTGGCACATGCCTGTAATCCAAATAAATTGGGAGGCTGAGTCAGGAGGATCGTGAGTTCAAAGACAGCCTCAGCAATTTAGCAAGGCCCTAAGCAACTCAGTAGGACCCTGTCTCTAAATAAAATACAAAATAGGGCTGGGGATGTGATTCAGTTGCAGAGTGTCCCTGAGTTCAATCCCTGGTTCCAAAAAACAACAAAAAAAAAGAAAATCCAAGCATCAGGCAACCATATGACTGTCAGATAAAAGAGGCTCTTAAAAAAGAAAAAGTTGATGTGTCTTTTGTTCTAAGAATTATTTCAAGATTTATGACATATAAATTGAGATTGTGGGATTCTTTTATCTTTGTTAGCTTCATTTTTCCAGGAAAATTTTGGTCAAGACTTCTCCTAAGATTTCTCTACAACATTGGTCTTCATTTTATGAGTTTCACTTTATCACGTCTTGTCTCTCAAATGATGCTCCAATCTAAACTCTGCAAAGTGACCACAGTTCAAAGCTGAGAAGAGAACGAGAAAAAAAATCTTGGGGCCAGGTGTAATAGCACATGTTTGCAATGGCAGCAGCTTGGGAGGCTGAGGCAGGAGGACCACAATTTCAAAGCCAGCCTCAGTGGCTTAGTGAGGCTCCAAGGAACTTAGCAAGACCCTGTCTCTAAATAAAAGAAAATTTTAAAAGACTGGAGATGTGGCTTGAGAAGGTTAAGTGCCCTGGGTTCAATCACTGGTACAAAAAAAAAAAAAAAAAAAGAAAAAAAAAAAATTGGATCTTGGGTCAAAAAACCTGATGCCAACAACATCAAACACTACCTATCCCACCTGGGCATTCTAGAATGCTAGCATAGCCTACAGAAAAATCAATGCTGCAAAATTAAATTCTGAATGTACTAGGATTGCTTATAGGAATGGCCTGCACTACTCTAAGGCGGTGTGTTCACTTTGCAGCTAAGAGTTCTCAAAAATGGAAGGCAGGAAGGTGGGGAAAGTTCTTTTCACAAGTAACTTAAAAGTAGAGCAAAGCAGCACAGATTGTGGATGCAGAAAGATGGTGAATTTTTATTACTTCTAGACCAGAAGTTCTCCCCTTGACTGTGCATTAAATCATCAGGGGACTTTGTGGTTGTTTTTTTTTTTTTTTTTCCTTTTTAATTTGTAGTGCTGGGGATCAAACCCCAGCCCTCATGGATGCTCTACCGTGAGCTATGTTCCCAGCCCGGGGGAGCATTTTAAACAACCCTGTTGCCCAGGCCTCTCCCCAGATCAACTAAATGCAGAGGGCAAGGATTCAGGTCTCTGTGTTTTTCACTGATTTGTTCTTGCAGGGCTGGGGACTGATCCCAGGACCTGGTGCTTGCTAGGCAAGTGCTCTGCCACTGAGCTACAACCCCAGCCCAGCCATCTGTGTTTTAAAAAGATTTCTCAAGTGATTCTAATTTCAACAAGGGGGGTTGAGAACACTTGCCTAGACATTGGGTTACTTTACCCAGGTGATCTAGCTGTCAGGCACAAAAGGAGCCGGATTAACTTGCTTGTGATAAATGTCAGGAAATCAGCCAGTAGCTCCATCCAGAAGGGTGAGAGAAAGTTCCTGAGCATGCTATAGCAGCCCCCACAAACACCCCAGGGCCCTTCCTCCAAAGGGTCACCCAAAGCCAGATGCTGGACCGTCCAACCTGTGAGAGGTATTTATACAGCCGGGGGTCTCGCTCGAGTCCCAGGTAAGCCAGGCGCTCTGCTTCTCCACCTGCTAGCAGCTGGTAGAAGATGTGGAAATTCCGCTCACCCTGGTTTTGATAGACGACTCGGGATTTTTCAATCAAGTAACTGATTATGTGCCCGCCGACAGGAATGCCCTTCAAGACAGAATGAAAATGGAGCTGACAACATCCAGTCACTGGCGTCTTCTGGTGAACAGAAGCTTCTGATGTGAATGAAGTCCAGTCTATCGGTCTTCTATGACTCGTGTTTCCTGGGTTCTTTTTTAAAAGATTTTTGGCTACTCCAAGGTCATACATTTTATGTGTGTTTGTGTCTAGAAGCATGATTGTTTTACTGTTCATGTTTAAGACCCTGATCCGTCACTACTTGATTTTGATATGTATGGAGTGAGGTAGGGGTCAAAGGTCTTTTTTTATATAACTATCTCCATTGATCAGCATCATTTATTGGAAAGGCAATCTTATCCCCACTGAGTCACAATGATGCTTTTGTCAGAAGTATGTGTGTGTGGGGAACTTTCTGGACCCTATTCCAGTCCACTGACCTCTATATCTGTCCTCATATCTTGATTATCTATACTGTCATACTTATTATTTTAAAGAACATACCCAATAAAACCTCTTTTGTCAGACCATATATAGAACTCTGGTTAATTAATAAGAAAGAACAAATAACCCAAATAAAAATGAGCTAAAGACTTGAACAAGTCGGGTGCAGTGGTGCACGCCTGTAATCCCAGCAGCTCAGGAGGATCGAGAGTTCAAAGCCAGACTCAGCAAAAGCGAGGTGGTAAGCAATTCAGTGAGATCCCATCTCTAAATAAAATACAAAATAGGGCTGGGGATGTGGCTCAGTGGTCTCGAGTGCCCCTGAGTTCAATCCCCAGTACCTACTCCTACCCACCAAAAAAGACTTGAACAAAAAAAAAAGTCATTTAAGTGGCCAATAAGCAAAACTTCATTAATTATCTAGGAGATATGCACTTAAATCACAGTGAAAGAGCACTATACCCACTAGAATTTCTAAAAGGAAAAGGACTGACAAGGAAATCATTGGCAAGGATCTGGAACTGTCATAAATTATTGTAACATGGCTGGTAAGAACCCAACAATTTGACAGGCTCAGTGGTACATGCCTATAATCCCAACAATTTAGGAGGCTAAGGCAGGAGGATTCACATTTGAGGTCAGCCTCAGCAACTTAGCGAGGCCCTAAGCAACTTAACAAGACCTTGTCTCAAAAAATAAAAATAAAAAGGGCTGGGGATGTGGCTCAGTGGTAAAGCACCTCTGAGCTCAATCCCCAGGACCAAAACCAAAAAGAAAACAGAAAACTCCCCAAAATTCCACTTACAGATATCGACTTAACATGAAGAAGTTCTTCTAGCTCCTAAAAGACCTGTGCAAGGATATTCAGAGCACAGTGTATAACAGCTTCCAACTACAAACAAGCCAAAAGTTCATCAACGGGAGAACAGATGAATTGCAATGTATTTGTAAAATTAAAAAATGAGCAACTCTTGTGAGCAAGAACATGGATAAATCTATAGAATGTTGATGGAGAGAAACCAGATATAAAATAGAACATATTGTGTAACTCCATTTATATGACGTTCAAGAATCAGCAACTCAAATCTGTGATCAGAGAGGTCAAGATAGTGGTAACCTTGGGGAAGGGGATTGTTATTGGAGAACCTTCTGGAGGCTAGAAATTTTAATATCCATTGGTGTGGTAGATACACAGCTAGAAACAAATGCAAAAATTCCTGGGACTATCCTTAAGATTGGTGTCCTTTCTAGTATACGGTTTATGTCCTGGACTTTTAGGAATTTAAAAACATGCCTAGTGGACTGGGGATATAGCTCAGTTGATAGAGTGCCTACCTCACAAGCACAAGGCCCTGGGTTCAATCCCCAGCAACACACTCTCTCTCTCTCTCTCTCTCTCTCTCTATATATATATATATATATATACAAATATATATATATAAAATATATATACACACATACATATATATGTATACATACATATATATACATGTATGTATGCATGTATATATACATATATATATATATATGTGCCTAGTTATTAAGTGTCTTTCAAAGTCTACCCATGCTCCAGGAGAAGGTCAGGCAGTGTTTCCATGGCTGAGCTGCACTCCCAGAGAGCTGCTGTCCTTGAGAAATTTGTCCAGCCCTGTGCAATAGCCCCATTCAAATGCTGGGTACAATACAAGCATCTGCATTCTGGATACTCATTCATTTATGCATGGTCAATGACAACTTTTGCAAAACAACAGAGATGAATAGTAGCCAGAGAAGCTGTGTGACTTGCCACACAGCTGTAATATCTCCTCTCTGACCCGATCTGAGAAAGTTTGCTGATCCACCCTCATAAGTAGGCAGGCTCACATTATATGTTGCTTACTTTTATTTTCAAGCTTTATTTCAATAAATGGTATCACACTGGCACCCGGGATGTTACCCAGACCCAGCATGTCATGGGAAGCTGTAGGTCCTTTGCTGTCGCTGCGGTATGATCCTCTTTGTGTGAACACAACACAATTAAACTAGCGATTCTCCTGTCGATAGACATCAAGTCCTCTCAAAACAGGGCTTCTGCACATGGGTAACATGGACTTATATTTCAGACTGGAGAATAGCAGCTCTCTGAGGGTGCAGGTCAGCAGTGCAGACAGACTGGCAAACCCTGCCCCTAGATTTTTCAACTGTTTGAGTCACTTCCCACCCCAGGTGCCTTGAGTTGGGTTCTCTTACTGGCAGAATAAGAGGTCCCTATGAACCAGGAGTAGGAATCATGGTGTACCTGAAAGTCAAACTGTATGTCCATGTATTTTCCAAATCGGCTGGAGTTGTCATTCCGGAGTGTTTTGGCATTTCCAAAAGCCTTAAGATACAAAGTGTCATGCACTGTCATTTAAACTCATCATGCTTTTCAAATTCCTGACCCCATATAACATGCTTATTATGAAAACAGAGGGAGGGAGGGGAACAGGGAGGAAAGCCACACGGTCCCCTCCTATGAAGGAATTGCTGACCACGGAGGATTTCATGCCAAGGGAAAAGGTCTCTCTAGAACCCATCTAGGAATATATTAGAAATGGCCCAAGGAGAGGTGCACAGGCCCTGGTGTTCTGGAAGGTTCAGCTGACAGCCCCTAATACCAGACCCCTTCTTATAACAAAATTGTTCAGCTCAAAGGGTCTACTGGCAAATTCCTGTAGACAGAGGCATCTTTTACAGAGGGGCATCAAAAACACAGGAGAGATGGACATGCTCATCCAGCAAGCTGGGGAAATGGAATCCCAGGCATGATAACCATAATGAGAAACATTAATGACTCAGTCCCACATGGTGCTAACTCTGCTGTGTGCTGCTTGTCCATCCATCTCATGTGATCTTTAAACCCCCTTAAGAGGCAGGTGTTCTGACCAGAACCATTCTGTAGATGGGTGACAGGCCCTGGAATCCCTGTTGAAGCTTGCTGGTGACTGTCTACGCGGGATTAGCATCCAAGACTGCCAGATGACATTACCTGTGAAACCCCTTTTCTCAACAGTGACCTGTCCGTTTTGACTGTCCTGCCTAGGCAGAGGCTTCTTACCTAGTGACCCTCCTGGAACTTCCCCCTGGGGGTCCTCAGAGATCACTTACCTCCAGCACTGGGTTGGAGAGCAGCAGCCTGTCACGGGCTATCTGCAGGGACTCAGTCATTGGGCAGGTGACTGCATAATACTGCAGGATCTTCTTGGAGGCCTCCGTTTTCCCTGCCCCGCTCTCTCCAGAAATGAGGATGAAGTGGTTGTTCAGCTCAGAGCACATCATGCGGTAAGCATTGTCTGCTATGGCATAGCTGGAGAGGGAGGGGCACAGACCCATTGGTTTCCATGCAGTTTCCCTTGGCACTGACATCCACCAGAGCAGAAGGACAAAGGGCCCTGCCTCCAGGATTGTGGGTACAGGGACACTGAGCTGAGACAGATATCAGACCCTGTCACAACCCACTGACTGATCAAACATGAAGAGTGCCGGGTCTCAAAAAAAACAAAGGGTTAAAGTGAAGGATTTCAAAGGCCGAATGGTCTCTCGGATAAGTGAATGATGATGAATTATGTGGGGGCGGGAGGAAGGGTGGCTAGAATGGAGGAAGGATAGATAGTATAGAGGGAAGGGAGGGGTGGGGTCAGGGTGGGGGGGTAAGAATAATAACAGAATGTGTGACAGACATCATTGCCCTGTGTACATGTATGAATGCACAGATGGTGTGACTCTACTTTGTGTACAACCAGAGAAACAATAGCTGTACTCCATTTGTGTTCAATGAATCAAGAAGTAAAAAAATAAATAAATAAATAAAGTGATGGAAATATGCTCCAAAATTTACCAAATCTATTTATTTGGTGCCAGGGATGGGACCCAGGGTCCCATGCATGCCAGGCAAGTACTCTACCAGTGAACTACATCCCTGCCCCCCACCAATTTATTTTTTAAAAATCCACCTACCATTTGTATAAGAATAAGCCAGGTATTAAGTTACATCCCCAAGAGACATTCTATTAACTATAGGTGGAAATAAGATCTGTCTGAATATTAAATTATTCAATAAATAGAATAAGATCTCTTTCCCTCAAAACCTAAAGTAGTAAGAATGGAGAGACAGGAGACCAGAGAGATTTTAAAAACTTCCGTAATAACTTTAGAATGAGAGGTGAAGGTATCATAAGGCCTTTATCTCCAAAATCAGAACCCAATGTGTGAAGGTCTCCCAAGAGCTGGTTACCTCAGGACTTGGTGGGGAGGCAGACAGGTTTGTAAGTATGGAAGGAAGTGGTATAGCTGAGTTACCAAGACAAAGCAGGGGAGAACCTAAGTATTAGCTTGGAAGTCAACCAGAGAGAGAAATTCAGCAAAGCCTGCAGCCTGTAGAACAGGCAGGAAATGGCTCCTCTTTGGATTAGGGCAGCCTGGTTAGGTTCCTTCCTACCAATGGGCATTCTTAGCCACCATGATGCTCAGGCACCAGTAGATGGCGCTGTAGCAACCCACATCCAGAGAAGACGCCTCTCCCAGGGTTCTCAACCATCACAGAAAGATTCCAAGATTCCACCACTTACTTGTCTGTTTAAACTGAGATCCCAAAACAGCCTGCTAATATTCCAGCTGCTTTGATTTACTTCACAAGTGAAATGAACATGGAAGAAGAAGGAAGAACCTCATGAACATGCATCATGGAATTGAATGGATAGAGGATGGATGGATGGATAGAGAGTGGGTTGGAAAAAGGGAGAGAGGGATGGAAAAAAGAAAGGGAAAAATGGAAAACTACTCCTGGTGCTGAACCTGTGGATGGTACTTACACATGTGGTGGCAGCTCAAAGAAATTGACCCCTTGATAAAGTTCCATCTGGCTCACAGTGTAGATTCCAAGCTCCTGGTACGGATTCACAGACACAAGGAGCGTCCCAATATATGTCTAGAAGAATGGACCACAGGACAAGTGAGGAATTCCAGGTACAAAAGACAGTCGCACATTATGCTCCCTTGTTTGCTGGGTCTGGGGCTAGGGCACAGCAAATGAGATGGTGGAGGTCTCCACAGCAGGGATTTTCTGTGGGGAGCAGACAGCCAGTCGAGGGATGGGAGACAGACACAAGGAGAGGGAAGTGTTGAGAAGTGGGCTGGCGGGTAGGAAATGAGGGTGTGGAGGAGTCAGGGAGGCCACATTAGCTAGTGGGCTGAGGGTAGCCTTCTTTAAGGAGGTGACATCCAAAATACTTGAAGGATGGAGAGCTAGTTGTGAATAAGCAGAAAGGGCATTTCAGACTAAAGGGTGTGCATGGCAGGCTGCCCACACCAGAGCCAGCGTGGCTAAAGCCCATGAGAGAGGGGAGGAGGGAGAATGGGAAGAGAGGATATCAAAGAGGGAGCAGGTTCCATCACACAGGCCCTGTGGGTCGCCATGAGGAGTGGAGATGTATATGGAATGCACTGGAGGGAAACACCTGCCCAGAACTGCCACGTGAATGGGCGGCTCTATGAAAGGACCACCAGGATCTGATCCATACTTCACAAAGTCCTCCCCGGATACGCAGGGCAACAGTCCACCCCAGCCTCCTGAAACTGGGCAATGAACTCTCACAACTGGCTGACTCCCCTAGATCTCAATGTCAGACTCCGTTCATATCCAAATTTTCAAAGTACTTATATTTTCAAGGTAGCCACTCACCTAAGACTTCTTGGAATATCATTATAAATAGACAAAAAAGTTCTAAGACCTTATACTGAAAAGATGAATATTTGGGCTCCTTTGGAAATACATATGGTATTTTCAGATTCTGAGTTTGTTGCTTTCAACACTGGAAATACTAAAGTTCATGGCAGGACTCAGCTACAGGAGCTCCAACTGATGCTTCTAATCTCCAGGACAGACTCAAACAGATCCAAAACAAAGGAGAGGATTTTGACTAAAATTCTGCATCGCTTCAATCAGTAGAAACCTGACCTCAGGGGTAGAAGATTGTTCCTGGGATCTATCCATTTAAATTGGAAACTTTTAGCTTAGTCATGAAGATTCTATTATCCCATTTGTAATTCATCCAATGTTATTTCTCCTTTGCTTATATAGAAAATTAGCTTGATTTTTTTCCTTTTGTATAATTAAGGGTTCTAATTCTGAAAGTTAGAAGCTAAGGAATATATACTCTAAGGAACACTTGTTTATTCTTAAAAACTTGGTTTTGACAGCACAGCACCATTACAAACTAGCTATAAGACAAATTATTTCTGAACTTATTATCTAATTTGCTTTTTTAAATTTTTTTTTAGTTGTCAGTGGACCTTTATTTTCTTCATTTATATGCAGTACTCAGAATCGAACCCAGTGCCTCACATATGCTAGGCAAGTGCTTTACCACTGAGCCACAACCCCAGCCTGCTAATTTGCTCCTTTTTGGGGGGAAGGTACTAGGGATTGAACTCAGGGCACTCAACCACTGAGCCACATCCCCAGCCCTAGTATTTTATTTAGATGCATGGTCTCACTGAGTTGCTTAGCACCTCACTTTTGCTGAGGCTGGTCTTGAACTCGTGATCCTTCTGCCTCAGCCTCCCCAGCTCCTGGGATTATGGGCATGCGGCACTGCACTAATTTACTCTTAACAAAAGCTAATAAAGGGTGTGGTGTTGCAGCTCAGTGGTAAAGCACTTACCTAGCATATGTGAGGCACTAGGTTCAACTCTCAGCACCACATATAAATAAATAAAACAAAAGTCTATCAACATCTGAAAAAGTATTTTTAAAAAAATTAATTAAAATTTCAAAAAAAATGAATAACACACCATAACACACAGAGAGATAACTATAAATTTACCTAAGGGAAATTTACCTGAAATGTCAATCAAATCAGGTGTGGATAATAAATGGATAATGTAATAAAAACTGGTCACTACATGCAACAAGATCAGTCTGAGAAGAGGCTGGTAAAAATGCCACAGTGTTGAGCTTGGAAGATTTAAGGGATGTGGTGGGACATCTCTTATTTCCCCCTCCTTTTTTTTTTCTTCTCCTTTTTGGTTCTGAGGAATGAACCCAGGGGTCCTTAACCACTGAGCCACACCCCCAGCCCTTTTAATATTTTATTTAGAGACAGGGTATTGCTGAGCTGCTTAGGGCCTTGCTAAGTTGCTGAGGCTGGCCTCAAACTTGCGATCCTCCTGCCTCAGCCTCCTGAGCTGCTGGAATTATGGGTGTGCATCACTGCATCTGGCTGATTTTCCCTTTCTTTCAACAGATTCCCTTTTAGGAAGCCTCTTCCCCTGCTCTCACTCCATATGGCTCAGGGGCTCGGATCCTACCTTCCTCTCACATCCAGGGTTGGGTCTAGTAACCCAGCCTGGCCAGTCTGAATGGTCCTCCTCCCTAAGCCAGGGGGAGATGGGCCCACCATCACCAGCTCTGGAACTTTTGCTAAACCTGTCTCCTGGAAGATACTCTCCCTTCTTGGTAATAACACTGAGCTGGTAAAACATCATCCTGGAGCCCGCACGTATCTTGCCACAAAGTAAAGAGGCAGCCCAAGAAGGAATTGGTACAAAAGAAAGCAGAGCAGGGAGATGGAGAAAGAATCCCCAAAACATCATCTGAAATCCTAGATCCGTTCCTGGACCCTAAAGCTACGTATGTTGGTTCTGCTTTGCAACTTGTCCAGTTTAAGTTGCATCTCTGTCACTGGCTACCAAAAAGCCTTAGCATGAAGGATCAAAGTGCATCTAGCAGTGGTCCCTCCTCTTGATGGCTAATTAATAAAGTAATACGGTTTCCATCATCAAGGCCAGGAAGCTAGGGAGAGAGCAAACAATTTAGGGACCCAGCTGAGGGACGGGTTAGTTACGTAGATGAGGTTCTCCTTGAAGCGTTTGCGAAGATTGTCCACGAAGGCAGCTTCACTGGTGTGCGCATCCAGCAGCACAAAATCCTGCACCCCGACCTTGTCGCGGGCCGTCAGCGTCCCTTCCATGTGCAGATGGATGTGCTTCCTCCTCACCTCTTCTTTCTACAGGAAACAGAACATTCCTTAGCTGTTTATCTGTTCAGAAATTTTATTGCACAAAACACACGCTAAGCCCTGGGAGGGGGCAGAGCCAAGATTTCAATGCAGCTGAAAAGTTCCCCTTGAGTATCTTTACGAGTACTTTCACAGAACCTTTCCTCCGTTCAGATTCACGCGTACTGTTGTACCAGCGACCGCAGGTTTCTGTACGGTAGCCAGCTGTTTAGGTGGGGGGCCAGAAGTAAAAGGCTATTCCCTATAGTCCAGGGTATGTAGCTATGCCATCTAGGGCCATGACCTTCACACAGTGATAGAACCAGTGAATGATGATTTCTCAACATTTCCCTGTTGTTAAGTGACACATACGTGCATGCCTGTGTGACCTCAGTAACAGCAGCCTACTGACACTGTAAGATGCCTCCTAAAGGCTTGGTGAGTATCATCACCTGTCATCCTCATTCCGACCCTGGGAGCTACTATTATTATGCCCTGATGCAGATGAGGAAACTGAGGCACAGGATACTGTGAATCAGGCCCAAGATCTGCTGAAAGGCGGGGCCAGAATATGAGCCTGGACAGCCTGGTCCAGAGCTGGCTTCCCGGGCCACCGCATACTCAGTACGTGTTCCCTGTCTAGACTCACTGTGAACTTCCTGGGTCAGAAAGGCGTTTTTTGTTCCAGTGGGTTCTTCAAGAAAGGACCAACGTGGAGTATCCCTCTGCAAGGATGAGCTTCAGATCTCACTGGAGAGGGTGCATTGCCGGGAATCTCACTGGGCCCATGGTCACGGCAGCGGAACAACCCTCCCGGGCCCAGGTGAGCAGAGTGAGTTGGAGGCCTCTCTGGGGTGAGAGGCATGGAAAGCCATGGAAGTTGACCTCCAGGCCTCAGGCCAGCTGAGGGCGAAGGGCAATTGCCCTGGGAGTGGCCAGCTGTAGGTGTGAGGCCTGGAACCTACTACATGTGTGTCATATAGTGTATAGGACTGTGGGCCAGGGCTGCAAGGTTACCAAGGGACTGTGTGCTCTGGGCACGCAGGCAAACCCCACCCGCACACCAGGGCACCAGCCAAAGCAGAACAGAGCGAGTGCAACCAGAAAGAGCCATGGCAATATCCCTCCAGTGCCCTCTAGTGACAAAATTAACATCACCCCAGAGGCAAAACGTGACAACTACACAGACCAAGCAGAATTCCCAGAGAACTAACACACCCTTGAAAACAGAAACAAAGCCAGAGGACTCCTGCGTTCTAGCTTCAAGTAATCAAGATGGTGTCAATCATGTGTTGTCACCATGCCAAATGATTCAGAGCATGAATGAAAATTCTTTTCAAACAACGTTCAGGTACTGCTAGAGATCCACAAACAAACAACAAACAAACAAACAAACAATTCACATTCAATCCCCACTGTACTCTGTGTATGAACATATATAAGTAAATGTATTTGTAAACTTGAGATGGGTCTTAGGCCTAAATGTAAATATAAAATCTACAAAGTCACAAGAGGAAAAAGAGAGGAATATCTTTGCAACCAAAGAAAGACAAAGTGTTTTTAGGACACAGAAATAATAAGTAAAGAAAGTAGACTTGTGCAAATAGGAAACTTCTCATCAGAAAGGCGCTGTTCAGAAAATTAAAAGGTAAGCCACTGACTGGCAGAAAATATTCACAAAGATATAGCTACAAAGATTTTGTATCTTGACTAACAGATAGCTACAGCTCAATAATAAAAAGACTATCCCCCAAAAAACTGGGCAAAAGACTGGAATTGGCAATTCACAAAGGAAGGTAAATGATCAATAAGCACATAGAACAGTACTCAGCATCATTCACCATCAGGGAAGGGTACACTGAAACCACAAGGTGATACCAGCAAAACAGTTAAAATTAAAAAGACTTCCAACACCAGGCAGGTGTGGTGGCACACACCTGTAATCCTAGAGACTTGGGAGGCTGAGTCGGAGGATCTCGAGTTCAAAGCCAGCCTCAGCAATTTAGCGAGACCCTATGCAACTTAGTGAGACCCTGTCTCAAAAATAAAAAATGAAAAAGGACTGGGTGTGGATGTGCTTCCAAGGTTAAGTGTCCCTGGGTTCAATCCCCACTACCAAAATAGAAACAAAAACAAAAACCAACTTATAACACCAAATGCTGGTGAGGATGCAGAGGTGGCTGAACCATCCTGATCGCTGGCAGGAATGGAAAGGCGAACGGCCACTTTAGAAAAAGGCCTGGCAGTTTCTAATGAAGTTAACCGGGCCTCTGTCCTTTGATCCAGCAATTCCATTCCCAAGTATTTACACAAGAGAAATGCAAGCATATGCCCACAAAAAGACTGGAATGTGAAGTTCAACTCATGCTCAACTTGATTTATAATGGCCCCAAACTGGAAACAATCCAAATACCCATCAACTAGAGAATGGAGGAGGAACATCTGTATAGAAGAATGAGCTCCGCAATAGAAGAGAAACAACCGGGACTCGCAAGCGTGGATGACTCTCGCGGACATTGTGCCGGCTGAAAGGACCCAGACACAAAGGCATGCACACCGTGGCGATTGCACTTGGTGACATTCTGGGACAAGCAAAGCTAATCTACAGTGAAAAAAAAAAAAAAAAAATCGCAGTCATTGCCGCCTGGTCGCGGGGTGGTCGGGCAGAGGACGTTTTTGGAGTGATGGAAACGTTCCACAGGTTGATAAGGCGGCGAGCGACTGTGAGTGGAGCTACTTGTCAAGATCCATTGTGACAGTTCTGTGCATTTCTGTGTGTTCGTTTTATAAAATTGTACTGAGGCCCGTAATCCAGCGGGAGGGGACGGAGGGTGGCTGGAGGTATCAACGACAATGCCAAGGCGACATGTTAATCACTGCTGAAACGGGATGATGGGGGCCGGGAGGGTGTTATTACACTCTTCTGTTTCCTTTGAATGAATTGGAAAATTTCCATAATAACGTTTTGTTTTTTTTTTTTAAGAAACTCACCGGCCACCAGATGTCTCCCTACTCTAGCCAAACAAGTTCCTTTTTCTCTTACATTTCCTGCAAAGGGGTCTTTGACTCAGAGGCGCAAGCAGATCCAGGATGGATCTGTGCTGGCAGATCCTAGGCGGTGGAGTGGACTTCCTGCCGGAGGTATGCAGGACCGCTTGCTTTTTCAAGGTGTCAGACTTAGGAGTTTGCAAAAAAGGTGACATTCCCGTTCGGACATTCCTCCCGCATTTATGAGCTGGCAATTTCCCATTAAAGGACACTTTCTTTGTTAATGTTTTGGTGGCCCATAAAGGGAAGGCAGCGTAAATGCTTGGTTTGCAGTTTTCAGAAGAGTGAGTTGGCCCCCAAGGATCCTCCCAAGGTGACCGTGAGTTCTTGAACCGCATTCCACGTACCTAGGCTTACATGTATCCTATGGGTTTTATGCTCAAGTTGTCCCGTTTTTGGCAATTGGGAACCCAGGAAGGGGGTTCTTAAGTCCTTTTGACATGCCTTACTAGTCTTTAATAGCTTCCTTGCTTTTCAGGATTGCAAGCTACATATTCGCAGCCCAGACCTCTGATCCCAGGAGTTCTGGTGTCTCAGTGGGAACACGGCTCCCTGCTCCGGTTGGGTCATTGTTTCTAGGTGTTTTCAGTAGAAAGCCCAAGGCAGTGTTTGTTAAAGTATAACATGAGTTTACTCTGATTCTAGCAACTCAATGCATAACTAAGGGGTTTATGCTTAATATTTTCCCTATATCTCTTCCCCATACCCAAATTCCAATTCAATGACATGAGCAATTTTTCATTGGCTCTATTCCACACCAAAATACACAATAGTATCAAAATAACAACATCAACACCATCACCAGCATGATTACTGCAAAAAGTTTGAGATGTTTTGAATTCCTTGTCCTTAGGGTATGCTTCATGGGATATAGAAACGTTTCTTATTTCCTTGAGAGAGCTGATCTCCTCATAGCTATTCCAGAAATTAGATACACTAAATTTAAGTTCATTTCTTTCCTTTTTACTGTTTATTTTGGGAAATTGATTTCTAAATTTAGTTTTACTTTATTATTATGTAAAAATTCAATGGTTCTGAAAAACAAGGCATATTTAGAGAATCAGCTCCTACCCTTCCTGCTCCATTCCTTCCCTCATCCATGAGCATTTAAAAATGTTAAAATGGCTAAGAATTGTTTCTTTTAAAATATCAGCAAATGCTTGCATCAATCTGCTTCCCTCCTTTTTTGGGCAAATGTTTGCAAACTCTCCATGCTATTTTTTCTCCTCTGCTTTTCACTGGGATGCTTACCTTGGATATCACTTCAGAGTTGATTAGAGATCCGTGCCTCATTCTTTTTTAGACTTGCACAGTGTGCCACTGTTTGTACTTACTGAACTGCAGTTTACTCAAATGATCCCAGAGTGAGGGATCGGACAGTAATTGGCAGAAAACAAAGGTAAAAAACAAAACAAAACCACAAAACCCTCAGGGAGACATTGTAATCTAAATGACACAATTAACTGACACAAGAACATTATACCTGACAAACAGCACAATATTCATGTTAGTCCAAAAGCACATAGGACATTTACAAAGAGTGACATCATCTTAAATTGCAAAGAATTTACATCATAAAAACCTGCACATCAAATCCCTAAGCCAGTAACTGTCCAATAACTAGAATCCTCTGAGATAAAAATGTTCTACAGCCTTGCTATCCCATACAGCAGCCACCAAGCTCAAGTGGCCTCCAAACGCTGGCAATGTGGTCAGTGACACTGAGGAACTTGATTTTTAGTTTCATTGTATTTCAACAGACCTAGGCGGCACATAGGACATTTACAAAGATTGACTTGTGCTTGGGCAGCCCGGGTGCAGATCCTATTTCCAATTCAAAGGACAGTTAGGCACGAAACCACTTAGAACTTGGTGGCTAAGTAGCATGTGACCACCTACATCCAGGCTGTGGGACTCTCCAGGACAAACTATCCTGCTTCTTCAAACTTTGTTAAGAACAACTGCCAAGAAACCTATCTTTTGAGAGATGAAAGAGCAGAATGCAAATCAAAACCACAAGGAGCTACCACTTTCTGCTCTCCAAGATGGCTTCAATGAGAGTCAGAAAAGAAGGTGTCGGTGAGAAAGTGGGCACTCTGTGGCCCTCACCCTGGGTGCTGGGAGTATAAATGGTGTAGCCACTCTGGAAAGCATCTGGCAGTTCTCCCAAAGGTTAAACAGAGTTACCATATGACCCAGCAATTCCATTCTCAGGTTAAAAACCCAAAAGCAATGGATAAATCCACGATGTGACCACTGTACTATTCCTTGAATGTTCTAAGGACCATTGACTTACACACTTTAAATAGATGAGTTGTAAGGGCATGTGAGTTAGATTTTGATAGTGCTATTATTTTAAGAAAGAGATGAGAGAAAGTTATCAATGATCACAATGTAAACATTATATGCATCCTTAAATAATCTACTTTTAAATTTTTTATATAATCCAGAAAGTTCGAACACTGACTATATACTATTAATTATATTTAGGAGTTATTAATTTGTATGATAACAGTATTGTGGTTATGGTTTTAAAAGATTATCACTTGGAGATAAATACTGAAATACTTAGAGGAAATTACATGATGTTTGGAATTTGTGCCAAAATTAATCTAGTTAGAGCAATAAATCATAATTAATTGTGAGCTGCTAATTTTTGAATTGGGGTCACGGTCTATGAGGGAATTCATTATACTATTCTTCTACTTTCATAAAAAGTTTATTATTAATAAAGTTAATTCAAAAGATTATTTAGGAATAAATCTAACAAAACATATTTTAAAAATTGCAGGGTGAAATTACAGAAACATTATTGTTATGCCTAATAGATAAATCCACAGAGGTAAAATGCAGATTTCTGGTTGCCAAGGGGTGGTGGGAGGAGTCACTGGGAGAAACTGGTGGGTAAGGTGTTTTACTTGGAGTGATGCAAATGTGTTTGGAATGAGAGAGATGTGGTGTTTGTGCCACATTGTGAGTGTAATAAATGCCACTGAATCTGTTCACTTTTAAATGGTTAATTTTATGTTATATAAATTTCACCTTGAGAAATTATTTTTAAACAGAAAAAAAATTACTGAAAGAAATGAAAGTGTATACCATATTCATGGATTGAAAAACTCAATATTATAAAGATTATAAATATATTGCCAATATTGTAAAGATTTATCTTCCCCAAATTGATTCTTAGATTCAATACATCACAATAAAAATCCCAATAGGTTTAATAAAACTTGTTAAGCTGCTTCTGAAATCTTATAAAATTGCAAATGAATGAGAACAGCCAAGATACACATAGTGTAGCTTATTAACATATGATACTTTACTGGTGCCATGCCATATTGTAAAGGTCCCTTAACCCAAATAGTAGGGTACTGGTGTAGGACTTTGAAGATCCCAATTGTTATGGTTTGGATATGACGTGTCCCCCAAGGCTCCTGTGTCAATGCAGTAATGTTTGGAGGTGAAATGATGGGATTGTGAGAGCTGTGACTGAATCAGTCCATCCTCATTTGAATGGACTGACTGGTTACTATAGGCAGGTAGAGTGTGGCTAGAGGAGGTGGGTCACTGGGGGTGCACCCTGGAATGGTTCATCTGCCCTGCAGCCCCTTCTTCTTTCTTTCTGCTTCCTGGCTGACATGAGCAGAGGAGTCCTCCTCTACCACACCTTTCCACCATGATGTTCTTGCCTCACCGTGGGCCCAGAGCAATGGAGTTAGCCCACCATAGCTAGAACCTCTGAAACCATGAGTCAAAATAAGCTTTTCCTTCTCTGAGTTGTTCTTCTCATTTGTTTTGGTCACAGCAATGCAAAACTAACGCACACACTGAAGAGAACAGAGTGCCTATGAATCAATGAACACTTGTTGACAGAATCCAGCAGGATGTAATGGGCAATGTCTCCAAAATACCATGCTGGGATATTGGGAGATGTGGGCAAGAAACTAGATGTCAACCTCACACCACACATGAAGGAAATTTCCCTTGGGTTAGAGACCTAAACGTGTGACACTCAGCAGAACTGTCTGTAACATCTCAAAATGCAACAATCCCAACCTCACCGGTGATAGAATACAGTCCTGATACAAGGGACTGTGGAGAGCTCATGACGGACTAGGTGCAGCCACAGAGCCTTTTCATAAACAAATTCATTGGAGACCTTTCAACAGCCCCATTAGGTAATACTTTAGCTCTTGTTTTACAAATGAAAAAGTAGACATAGATGTTTAAACACTTGTCATACGGCTAACGTTAACTGAGATTGAAACCTGAAAAGTCTGACTTCAGAACCCAAACTTTTTTGTGTGTGTGTATGGTGCTGGGGATTAAACCCAGGGACTCATACATGCTAGGCAAGTGCTCTGCCACTTTTTTCAAATTTGCGACAGGGTCTCACAATTCCCTGGGTCAGCCTCCAACATGCAATCCTCCTGCCTCAGCCTCCTGCGTAGCTGGAATTACAATTGTGCCCCACCATGCCCAACTTCTAAGCTCTTTTTAACATGCTCTAAAAGGGTACAGAAAAAGACTTCATGGCACATGCCTGTAATCCCAGAGGCTCAGGAGACTTAGGCAGGAGGATCGAGAATTCACAACCAGCCTCAGCAAAAGTGAGGTGCTAAGCAACTTAGTGAGACCTTGTCTCTAAATAAAATACAAAATAGGGCTGGGGATGTGGCTCAATGGTCGAGTGTCCCTGAGTTCAATCTCTGGTACACCCTCCCTCCGCCCACACAAAAGGACTTCAAGAAATAGAAAACCAGTCCAAAATCTTAATAGGAAGATCCAACGAAGATGTTTAATGTGACTATTATGCTATTCACAGTAGAGAAAATGAACAGCTCACCATTGGGCTCATCAACATGGTTCATCTCAAAAAACAGCATTGTTCAAAGAATTGGTCATGTTTGAGTATATGGATTTTGACAAAGGCCCTCAAAAAAGCAAAATTAAGCAATGTATTACTTAGGATGCATTGATAGGTGATAAAGCTACAAAGAAAACCAAGGATAGCACTTCCTGTCTTTGAGTGGAGATACATGAGTATTTGTCATTCTTCAAGTTATATACATATTATCCATACTACTCTGTGTGTGATATTTTATAATGCTATGAAAGAAACTGGACCAACCCCAATTAGAAATATCCATACCAAGCATCTCAAAAAAGGATTAGCAAACTGAATTCAAAAGAACACTAAAGGAATAATAAAAACAGACTAACTGGGATTGATTCTAGGAATTTTGTAACAGAAAAATCTAGGGGTAAAATAGATTCATTTGGGAATTCAACATTAGAAAATCTATTAATAATAGATTTGCCATATCACTAGATCAAGAGTAAGAAGTTACAGATCTCCACAAATTTTTAAAAAGGCATTTTGATAACTTTAACTTTTATCCTTGATAATTAATAGTCCTCAAAAACCATAGATACTTATTTAACATCATAAAAACATAGCTCTATTCCAAAACCTAGCATCATATTTAATAGTAAACATAGAAATATGCTTTTTAACATCAGGGAAAACAACACATGGATTGCCTTTCTTGGAACTTAACATTGTTTGGGAGGTAGTAGCCAATGCAATTAGATAAGAGGAAGAAATGAGAAATAGCAACACTAGAGAAGAAAAGGTAAAAGCATTCATTTGCAGATTGCTAAGTATTTACAAGGAAAATTAAAAAAAATATCAACCAAAAATTATGGATGACAAGTAAATTCAGGCATACAAAAAATTAGTGAACAGATATCAATAGCTCTAATGTAACCACATAATCATTAGTTAGAAGACGCAATGAAAGACAGGAATCAAATTATCTACAAAAGATAAAATACAGAATAAACTTATCAACAAATGTGCCAGATCGTATGAGAGTAATTTTAACATACTCTTGCAGAACACAAAAGATTTGGACAAATGGAAATGTTCTTGAATAGGAAAATTCAGTAGCATAAAGATATCAATTCAACTAAGTTTGACACTATAGTAAATAAAATTCCTTTTAGAATACTGCCAAAAATTTTTTGTATGCTAGACCAACTGAGGCTGAAGTTTGTATGGAATGATAAATAAGAACCTCCAGGAAGTTTCCAAATGAAAAAGATGAGAGGGTAGCAGCTTTAGCAGATATTAAGACACAAATTCAATAGTGTACATTAATTCAACAGCACAAGTTAGCACATGAATAGACAAGCAATTCAACTTAACGGAACAAAAAGAATCAGGCTGGTCCCCAACATATAGGAGAATTCATTCAATGATTAAAGTGGGACTTAAAATTCATGGTAAGAAAATGAATTATTCAATAAATGGCATTATATAATTGTGAGAATTCAGAGGCATGTCATCTAAAAAAAAAAAACGAATGTTAGGTAGGTAAATTGTGCCTTTGTTACCCTAACTTTCAAAGTAAGTAGAGGGACAAAAAAAAAAAATGTTGGGTATTTAGCATCAAAACAAATTCCAGAGGAAATCAAACCCTGAAAAAATAAAAGTATAAAGAAAAAGTACTAGAAGAAAATGTGGGCGAAGCAAGAAGTTCTTTTTCAAGTATGATACAAAACCCAGAAGCCACAAAAGAATGGACTGATCAGTTCAATCACATAAAAAAACAAATGTCTGTCTAGAAGAAACATCATAAGCAGAGTCAAAAGACAAAACAACTTTGGAAAAATACATTGTTAACTCATGCCCCACACAAATGACTAGCTTCCTTAAAATATAAAATACTTCTACAAATCAATAAGAAAAAGTCTAACACACACACACACACACACACACACACACACTAAAAAACAAAGGATGTAAACAACTATTCACAGGAAACACAGATGTGTAACACATGAAGAAGATAGGTTTACTCAATTCCACTCAGAAGAGAAGGGCTATTAAAATAAACTGAGATACAATTTTCAGTTTTGGAAATCTTATAAAATTTGAGAACACATCTTGGCGAAAGCACGGAAAAGAACTATTGGCATTTATTACAGGTGACAAGTATGTATATTGTAGGAGAATTTAGTCCATGAAAATGTATTTCAAGGGGTTGGGGTTGTGGCTCAGTGGTGGAGTGCTTGCCTCACATGCATGGGGTGCTGGGTTTGAGCCTCAGCACCACATAAATAAATTAAATAAATAAAAGTATCGTGTCCATCTACAACTAAAAAAATTTTTTTTAAAAAGAAAATGTATTTCAAAAGTTAGATACATATTCTTTGATGAAATAATTTAATTTGTAGATATTTATCCTCATGGTACATTCTTGCAGGAATGAAATGATAAGCAAACCAAATATCCATTAATAGGGAACAGGTACATTTAACTATGGCTCATTCATACAATGAAACATGACAGAAGTACAGAATCTCCCAAATAGATTGGTACCTTTTGTAAGAAAAGTTTACATGCATATACACCTAGGCTCATAAACTCATATGTCTCCCTGGAAGGATATACACAAAACAGTTAACACTGGAAAAGGAGTCTTCAGTTTTACTGTGCACTTGTTTACACCTTTAAAGTTTTGTAATGAGTATATGTGTTACCTAAGCAAAAGAAAATTTGTGAGTACATCTCTCCATCATTCTCTATCTCTGTCCCCTATTTTTATACTACTTTTTATAACTGTTGGATTTCTATTCCTCAATCTTAGGCAGACCCCTTATGAAAGCCTCTCAAGGGTAAATCTTAGGGCTGGGGTTGTGGCTCAGTGGTAGCACACTTGCCTTGCATATCTGAAGCACTGGGTTCGATTCTCAGCACCACATATAAATAAATGATTGAAATAAAGGTCCATCAATAACCAAAAAAAAGTTTTAAAAGTGTAAGTCTTGCTCATTCATTGTTGTGTCCTAGTTTCTAACTCAAACCTTGCCACAAAATAGTTGCTCAGTAAATTCCTCCAATAAGTGATTTAAATTTCTTTCCAGTTCTAGACCTTGTATAGATTTGAAGGCATCTAGAGAATTCAAAGAGGAGGGAGTCTAAAGTCCCTGGTCTGCAAGAGAACCCAGGATAGAGATAGATCATTGGTGTTGGTTTACCCCAAGGTATTACACCAATAAAATGTAATATTAAAATGAGGAATAACTCTTTTTATTTCCTAAATTTTACTATGCACAGCACATATAACTAGGCCATTTGCAAACCACTATCTCCTACATCTTGCTATTCATTCATTCATTCATTCATTCATTCATTGGTGCTGAGGATTAGACCCAAAGGTGCTTTACTACTGAGCTACATCCCCAGTCCTTTTAAAAATGTTTTACTTTGGGACAGGGTCTAAATTGCTGAGGCTGGCCTTGAACTTGAACTCCTCCTGCTTCAGCCTCTTGTGTTGCTGGGATTACAGGTGTGCACAACCACACTTTGCTTGCATCTTGCTTTTTAAATAATACACAACACACTGCATCTCACACTGCATATTGCACACATAACACATGTATATCTGCATTTCACTTTCTTCTATACAATACACCGTATCCCAGAATGAGGATACAGTACATTGTATCAGCAAGAACTACTTTACTCTTTCAGTTTTTGGTACCAGGGATTGAACTCAGGGGCACTCAGGGGCACTTGGCAACTGAGCCACATCCCCAACCCTAGTTTGTATTTTATTTAGAGACAGGGTCTCACTGAGTTGCTTAGCACCTCACTTTTGCTGAGGCTGGCTTTGAACTCACGATCCTCCTGCCTCAGCCTCCCAAACTGCTGGGATTATAGGCCTGAGTCAATGACTGCATACTATTCCATTGTTTATTACTGTCAATGATCTGCTTCTTTTATGTCAGGACCTGTCCTTGGTGCTTCATCAGTGAAGAAGTCAGAAAAATATCCCTGTCCTTCGTGAGCAGACAGCCCTCCCAACAGTGAGATTGGTTTTTAGTGTTTAGCACAAACTGTCTAGTTCTGGGTATCCTCTTGGGTGGAACTTGGCCTCTTCTGTGAGGGAATCAGTAGGAGACATTTGTGGAGTGGGGATTGCTGGTCCAAGGACATTTGGAGCCTGCAGAGGAAAAGTCACCAAAGGGATGGCTCCAGCTTCCCTCTGACAAACTGGGTATGAAATGCAGTTTCTCTTGAACTCTCTGGAGTACCAGCGTCGTGGGTCTTTCCAATTAGGTTTGTGTATTTGTACTGGTGTTGAACCTGGGATGCTCTACCACGGCACTACAACCCCAGCTCCTTATTTTTTATTTTGAAACAGGATCTTTTTAATTTTCATCAGTCATATAGCTGGAGATTTTGATGATCTTTTGAAAAGTAACATTGTCATATGTAAAGAATCGTTAAACTGGCCAGAGTGGTGAACATCTACAGGCCCAGCTATTTGGGAGGCAGAGGCAGGAGAATCACAAGAGTCCAGGGGTTCAAGGCCTATGTGGGCAATATAGTTAGACCCCAGACTCAAAAAAAAAAAAAAAAAAAGAAGAAGAAAAAGAATCATTAAAATGATATCATTTGGCCTAACAATGCTATTCCTTAGAATTTCCATTAAGAACATGTTTAAAACAATTAATAAAATATCTATATTTGTAGGTGTTACACTGAATGATGATTTATGTTAAATTTATAAAAACAAGATTTTTAATAGTCAAGTACTTTACACCACTAGACAGAATACGTGCTGTTATGCTTGTGAAGATTCATAATGAGATGTTTTCTTCCTTTTAAGGACAGCAGAATGCAAAAGTATATGTACTCTATGGTTAAAAATCTATAAAGGGCTGGGAGTGCAGGTCAGTACTGGAGCACCCACCTAGTCTGTGGGAGGCCTGGATTCCATCCCCACACCTCAAAGCAAAGACACACACACATGCAGAGTCATCTACTGGTATCCAAGGGGAATTGGTTCCAGCATTCCCTGGCGATACCCAGATCTACAGATGCTCAAGCCCCTTATATAAAATGGTGTGGTGTTAGCATAGCACCTACCCACCTCCTCCTGAATACTGCAAATCCTATCTAGATGACTTTCTTTTTTTTTCTTTTCTTTCTTTCTTTCTTTTTTTTTTGGCAGTGCTGGGGATTGAACCCAGGAACTTGTGCTTGCAAGGAAGGCACTCTACCAACTGAGCTACATCCCCAGCCCCTAGATGACTTATGATACCATAAATGCTATGTGTATGGTCGTTGCACGGTGCTGTTTAGGGAATAATGACAACAAAAAAGCCTCAACGTGTTCAGTACAGATGTAAGGTTTTTCTCAGCATTTGGAGCCTTGCTTGAATCTGCAGATGCAGAACTCATACAACTGTGTGCCTATGGATACTCTGGACAGGAACGGAACTGGGGCATGGGACAGACGCAGGCACACCAGGTGGGAGGTCCAGGCTCCACACTGTCTGCACCATTCCTTCTCCCGCATCCTCCTGCTTCCCCACTGATAGATACATCAGGCACAGGGGCCAAGAGTAGTTTTATGTCTTGTCCCTATTGTGGTGCCAGGGATCTGATTTTACCCTCTGGGCATCCACATCCTCTTCTGACCTCCCCCAGAGGTATATGCTCTCATTTTTATTTTATTATTTTTTAATTTATTTATTTTGATTCATTGTACACAAATGGAGTACAGTTGTTGTTTCTCTGGTTGTACACAAAGTAGAGTCACACCATCTGTGCATTCATACATGTACACAGGGCAATGATGTCTGTCTCATTCTATTATTATTCTTATGCCCCACCCGGCCCCACCCCTCCCTTCCCTCTATACTATCTATCCTTCCTCCATTCTTGCCTCCCTTCCACCCCACGTTATGCATCATCATTCACTTATCAGAGAGACCATTCGGCCCTTGGATTTTTGGGATTGGCTAATCTCACTTAGCACGATAGTCTCCAACATCATCCATTTACCTGCAAATACATGCTCTCATTTGAGAGTATCCAGCAAGGCATTCCCACCTATGAAAGCCAAGGGAAGGGGTAGCACACAGCTCAGACATCTAGATTCCTCTGTCCAGGAACAGAGACGTCGAGTTGAGGGGCATGAAGAACACAGAGATGCCATTGCCAATATCTTGGTTTGGAGATGAACTCAGGAAAGTCCCCCCATTAGAGACCAGGTGAGCTTGGGAGATGCATCCCAGGGAGTACTATGCCTTCATCAGGAGCAAGGAGTGAAATGTAACCACAGCATCCAAGATAGCAAATTCATTACAAAGAAAAACACAACCAAATTACAGTTTAACTAGAAGGCAATGCTCATGAGAAGCAAAGTGACATATATTTCATGGATACCAGTCTAGTAAAGGATGCAGATCAAATGCATTAGGTGGAGAGGGGAATCCTAATTGGGGAGGTGCTTAGGAGGGACATGAAAGAAGCCAGAAAAATCCAGAAAAAGGTTTTGCAAAGACCAAAATAACTGCACCATGAGCCAGAGTTTCTCTGTCCTCGCTCCTTGCATCTAAGATCCAAAGAAAGCAGTGACTCCCTTTTGACTTGTAAGGTTATTTCTGTTGCTTGCAACCAATGAAGTGGACAGGGTTCAGGATATACTGTACCATGTGGCATGTTGGTATTTGACAAAACAGCAGATGCAGGCCATGGTAGAAAATATTCCCTAAAAACCTAGATGACTTTCCCTACAAAGTAGAGTGTAAGACCCTCAATCTAGAGGAATCTTCCCTGTCCACAGAGGAAATGCCCACCCTCATTTGGGAAGACACAGGGATTAGAGAAGAGTCTGAACATGTAGGTCCCACTAAGTTCACTTAACAGCAGTTCCAGTTACCTGTGGTCCACAGAGGGGTTAATATAGTACATATGATGAGAAATCTCACATGCACATAACTTTTATTACAGCATGCTGTTATAATTGTCCTATCATTAATTATCATTAACTCTTACTTTCCTAATGTATAAATTAAACTTCCTCCTAGGTATACATGTGTAGGAAATAACAGAATGTAAATAGGGTTCAGTACTATTCCCAGTTTCAAGCATCCCTGGGGACTTGGAACAGCCCTGCGGATAAGGGGGGATGACTGGGTAAGTCAAGGCCCACCCACCAATCTGCTCCTACACAACCATCAAACCCAACCACTAAAGTACAGTTTTCCCTGTTTTGGGTGGTCTTCGTTTCTGAAGGCTCCTGTGTCACGTAAAACTCGTGTTAAATGCATTCGTACACTTTTCTCTTGTTAATCTCTCTTTTGCTATGGGTCTCTGCAATGAATCTTGCAATGTGTAAGGAAAAGACAGTACTTTTTCTCTCCTGTAAAATAAAACCATAGATAGAAGATTTTTTTTTTCTTTTAGTGCTAGGGATTGAACCCAGGACCTGGTGGGTAGCTAGGCCCTACCATTGAGCTATACTCACAGCCCAAGAAGAGAATTTTTTAAGAACAAGAGTTAAAATTGGGAGAAAAAAAAATCATGGTATTCAAATTGTTAGGCCATAAGGTCTAATACAAGGACAGGCCCTTTCCATAAATCTCACAGTCCCTGGAGTCCTGAATTAGCTGTGGGACCCTTCTATCTTATTCTGTATCTGAGCAGCAGTGATGGGGTTTGCCATTTGCTTTTCTTGATTCACTTTTAAAATTATTTTTAGTTGTAGATGGACACAATACCTTCATTTTTTTTTGTTTATTTATGTGGTACTGAGGTTTGAACCCAGTGCCTCACATGTGCTAGGCAAGTGCTCTACCACTGAGCTACAACTCCAGCCCCTCTTGATTCACTTTAAGACATAACTGTGTCATCTCCAAACCAGTTGGAATCATCTAGATGTTTCACTTTGTGACACTAGTCGGATTATTATTATTTTTTTTATAAAAGGTATGTGTACCTGTGTGTGCACACATATAGTAAATACTCAACAAATAACTGAAAAACAAGTCATGAAAACCCAATTTGGAGCTGTCTTTAGTGGATATGAAGGGAGTGGAATGGGCAAGTCATATGAGCTTTTTCTGGGGTGCTAGAACATTCTATGTCTTGACCCAGATGGAGGTCCTATGAAAATCCGCTTTCTAATAATTCATCAAGCTGCACATTTATTTCATATAATTTAGGGTAGATGGGTTATGTCGCACATTAAAAATCCTTTAAAAAACATCATGGAGGGGCTGGGGATGTAGCTCAGAGGTAGAGCACTTGCCCAGCACATGTGAGGCACTGGGTTCACTCCTCAGGACCACAGAAAATAAATAAATAAATAAAATAAAAGTAACGTGTCCATCTACAACTAAACACATTTTTAAAAAAACATCATGTGCCGTAATTCTCTTTGTTTCCACTCGAAAGCACACAGGACATCAGTTGCTGTAAGAAGCTCCACACTTTCCTCTTTCACTTACTCTATGTAAAACTGTAACTGGGCCACCACATGAGTGAGAAGACTTATTTTATCTGGAAAATTAGTCGGACCTGTAAATGCAGCAGGAAGTCAGCAAAACCAAAAGCGAATGACTTATACGGGAATTCGTGCTAGAAAAGAGGCAATACCAATACTCTGTCGTGCCTTGGAAAATCAGGAAGCTTTGTGTCAACTCCACTAGCACCAAATCCTGTAGCCATCTCATGCCTAAAGCTTCAAAACCAGCGAGGATTTCAGGTACCATCTTGTCAGCAAGATCTGTTTCTGTGGATGTCTCAGATTCACAGATTGGAAATGCATATTTTTTTCTCTTTATGGTTCTTGATTACCATTTTTTTCCATGGGGGAAAAGTAAATAAAAGCAAGACTGTAGATGTGTTTGGCTCCAGATCACACATCCTCCAGGAGACCCAAACGCACTTCTCTCTGTCCTTGGAGGCAGATCTGAGTTAGAAACTATCTTTCACCAAAGATTAGCCTGTGACCGTCAAAAAATCACAGCTAGTCTTGCCTCTTTCCAGCTTTCCAATATCATTAGTGAAGTTCAAGAGACAGAGATTGGAAAAGAAAGGAAGGTGGGCAAGAAGACCCTGGCGATCTGGGTTACCTGGTTAGCAAAAAAACGGCACTCAAGTGAAGTTCACACCTCCACACTGATTCAGGAAACACCAGAAATTCCCATTAATTTTGTCATTAAACAATTCAAGATGGTATGCAAACCCAAGCATCTCAGCCCTTAGAAAGACATTGACTAGATTCTCAAATTCCAATAGTTTCCCCAACAAAACACACTGGGAAATTTCTCCCTAAGTTCAAAACAAGGGAACGTTTGAAATTCCCTAGTCTCATATTTATCTACACACCATCCAGGCAGGGAAAACTGAAGTGTAGCCAAGAGAAAGTGCCAACCACCCATCCCTGGGATCTCTTGCTCATTTCTAAAGGCTGGAAGACTCTTGTAAAGGCTGATCATCCGGCCACTGGAACAGGACAGAGGTCGGGGGGAGCTGCTTCACTTTCCCAAATCAAAAGGGGGTAAAGTAAGTGAGAAAATCTCCCGAGTTCAAACATTCCTTTACAACCCGCAACTTTAAATACTAAATGTGTTTCATGGCTGCCATCTTGAAAAACATTAGTTTGCCAAAGGCGCCCTTTGATTCCCATTTGGGATGGAAACGCTGGCGGATAATCCATTGAAACAGGTCCAGCACAAAAGCCTTTTGGCGACGATCATGGTGCTTGTGAAGGACAACATTTTTGTGCGCAAAATAAAACATTTTAATGCGCTACAATCCATTACACATATAGTCCTCCGTTTCCTTTCAGTAATTATTCATTAGAAAACATTTAACGTCACTGCGGATTTCACACTGGGCAGTCTGGACACAAAGGACAAGAGATGGCCCATTTATAAGGGGCTGGGGCCTTCTTTTCTAATCTGAGAAACTCCACGGAGGTGGGGCCCACAGAACACAACAGGCTGGCTAAATTGTGCGGTTAACGGTCAAAGCCCCCCTGCCTACTTTGACACTCATTTAAAGATGACAGGGAACAATAGAGATTTGTTCTGTTCAGTCCTCCTTGTTCCGTCGTCTACATCAGCTCCGCACATGAAACTGCCCGATATTTTATTCCACCTGCCATCTCCCTCCCGCCTTGGTCGACTCCCTCTCTGCTACTTTTCTTGCTCCCCCTTTAACACAAAGAGACAGGTAAAGAATATTGTGAAAGGGGGTCCTTTCAGCATGTCAGCTCTCATAATACAATTGCCTGTCAGGTTCCCTAGGAGCTATGAGGAGCTCAAACTTCTGGGTTTAGTCCAGAAATTCAGCCTGCAGTTAGGTTAGTTAGTGGGCAGGACCGCTCCCCGGCCACCTCCCCTAGCAGAAGGCCATCTCCCGGGGCACAGGCTCTGCGAACGATCCTTAATCACGACAGTTTGAAACATTTGCCCATCAGCGAGGGATCGCGTTCCAACTCCTGATGGGCTGTCCGTGTTTCTCGAGTGCCCACATTTTAAACTTTTACTAAAAACTCACATACAAAGCCCCCAGGGCCTCTTGGTAGAAAAGACTGGAAAACACTTATCTGAGAGCCACTGTTTTCAAGCTTCTCATCAAGATCTTTCCCAAAAGGGATGGGGAACAAAAATCTCAAAAGCTTCGCCAGATTATCCAATAGCTCATCCCACAAGAACATTTACAGACCCCAAATGTTCTAGTATTGTTGCTTCTCTGCAAACTGCAGACTACTCAATGCCTAGAGATGCTTCCAGAATGCACTGATAAGAAACCAGGGAGCAAAACCAGACATCGGCTCTCATAGACTCTCATGAACGACTCAGGTCAACACATTGTTATTGTTCCCATCGCAGCAATCCTGTTGTTTGTAGGTTATACTTGTTTCTGTCATTATCATGACATGCTATCAAAAACTGCCTTCCCTCATTGGGTGAAACAGTAAGAATATGCTTGATAAGATCAGTGGGTGTGTAAGGAGAAAGCAGAATTTATAATGAGGCCCCTTGTAGAAGCTTAGCAAGTGGTCAATGGAATTCTAACAGCAACACAGTTAAGGATCAGCAAGCTACGGCCTGCAGGCCAAATACAGCCTACTGCTTATTTGTGAGGAGCCTTGGAGCCAAGAGTAGTTTTAACATTTTTAAATGATTGACGACAACAACAGCAAAAAAAAAAAAAAAAAAAAGAAAGAAAGAAAGAAAGGAAATAAGGGACTCATATACAAAATGCAAAAAAATATCTGAAATTCAAATTTCAGGGTCCATAAAGTTTTATTGGAACAAAGCCACACTTATATATGGATGTGTGTGGCTGTAATTGCCACAAAGCCAAACATATTTTCTATCTGACCCTTTGTGGAAAAAGGGTGGCCACTCCTGCCTTGTGTCCTGTTTGGCACATATTTTCCTTTTGCGTAGGAGCCAGATTTCCGAATCAGTGTGTTTGGAAGCTGCACTCACCAAGAGAGGCCCGGTGGGTTTGCAAATATAACCTTGCTCAAGTTCATGTTTAGAGGCTCACAGTCCATCCCTCCAGCTCAGAGTTGTGACGCTGGTAAATTAAGATCTTCATTCGCAGCAGCGCTACTTTCACAGCACCTAACGACATTGAGAAGCTACGTCATTGAGAGTTGCAGTTGAGATGTCACCTCTCCCAGTCCATTGTTGCTTCCTGGCCTGCCAAACCACAGCCAAAACGAGCTCTGCAGAGGGGAAGCAGCAGTTTCTGGCACAGAACCTAAGTCAGTGTTTGCTCAAGGAGCCAATGGGCAGCTCTCAAGGAAGCCCCGTGGAAGGTGCTATCCCCAATTCTGAGTGGCTGCTCAGTGGCAGCTAAGATATAAAACCAAATGTGTCAGAAAAGAAAGCATGGTCTGATACTCAGATTCCAGGGGTCTCAGCCACGGGATGGACAAGGATCAAACTTGCATGATAACTTTGCACATTTTTGTGTCTGATTGACTCCACGCTGACGGCTCCACGGTTGAAATGAAGGATTATCTTTTTATCTAACGACCAAAAGACTGTTGGCGTTTTATTATCCAGCTGCAGCCTCTTAATCACCACTGAATGAGTGTAATTATGAATATCAGCAAACCGAATAATGCTTCTAAATTACCTTAGGGATCAGATGGTCTCCTAGTAAAACTGAGAAGAGTTCATGGAGTCTTAATTGGCCCATGGGAATCAGGGTTAAAGGAATGACCATATTTGTAGCAGAGACAGAGGGTCAAAGAATATTGAATGCAAGGCCTGGACTTCTTTCACTACTTCCTAATAAATATTAGGGGGGAAATAGGACTTTAGAAGTTTTTGTTGTTTTGTTTTTTTTGGTACTGGGGATTTAACCCACAGCAATCAACCACTGAGCCACATCCCCAGCCTTTTTTAAAAATATTTTATTCAGAGACAGAGTCTTGTTGAGTTTCTTAGGGTCTCCCTGAGTTGCTGAGGCTGGCTTTGAACTTGTGATCTTCCGGCCTCAGCGTCTTGAGCCACTGGGATTATAAGCACGCACCACCATGCCCGGCTTTAGAAGTTTATAGTAGTTTTAAATGGAAGGCATTGATACATCAATTCCAATCACATGTAGCTGTCCCTGAGGTCCATGAAAGTCCCTTGTTTACCTAAGAGTTTGCAGAAAAACTTGCCTTTTGTGGGGAGGGGGACGACTTTAGAGAGTATCTTCCTGGCCTCTTCAGCTTAGTTTCCCTAGAATAAAAGATATTTCATGGTCTGGGGGCTTGCAAACACTCACCTGAAACTGAATATTGACAATGGATTGTGCTAAAACCTGTTTGGACCAACAAATGCAAAGCATTTCCAGGTGTGTGTGTGTGTGTGTGTGTGTGTGTGTGTGTGTGTGTTTCCATTCCCTAATCTAAGTCCCTTTGGGTTAACAAGGAAATTAATAGACTTCACAAAACAAAAAATTTAAACGTGGCTTTTTATTTGTGTAGAGGGTGGTACCCAGGGGTACTTGACCACTGAGCCACATCCCCAGCCCCATTTTGTATTTTATTTAGAGGCAGCATCTCTCCAAGTTGCTTAGTGCCTCACTGTTGCCGAGAATGGCTTTGAACTCGAAATCCTCCTGCCTCAGCCTCTGGAACCGCTGGGGTGCAGGTGTGTACCACAGCTCCCGGCTAACATGGCTTTTCATTATTCCCTATCATGGGTGAAAAATGGCTATAACCCGTGGCATAGTTAGAAATCAAACCTAGATTCTACAGGTTGAATACCCCTTCTCTGAAAGGCTTAGGACCAGAAGGGTTAGGGGGTTTAGGATTTCTTTCAGATTTTGGAATATTCACATATACATCATGCAGTATTTTGGGGATGGGACTCAAGTCTAAATATGAATTTATGTTTCATGCTTCATAGCCTGAAGGTAATTTTACACAATGTCTTTAGTACACCTGCATTTTGATTGTGACTGATGATCACATGAAGTCAGGTGTGGGGTTTTCAAAGCGTGGCCACATGTCAGCCCTTAGTTTTGAGTTTTCAAATGAGGGATGCTCAGCCTGTAGCTCTTAAACCTCAGCATGGACCAGAATTGCCTGGTGAGTTCCAGCAAACATGCAGATGTTGGGCCCAGGAATCTGAATATTTTCACAGGCGCACTAGGTCCTTCCAAAGAGAGTAGCCTAGGATGGTACTTAGAATCCCACATCCTCAAATTGTAGCCCACAGACTGACATTTCCAGCATTCCCTAGGAGTTTATTAGAAATGCAAAGTCTCAGTCCCTGGCCAGGATGTCAGAATTTGCATTTTTACCAGATCTCCAGGCAACTCCTCTGCACTTCACTGACCACAAGACTGGGTCCTGTGATCTGGAAAAAAACATTTTAAGTTAAATAGGGAAGATTGAACATAAGGTCATGATCACTTCCTTAGACAGTGTGGAAGTGAAAACCAGTGAAGGCAGCCAGAGACAGAGAACCCCACCAACACTGGCTAGGTTGACGGGGACTCACAGACAAGAGAGGGGGTCCCCAAGACCCACCAAGATGGGTCCCTACCAGTTCCAGCTACCAGGAGCCAATTTGGTTGGTTGCACCAGTTGTGAGACCAATTCTTTTCTCTTTCCCTACAAGTAGAACTTACTAGAGATTCTCCAACTGTCTTTCCTCCATCTCAGATGCTAGCCATGCCATTTGGCTTTCGTGACACTGAACTTTCCAGGCAGGGCAGAACCCTATTCCCTTCCTTCAGGAGAGATGGCCCAGAAGGCCTGACCCCAAAGTTATCAAGGAAAGGCCGACTGCCAGTCCTTAAGATCCCTCTTCCTCCAGAGACAGACCTTTTCTGTCCTAAATATTGTTTTAAAAAATGCAAAAATGTACCAGAAACTGGATGTAGTTAGTTAGTGGAAACATTTGCTCCCCAATGGGTGATTTCTTGGACACCCACTGAGGGCATCTCAGGCTGAGATTTTCATGGCTTGTTATTGGGAAGGGAGAAGAAAGAGAGAAAGTAAGTTTGCACAAGCATCCTTACAGACAAAGATGCAAGAAGACAAAGGTAAATGTGTAAAATTATTTTAAAATTTTACTTTTCTGGATTTTGCTATGACTGCAAATGATTTGTGAAGAGATAAAACAGGAAGATGGGGATGAAATGTCTACTCATAGCATAAGCAGCTATGTAAAGCTCCCACTGGGCAGGGCTCTTTTATATGTTTTTTTTTTTTTGGCTGATTATCAAAGAATTATACACTCCTTTTAGATATTCTGGGAAAATGCAATAAAGAGGATAAAAATAATCCATGATCCCACCACTCAGAAATTACCACCATTTTCTCTTTATCATGGAAGAATGGATAAAGAAAATGTGGTTTCTATACACTATGGAATATTAGCCATGAAAAGTGAAGTCATTTGCCACAATATAGATGGAACTGGAGGACATCCTGTTAAGTGAAATAAGTCAGGCCCAGAAAGACTATTTCAAACATTCTCATTTTTATGTGGAAGCTAAAATGTTGATCTCATGAAAGTATAGGGCAGTAGTTCTAGGAAGAGTGTGGTAGAGAAATGAAAAGTGTCTGAGGTAATGAACATGCTGATTCCATAGATCTAATGATTATATACATTGTACACAGGCAGTGACATGTCACAGTATGTTCCCAAATACGTACAATTAGTGGGTACCAAGGCACTGGGGTTGTGGCTCAGTGGCAGAGTGCTTGCCTAGCACGTATGAGGCATGGGGTTTGATTCTCAGCACCATATGAAAATGAATGAATAAAATAAAGGCCTATCAACATCTATAAATAAATAAACAAAAAGTTTTAAAAAGAACTCATTTTCATTTTCTCTCCACTCCTGTGCTCACATGTGTTTGTGCAAAAATACTGGGATATGTTTTACATTATTATTGTTTTAAATATTTTTTAGTTGTTGATATACCTTTATTTATTTTTATGCGGTGCTGAGAATCAAACCCAGTGCCTCACACATGCTAGGCAAGCATTTTGCCACTGAGCCACAGCCCCAACCTTTCTACTATTTTTAAAAACATGCTTAATCTTCATGAATTCAGATTGACACTTTTGAATACAACAGAGTGAAATCGTCAGTATTTGTAACATCCAGGATTATAAGGCTAAAAGGAAAATTTAGGCAATGTTTTATTTCCCAGTAAGTTCTATGGATCACAATGGTGGCATTTATGAGTTATTGGCCAAGTGTCCCTGGTTACAGCGTTATTTCTAAGCACTAGAATTATTTCCATCAGTAAATGCTACCATTTAACGATCCCCTGGAAAATGGACTTATGAGCAAAGCAGGCTTTTAAAGGAAAAGAACAACCTGTATCTTCCCAGCCATGGGAGAAGTACCCACTTCCTCCTTCACTAGTACAACTCGAATTCTGAAGCAAAGAAAGAGCAAGCTCACGAAGGAATCCTGACCATCTAGAGGACCACGTGGGAGGGGAAACAGTTTCAATTTCTGCAGAGGACAGCAATACGCACATGAAACCTGGAACCTGCATCTCCAGCCACCAGGAGGAGTCCCCGTTAGACCAACCTGAGTCCAGCAGAGACAGCATGAAATAAGTTGATGGCGCCTGCTAAAACCATTGCAGTGTTGCCCCAGAATCCCCAAGGTCAGTTCAAGAGTAAATGATCACTGCCACAGTTTGGCTGTGGTCTGTTCCCAGGGGTTCATGGTTGGAGGCCTGGTCTTCCATTCAGTGGTATAGTGGTGGTGGGACCATAAGAGGTGGAGCCAAGAGGGACCTCTTTAGGTCACTGAGGAGGCTGCTCTCAGAAAGGAGTAAGGTTGTTCTTAGGGGACCTGTTGGTTAGTTTGGGCAAGAGAGTTGTTATAAAAAAGGAATAAGCCTGAACTGTCCTCTCTTATCTCGTTTCCTGTCCAGACATGTGATCTCTTCTCCAATGCCTTGCTCTTGAACCTCCAGAACTGTGAGCTAAACAATTCTCTTTTCTTTATAAGGTCACCCAGCCTTGGGTATTGCATTATAGAAGTAAAAAAAACACAATTGCATTGGACTTTTTAAAAAATTTTTTTTAGTTGTAGATGGACACAATGCCTTTCTTTTGTTTATTTATTTATTTTATGAGGTGCTGAGGATTGAACCCAGTTCCTCACACATACAAGGCAAGTGCTCTACCACTGAGCCACAACCCCAGCCCATGCACTAGACTGATTCTAATCAACAGGAACATACACATGATTGCAATCATAATTAAAGGAGCTTTGTTCTTATTTTTTAAGTGACTCTAATACCTGAATAACCAATCAATCAGCAAATTTTTTTATCTACTATGGGAATTATGGGAGGTACCTAGTCTCTAGGAATTTGTAATCTCTTCAGAAATGAAATTACAGAAACAGTAAACAAGGCAACTTAGACTCAGTGCCTAACATTTTAAGCAGCTTTTAAGTAGATACCAATAAAAATATGATTAATTCAGAAGTGACTTAGGGTCATAAGTTCCTGTGGTGAAAATATGTGCATTTTGACATTTTTTTGAAGACTTCAATATAAAAATGCTTATTTTCAAGTCAAGAGATAAGGTGACGTAGTGGAGATTGATTGGAGGAGGGGCATAAGGCATAAGGGGTTTTGATACACACACACACACACACACACACACACACACACACACGCCTCTTTAGATTCACCTGGCTTTTAAAACTCAGCCACCCCCAACACAGAAACAAGGAAATATGTCTATAAACAACATGAATTGTAATTACCAGGACAGAATGCAAATGTAATTAAGTCTTGACAAGATAAAAGCAAAAATTGTTTTTTGAAATCTGGAGGTTCAGAAAGGGGAAGTGGGATAAAGTATAACAGTTCTCACTTTTTCCATTTTTATAACTATGATTCTGCCTAAGGGTGGCACCTTTGGTATGAGCAAGCCTCCAACTTAAACAACAACAAAAATATATATATATATATAAAATAATATCTCTTGAAAAGAAACTTTGCTTGAAATGCAGCAATTCTGTTTCTTTCTGGTATTTCATTCAATTTAAGTCAGATTTGTTTTATAAAATAGATTATCTAAATTTTTAAGAACACATTAACTTTCTGGGTGCAGAGGTGCACACCTGTTATCCCAGTGGCTCAGAAGGCTGAGGCAGGAGGATCTCCAGTTCAAAGCCAGCCTCAGCAAGTCAGTGAGACTGTCTCTAAATAAAATACAAAAAAGGGCTGGGGATGTGGCTCAGCAGTTGAGCGCCCCTGGGTTCAATCCCTGGTACAAAAAAAAAAAAAAAATTCAATTTTCTCTTCTTATATGTATATATATGAATGACATCTGGGTGACATCTACCAAATATTAGCAATCTTTAGTTATTTCTGAGCTGGGGAATCTGGAGTGATTTTTTTTTCTTTGCCTTGTGTAATTCTATATTAGTAAAATTTTAGAAATTAAATCAGGCATACCCAAATCAGTTGCAAAATTAAAAATGAAAGTATCTGAAATAAGATCCAATATGCTTATCTAACTCAGCTACATGCTAAACCCAGTATGTTATGTGGACCCTGATTCAGCTCTGTTCAAGTGAACCTGCCTACTCTGGGACATCAGAAAGTCTTCCAATGACTGAGCTTGATAGATCGCCTCTGAGGACACTGGGAAAAACTAGTTACTCCTGACCATGGCAGTGGTTCTAGGAATCCACAGGGAGGAGACCGCATGGCATGAACCATTTACACAGGTGTTCTTGGTCCTGCCTTGGATACCATACCGTAATTAGGTGAGAGGTAACCATGGAGGAATGCCAAGGAGGGAGTCGTGGAACCTCTTTGTACTATTTATGTGACTTCTCTAAGTCTGCAATCATTTTTAAATTAAAATATTCTAGATTACCTATTGCATTTTGACTTGTATTATAAAGTTGTAAAAATATATTTGAACCTTGGCAAAGAGCTCACTGGGAGCCTGGCAGAAGTCGTCTCCTACACACAGGGTTTCAAGCCATGAGTCTCATCCCCGCTGCCTGACAGGGGAACATATGGATTTCTGATCAGGACCAAAGAATGTGGAGTAGAGAGGCAACAGCCTGGATGATCGGCATAAAGGGAGCCTTGAATGAATCACCCGTGAAGTCAACACGCCAAGGAGCTGTCAGTGACATGGAGTGGCCTGAGGGGAGGGCGCAGTCGCCCTCAGCACCATAATGCAAAGCCGTTCCAGCTCTTTGCTGGGCTTGTTTGGCAAATCCCACCCGCTCTGAGGTCATTTCTGAATGGCTTCATCACTAATACTTCCAAATAAGTATTTTTAAAACTTATTTTGAAATAGCAGACTCCTAAGAAGTTATAGAAAACAGTACAGAGATTCCATGTACCCCTTCTTTCCTCCACCGGCATCCCCCCAAAATAACGATTGCTTAGGAAATTGACCTGGTGCAGTCTTCAGATGTTATTCTGATTTCACCAGTTTTCGTGTGTGTGTGTGTGTGTGTGTGTGTGTGTGCTTTTATCATTTCAGAACTGGTTTACACCAGTCACTGGTGATCACGGCTACTTTTCAGCGTTGGATTATGAAGGACACCCCTCCAGAAATGATCTACGTGACTCACTGTGTGTAGGAGAAGGTAGGGCAGACGACCCTTTGGAAGCTCCAGGTCCTCAAGTGATTTTGACTGGAAGTGATCCACATACCCGTTTGCCATATTTCGCAACTCCGGGGAAGCTGGGAATTCGTAGAGAAGGAAAGCCTCCTTCCGTTTTCGTCAAGTATAACAATGTATAGGTAACTGCGCATGTTGATTTCGATGTTTTTTCATATCGCCCCGTGTGACCTTACTTGAAGAAAGGCCTACCCAATACATTTCCTCTGCAAGTCGCAGGACAGTGGGTATTCCTCTGTACTGATCAACACATCCCGCCCACCGGCCCCCGCCCCCCGCTCCCCAACTCCCCCACTCCCACCCCCGCATGCTTTCTAGAATCATCACGTGGTGATGGAATGCAGCATTGGCAAGCAAAGCCAGGACTTCATTCCGGGTGTTCAAATACCTTTTGGTAAAGGACAGTGCCATTTTTGTGTTTCCAGTTGCCGAGGCAACAGTATTAGGTGCTATAGAAATGGATAATTGACTGACTGGATCGATGACAGGCAGGGTAGCTAGAGTTTCCTTGTGGTTGATGAGGCTTCTGTGGACAGCTACTAAATTATTCTAAGCACATATATTAATGTTTCTGTAACTTTTCAGCTAAGGAGAAACAATCCCTCAACAAACAATGCTTTCTATATAGATAACACATTGAGATAGTTATTTTTTTTAAATGGTCCTTGTGAGTCTTTATGCCTATAATTAACTTCTAGAAAAAGGTCACTGTTTTGACTGAAGTTCTGTCTTCCCTCTCCCCAGGAGAACCTTCTCATTGTCTTGTATTTAGCTTCTTAAACTGTTACCTGGGACAATTTGGAGTTATTGCATTGAAGAGAAAACAGAATATATCTGAGGGAATAAAGAAATTTTGCTAATAGACTTGCAGGTTAAGGCAAATATTACCTAGGATTTTCTTCCACGTTAGGTCAATATAATTTAAAGCTCTACCTGCACTAACCCAGTGACCACCACCAGCCTGGTGTAGCTATTCAAATTGAGAGAGATTAAGTAAAATTAAGATTCCATCCCCCAGGCAGGCCAGCCACATTTCCAGCAGGCTGTCTTCACACACGGCCCATGGCAACTGCACTGGACCGTGTAACACAGACCATTTCTATCATCACAGAGGGTGTTACTGGAGACTTCGCTGCTCTAGAACAATCTGTAACAAATGGGCAACCCCCACAACCACCTCCAATACACACACACAATCATACTTTCTACCAACCAACGACAACTTCTCTGATCGTCTTAAATGAAATTTTTCATCAAACAAGTTCAGGATCTTAGAGTAAACCCAGTTCTTTCTCCAGGCCCGTTGGAGGCCCAGCATTACTGTCACTTACACCCAGTGGAAAAGAGGTCACCATGCAAGGCTACTTACAAGTCCATTACCTTGGAGTCCATCATGCTTGGGGGCAGAGGAGGTTATTAACAGCTACTC
Organism: Glaucomys volans; assembly: GCA_020662805.1. Classification (NCBI taxonomy): domain Eukaryota; kingdom Metazoa; phylum Chordata; class Mammalia; order Rodentia; family Sciuridae; genus Glaucomys; species Glaucomys volans. The sequence continues at coordinate 77,100 of JAJEJO010001304.1, forward strand.
CACTAGAGTCCTTTGAAGCATGCTTCCCACTGGCCTATGATCCTGCGACAAGATGACCGTCAGCAACAGTGTCTGAGGGATTCTAGCTCGCTGGGCGGAGCAGAGTTAATAATTCAAGGCAGGAGGCGGGGACCATACCTTACGGTGGCTCACCTGAGGGTGCATGGGCCACTTCAGAGTGATAAGAACTGGAAACCAGACCTCCCTGGAGATTCTGTTACAGCCACTGCTGATCTTTGATTAGTCCTGTTAGTCGCGGACACAGGGAATAAAGGTAGGGCCCTCAGCAAGCCATGCTGAAGATGAAACATCCTTCCAGCTACTTTATGTCCTCAAACTTCAGGGAACCAAACTGACTGGACAACTTCAAGATACATGATATGGAAACTCTGGATTTCCCAGGTTGATTTTCATTTTATGATTGTTGATTTTCAGATGCAAAATGGATGCATGAGTTTATGCTCTTTGTAAAAGAATATAACATTGGGGGTATCAGAGGCAGCATGGGTTCAGATGGCTTTTCTCTGAAGCTCAGAGTCTGCTCCTTCCAGCCTGGACCTGCATTTATAAAGTTGTATTCTTTTTATTTGAAAGACATTGTATAAGTCACAGGCCCCCAAATCTGAGTCTGCGCTGGGCGGAGAGCATCCATGTCCACACCTGCTTATAACAAGTACACACTCTTGTTCTCCTGGCAGGGGCAGGATCATATGCACACTTCTCTGTGAGGGTATCATGTGTGACATCGAGTTCCACAATGTGGATTTTTCACTCAATGATGCAGGTGGAGAATTTTTTTTAATGTCAGTGCATATCCGGCTTTTAGTAGATCATGCTAAAGATGTTCACGCACAAAAGCTAAAAGGGAAAAACTCTTGCCACTGGCCTATGGCCTCTCCACGTTTTCAGCACGATCAAAACTCCTTCAGGTTCCCATGCTTACAAACAGCCACGGAAGCAGCCGATCTCATCTCGGGCTACACAGGGGAGGGGACAGGGCCTGATATCATTGGTCTGGGATGAGGCCTGGGCACTGGGGTTTTCAAAGGCATCCCAGGTGGTTCAAAAGTGCAGCCAGGTCTGAGAACCACTGATCTGCAGAGAGTTCCAGAACTCAAATGTTGTAAAAATGAGTGTGACTTTCACATCTTGGATGGCCCCAAGAGTGGGGTCAGCATTCACAAGTAATTATGGGTCACAATCAGAGAGGCTGAGTGTGATCATTACTGTGAGCACCAGGCTCTGCCCCACAGTGGCTACCTGGAGGCCTGGCATCTCACCTGCCTCTGGCACTGCCTTGGGGCTGGTCCTTTAGACCCGTCAGATACAGAGTCTCACTGAGTTGCTTAGGGCCTGTTGCTGAGACTGGCTTTGAACTCCCGATCCTCCTGCCTCAGCCTCCCGAGCTGCTGGGATGACAGGCCTGCACCACCACACCCAGCTTTTTCTTTTTCTTTTTCTTTTTTTCTTATCTTTTTGTAAGTCAAAGGAACTTTTATTGAAATTTGTTTGTGCTCGATACTTCACCCTGGCATCCACCCCTGGACAGCTTACATTCTTCCACTCAGCCCCAAGATGGTGACCTATTGTCAACCTGACTGGACCCATAGATACTTAGGTAGCTGGTAAAGTGTCATGTCTGTGAGGGCATCTCTGGAGGAGACCGGCCTTCGAGGAGACCAGCAGAAAGAGGAGGAAGGTCTGCCCTCTACCCATGTGGGCACCATCCCATTGGCTGAAGGCAGGAAAGGAAGTCCTCCCTCAGCCCTGGGGCTGGGACGCCTCTCTTCTGATCTTGGACATGAGGACTCCAGGTTTCCTGGACTTTGGAGATCAGAACCTGAGCCAGCAGCCCCCAGGTTCAGAGGCCTTCAAACTTGGACTGATCCATGCTGCTGGCTTCTCTGATTCCCCATTTTGCATAATCAGAGGAGCCAATGCCCCTAATAAATCTCTCTCCTGTCTCTCTCTATACTCTTGGTTCTGACTGACAAGAGCAGACACATGTTCACAATTCTTTAAAAACTCTTTTAACCAGTAAATTTACTTAGAAATGATTCCATTTTCATAACTAAATAGGTGATTTCATGTATCACCAATTTGGTTACACAGGAAAACCCAGAAATGATTTAAGTGGGAATGCTTTATTTCCTCAGATGGTGATAGGTTGTCTGGTGAGTCATTTCACCTACTATTTCCTACTGACAGTCTGCCTGTATGTCTTAGACCCTGTAAATACAACGGTGAACAAGAAAGATAAAGTGATGCTTATGTAATTTTTCATACCTTTTTGTATTTCTGATATGTATATATTTTAATTGAAATATAATTTGCACATACACGAAATTCACCTATTCATAAAGCATACAATTCAGTGGCTTCTTTAAACTGTTCACGAGGCTGTGTAAGCATTAGCACAATCTAATTCTAGAATATTTTCACAATGTCCCCACAAACCCGTATCCATCATCAGTCACTTCCAATTTTCCCACCACGAATCTACTTTCTGTCTCCACAGACTTCACACGTCTCAGCTCCTGAGGGACCAGTCCAGTGGGATGTCCTGCTGGTAGTGACCTATGGCTCCCCCATGCCAACAGCCTCCAGTCAGGCCATGCCTGGCACGGTCCCCTCCCCACATCTTTCCGTTTTCTCATTCTTCCACCTGCCTTTGTGTTGATGTCAAAATGCATGTGACAGGCTCCAAAATGCACGGGACTCCCTTGCTGCAGCAAACTTTGAATAAACAGCTTTTGCTTATTCTCACTTGGCTGGTCTTCATCTATTTCCACAGTGGCTGTCATTCAGACATGTCATCTAATTTTTGCAGAAGTGGAAATCCCAATATTCTTACCCAATAGTGTAACAGACATATATGAGGAATTCTCTAGTGACGATGTCTTAGAGGAAAGTTTTCGACCATGGAGACCTTTGAAAGTTGCAAGAATTGATCTGAAGAAACAGAAAACATTACCACTTCTGGAATGTGGTATAGAGAGGAATCTGTATAAATCTCTACCAAGGGTATCCTTATGTGTAAGACTTTTCCCAGATATTTGTATACTGTTGCTTCATATCTAAGATGGGTACTGATAAAGTCATCGACAGATTTTTGCAGAAGAGTTAAAAACAAACTATAGCAACAGATATAGCTTCTTAACTTCCATAAAAAATAAATTATTGTGGGCTGGGGTTGTGGCTCAGTGGTAGAGTGCTTGCCTAGCATACGTGAGACACTGGATTCGATTTCCCAGCACCACATAAAAAAATTAAATAAACAAAATAAAGCTACTGTGCCAAAAATAGTGTTTAAAAATTAATCAATGTAATTGAAAAGTGCCAATCCATTACCCTTCCCCCCTCCCACACAGTGTACTACAATGTTAATTTCAGTTTTAAATTTTTTCCACTGGCATGATTTTTATATATGGAGAGCTCAATAAAATACTTCACTCTCTCCATTTCTTATCTGGCTATTATTGTTACTTGTTTTATTTCATGATTATCTCTGAAGATATTTTGTTGTAGAGAAGATGAGGGTGTTTTAAACAATGGCCTGTTGTGGGCGTCGGCACTGCAGGAACACCACTGGGGGCCTAATGTTCTTTTTCATGGCCATGTAAGACTTCGTTGTGGGGATTCACCAGAAAACATGGATCCAGGCCCTGGAGGTTATTATTTAGGTTGTTTTGAGTTTTCTGCTCATGATTGATGCTATAATCTCACTCTGAGGTACACATATATGGAAAAGTACAGACTACTGAATTTCTGAGAGTGGAAATTCTGAATCAAAGGTTATGTGCAGGACTGGGATTGAGGATCAGTGGTAGTGCACTTGCCTAGCATGCATGAGGCCCTGGGTTTGATCCTCAGCACAACATAAAATAAAATAAAGGTATTGTGTCCACCTAAAACAAAAAAATTTTTTAAAAAGGTTATGTGCAATTCATCAGCATACTACAGTGACACAACCACATTAATGTTAATAGCAGCTCAACTCACAATAGCTAAACTATGGAACCAACCTAGGTGCCCTTCAACAGATGAATGAAGAAAGAAAATGTGGGATACATACACAATGGAATTTTACTCAGCTACAAGGAGCAATGAAATTATGGCATTTATTGGTAAGTGGATGGAACTAGAGACTATCATGCTAAGTGAAATAAGCCAATCCCAAAACACCAAAGGCCGAGTGCTCTCTCTGATTTTGAGATGCTGACTCACAATGAGGAGGGTGGATAGGGAAGAATAGAAGTGCTTTGGATTAGACAAAGGCGAATGAAGGGAAGGGAGGAGGAATGGGAAAGGCAGTGGAATGAACCGGATGTTGCTTTCCTATGTTCATATATGAATACATGAGCAATGTGTCCCACATTAGGTACAACCAGAAGAATGGGAAGTTGTACTCCACATATGTATAATGTGTCCAGGTGCATTCTACTGTCATGGGTAGCTAAAAAGAATTTTTAAAAAGTTTATGTGCATTTAACATTTTGTGAAACACTGTTAGAAAGTCCATCAAAATGTACTCAGACCATTACTTTGCATTATCAAAAGCCTGATAGCTGCCTACCTACTGGGGATAAAGGAGCATTGCCTTAATTTTAATGAAGGTTCTTTTTTAAATCCATTTGAATTTCTGTACCTTTATTCCTTCCTCTTCTCCCTTTTTTCTTCTCTCTTCCTCCTTTTGGACTACTGTTTTTCTCAATTATTTCTAAGAACTCTTTATATCTTAAGGAAATTGGTCTTTTATTACATGTTGGCAATAAGCATCCTAGGTGGTTTCTTGTTCTTTGACATTATTTAGGATTTTTCAAAAATGTTAATTTGTATATAAATTTGGTTATACGAGTCTTTTTCCTTAATGGTTTCTAGGTTAGTATTTTGTTTCTCAAGACTTTGATATTGCAATACATGGATCTTTTAAGTGAGAATAATGGCTTCAAGAGGGAATGTTAATTTATTGATGGGAAGGGCTCCTTTGCTCTTAAAATCTTAGATATGAAGCAATAGGTGCTATGAACAAACCAGTCTCTTATGGAAAATTACCAAGAATTCTGAAGTCCTTCTATAAACATAAGCCTCACAACAGGAACACCATTGCTTTCCACCAAAAGGGCAAGTTTAATCTAATTCACTTCAAGAAATGGGGTGCGCCTATAAGCTCAGAGAACTGAAGAGCCCTGGAATCTAATGAGCGGGCTTTGAGTTCTGCCTCCACTACATCTTGACTGAGTGGCTTTGGGAAATTGAATCCTGCTAAGCCTGTTTTTATATCTGTGAAATGGGAATAAATGATATTCTCAGGGTTGTCTTTGAATTAAATGATGTTATTAGCCCACGGAGTCCAGCAGGATCCCCAGCTCATCATCACCACCACTAGATTAAAGCTGGGATGGTGTCAGCACTTCCATTTAATAAGCAACTACTACGTAGGAAGTGAGAGACACAGGAACACCCACCCAGGAGTATAAATGCAGTATGGGCGGGTGAGTCAAAAGTATGCATCATGGGTATATCAGGCCAAAGAGTGAAAAGTGAGCCAGCCTCTCAGCCTGCAGGGTCCATCGGGAGCCCTTCATGTAGGACAGGACATTTGAGATGGCCCTTGAAAGGATGGCATCAAAAATGCTTTCCAGGCAAAAGGAACTTTTACAATGGCAGAAAAATCAATAAATATTTAGCTTTGGGTTGAGTACAGGATCCCTACCAGTGACAGGTAAGTTGTAATCAGTCTAAGCTGAGCTGGTCTTTTATGAGATCTTTCAAGAATAAAGAACACACCTGGCTGCCCTTAAAGTCACATTGCAAAACGATGGGATTTGATGTGGCACGTTCCCCTTCTGTTTAGGAACAGATGCCTTCCCTGTTAGAGAGCACATGGCTGCCCAACTAGAAACTACATCACCCAACATCCTTTGCAGTTATAGGTGGTCATGTGACTGGGTTCTCACCAATGGGATGTAGGCCAGTGACATGCACACATTCTATTCTCTCTCTCCTTAAAAGGCAATTGTTCTACTACAGCCATGCAGCCACATTAATGTTTATAGCAGCTCCATTCACAATAACTAAGCTATGGAACCAATTGAGATGCCTTTCAATTGATGAATGGATAAAGAAACTGTGGTATATATACACAATGGAGTATTACTCAGCCTTAAAGGAGAAAAAAATTATGGCATTTGTAGCTAAATGGATGGAGTTGGAGAATATCATGCTAAGCGAAATAAGCCAATCCCAAAAAACCAAAGGCCAAATGTTTTCTCTGATATATGGATGCTGATCCATAAAAGGGGTGGGCAAGGGAAGAATGGAGGAACTTTGGATTGGGCAGAGGGGAGTGAGGGGAGGGAAGGAGGCAGGGGAGTGGGAAAGACGGTGGAATGAGACAGACATGGTACCCTAGGTACACGTATGATCGCAGGAACGGTGTGACTCTACAACATATACAACCAGAGAAATGAACAGTTGTGCTTGATTCGAGTACAATGAATGGAAACGCATTCTGTGCCACGTATAACTACTTCGAATTTTAAAATTAAAAAAAAAACCCAGGTTTGTGTTTGTGGGATTTTTTTGTTTTTTGTTTTCTTAAGGCAATTGCCTGGTTTCCACCCCTGATTCCCTGCTCCCTCCCGCAGCTGGAGAGTACAGCTGGTGTCACACCTGTGGTTGGACTCACTCGGCAGACCTGTTTTCCAGTACGCCTGTTACTCCCAAATTCCTGAAAAATCTACAAACTTTGGCGTTACTATAAATTCATTCTGCTAGGAAAATGGCCTTATTTTGATTAAGGTTTTCCGTATTTTCAGATTAGATAAAACAGAGGGAAATGTATTTTAAGAAACCTGTAACAGGCACGTTCCAAACGTTCTCTAACAGAGGAGATAAGCACAGGTCCAGGATCCCGGGGAGGACAAGACCTCCGTGATCCTCGCCCCAAGCGCCAAGCTCAGCAGGCTGACATCATTCCCACCTACCTCCCCACCCCGCCCACGTTTCCTCTAAAGGAGCCCGAGACCCCAAAAACATGGCTCCCTCTTGAACACCGCGTTCTTTTGTTGTCAGAGCGTGTACTGCTTTTTCACTGAATAACCCTCTGTTGAGTTTCGCTGGCTGACAATCTGCTACCCAACCTTCCTAAGACAAGTGTGCTCCCAGTGCTAAGACCCGGATGGGATGTCTGGCTTGAACGTCTTGCTAATACAAACACCATGGACATGTATGGTTACCCACTCAGCCCCAGTGTCTCCTTTCCTGGTTCCAGCAATGCCATAGTTTCACGTCTGCATGGAAGAGATTCTGTTCCTCCTGTGCTGGGCTCAGCCCCAGGCAGTGAACTCTCCCATGGGCAAATGACTCAAAAGGGCCAGTTTAAAAACAAGAAGACATTCTCAGAGCCTTCCAGGAAGGAAGATTCTGTCACTTCCACAGGAACAAGCAGCAAGGACTCCTTCCTACCCTGAAGGTAAGAAAATGAGGCCTGGTGCTCTTAGAGCCACTAATGCTACTATGAGGGGAACCAGCCTAAGAAGGAAGCCTATACACAGAGGAGAGCAGAACTGAAATCCAGGGAGGCCTGTTGCCATTGTGGAAAATGCTGGATCAAACTGTGCCTGAAGTCCAGTCTATCTCTAGAATTTTCAACTATGTAAACCTGATTGCAAAGAAAAAAACTTCTGATAAAATGGGCAACACCTGACTCTTCAAATAAACCCACATTTTCTCTCAGCTGAAACTACTTCAATCTCCTTATGTTAAGAATAAAAAAAATGTTCTGGGTCTGTGGATTTGGAGATCTTTTGAGATGCTGATTGGGTCTAGTATGAGATCAAGGACCTCCAACCCTCTATACCACCATCTCCAACCAAAGTCTTTCTGTTCTCTGCCTCCCTAACTGGCTTATATCCACTTGCAAATATGCAAATTTAGTTACCTGGGTCAGTAGTAGCTTTGGGGGTGTGAAGGCATTTTGTTTACTTTTTTGTGGTCCTAGAGATTGAACCCAGGGGTGCTGTATCACTGAGTTACACACTCAGCCCTGGTCATTTTGAGACAGCATCTCACTAAGTTGCCAAGACTGACCTTGAACTTGTGATCTTCTTGCCTGAGCCTCCAGAGTCACTGGGATTACTGTTGTGTGCCACTGTACCCCATCTGATCGGATATCTTAATGACAGACCCCACTTCTCTGGGATTCTCTCCCTCTGCTCAAAAAGATGGGGAGAGTCGGGGTGGGAAAGAAATACAAGCATGTGTTTGTCTCAAGGATTCATTTGTGTATTGGGATTTGGGGAACAATATATTTTTAAATTCCATTAAAATCTGTTTCATTTATTATGTCTGTACTTAGAAATCACATCCTCAGAAAAGCCTTCCTTGACACTTCTGCACACTCAGCCTTGGGACCCCCGGCTATAGGAGCTGGTTCTTGGTAGCATTTTCTACAAAGTGCTCACTAGTGAGTGGCATTCAAATTGATACCTAAAAGCATCTCAAGACCATGGCTGTTTAGTGTCCTCTCCTGGTGCCCAAAGATCCATCCCATGGTGACACACGCCTGTCATCCCAGTGGTTTGGAAAGCTGAGGCAGAAGGAAGAGTTCAAAGCCAACTTCAGTAAAGGTGAGGTGCTAAGCAATTCAGTGAACCCTGTCTCTAAATAAAATATAAAAAGGGTTGGGGATGTGGCTCAGTGACCCTGAGTTCAATCCCCAATATCAAAAGAGAGAGAGAGAAAACAAAAAGATCCATCCCACACAGCATGCCTTGCACCACAGATGCCCAGTAAGTAGCTTCAACAGTTTGTACAGATTACCCCAGAAATAATGTAGATGCAACTACGTTTTGTTTTGAAATAAGCAAACTATGTTCTGGGTCCTTAGCTGTGTGCAAGAATCCTGTGGGCCTAGGGTTTTTCTTTACAAAAAATGTATTCCTTCAGATACGTGGATAGAGAGGACTCAGAAGAAAAATTAAGAGCCATTCAAATTGTCTGATACCTAAAAGCACCTCCAATCCCTGGCTCTGCAATGTCTGAATTATTCCACTAGGTGTGTGTTCACGGAAGACATGAAGGGTGAACACTGTTCAAGACGAGAGGAGCTGGAAATGACCAAGGCAAGTTCCACGCATGCACCAATAAGCCACAAGGAAACCGTGATGCTGTATCATAAATATGCACTAATTGAAAAAAGTTCAACAACTGTGGTACTGAGAGAACCCCAACAGTCGAAAAACAATCCAGATGTCTGACTCTGAAACGCATCTGTGTGGCTCATGGCACCCATCGTCTACAATGCCGGGGTTCCGGAAACCACATTTTTAAAGGGTGGAAGCTAAAAAGTTGAGCTCATCAGAATAGAGAGAAGAAGAGGCTGAGAGTGTGAGGGGAGGGAGGCTGGGTATGGGCACAGCTGCCCAGTTGGGCAGGAGGGACCACCTCTAATGTTCTATAGCTCAGTAGGGTAACTGGGTCACAGTGATTCATTGTGTAATTTGAAAAACAGCTACTAGAGAGAATTTTGAATGTTCCCAACACAAAGAAATGAAAAAATGTTTGAGGTGATCAATATACCTGTCACCCTGATCTGATCATTATACGTCGTTATCCATGTATTGAATTATCACACTGTACCCTAGAAGTAAGGGCAGTTATGTGTCATCAAAATGGATTTCAGTGTCATGTACAACTAAAAAGAATGGATGCATTTAAAAAAAATTTCTAGTTGGGTGGGGTGGTGCACCCTTGTAATCCCAGGTATTTGGGAGACTGAGACAGGAGGATGGCAAGTTTGAGGCCAACCTCAGCAATTTAGAATAGATTCTGGATAAAGAATGTTCTTTTAATAAAACGGGAGTGAGAAGGACTGTAGCCTTCTAAAATATCAATATTACAGAAGCCAAAAGGCAGCCACGCAAAAGTTCCAGGTTTAGGAAGCCTGAAGGGATATGGCAACTCTGTGCACGTACAAATATATAACAATAAAAGTCCACTGTGCGTAAAATAGTAATCCACCAAGGAAAAAGGAGATGGGACGACTACATGCAACACTTGATCCTGGATGAATCCTGAACTGCTGGAAAAAATGCCAGAAAGGAAATGATTTAGGGGTGCATGGACCATAAAAAACAAAGGAATGGGGACAAAGGTGAATGATAGGTAAATCCAGGAAAAGGGAAAAGGGCCCTCTTTGCTCCATATCTATCCTTGTACATTTTTTTGTTCTTGCAAATAAGTTTAAAAAATAAGAGGAAATTTTTAAAAAAGTACAGAACCATTCTGTCTGGGTTTGGTTTCAGGATATGTCTGATAATTACCAGGCTGATGGTATCAATCATATCCTAAAGAAATAGACTTCTTACTCTTTGCACTTTCCTTTGGTGACCAAGAAAAAAAAAAAAGCACCTTCTTCTTTGCCACCCAATTTGAACATGCAAACACTACTGAGACTTTCTTCCAAATCTCTGACTTGCCTCCCGGTCTTCCCAGGAGCTAATGTGGCATTAAGCACAAAGTAGTCAATGTCACGAAATTGCATTTCAGACTCAAAGTACAGAGGAGCCACACTTAGAGCTAGCACACCAATGAAGAGCTTGGTTCAACTACATGGCACACCTAGCTATTGACCTGGCCTTTATTTAAAATTTTGATATTTTATTGTTTTCTTGAATTGATTTTTTTTTAGAGTACCAGGGTTTGAACTCAGGGCGCTCAACCCCTGAGCCACATCCTCAGCCCTGTTTTGTGTTTTATTTAGAGACAGGGTCTCACTGAGCTGCTTAGCACCTCACTTTTGCTGAGGCTGGCTTTGAACTCATGATCCTCCTCCCTCAGCCTTCCGAGCTGTGGGATTACAGGTGTGCACCAACATGCCTGGCTTGATTTTGATTTTTAAATAGCACATTAAAATATTGTTTTATCTTGAATTATTTATTATGTGTTTGTTGACTCCTCCCTTCAACTTTGCACCCGAGGTAAATGCCTCATTTTCCTCCCCCTAGCCCCAGCCCTGCTGAGATTCAAACTGACTGTTGTAAAATATCAGAAGTAGACAGAAGTGATAGTGAGGATACTTCTCACTGGTGGTTGGTTCCTTTTGTACCATGAAAAGAGCAAAACTGCACAATATTGTCAAAAAAGAATGCTAAAAGAAGTACTTTCATTGCTACAAAGTTTCCTAATCCATCCAACCTGCAAAAAGGCCCTGTAGAAATGGAAGGCTAAGTAATAGAGTCTGAAAAAAAAATTAAAGTCCATCAACTGACAAATAAATTTGTTAAATCTATGCAATGGAATATTACTCAGCCATAAAAAGGAATGAAGTTCTGATATGTGCTACAACTTGGATAAATCTTGGAAACCATCTGGTAGGTGAAATGAGACAGGCACATATCTTATGATCCTATTTATACAAAATGCTCAGAACTGGCAAATCCTCAAAAGAAGTAGGTTAGAGGTCACCAGGGACTGAGAAGAGGGCCAAGGACAGTAGCTGCTCTTGGGTACAGAGTTCCTTTTGGGTGGAGGTACAAAAAAGTTCTGGAATAGTGGTAATGGTTGCGCACTTATGTCAACATGCGCAAACCTGCTCGGCCGTATGCTCCAAAAGAGCCAATTTTATGGCGTATGGATATCTCAATAAAGTTGTCATTAAGCAAACCACAAAAATTACCATCAGGGATCAGAAATCGATCACAGGACTCACAAGAACGCTAAGTAGACGCCAGGGGGAAATGTTTTTAAACTGAGGCCTAGAGATTCAGGGCCTCCTGCTGAAAACCAGGAGGAGCCTGAAGGCTAAGCCTTGAGGGAGTCTCAGTTTCCGTGGGCCTGCCCTGCTGTGCTCCTTGCTGATCCTTTCTGCACTTTATTTTCTCATCTTAAAAACAAGGGACCATAAGGTCTATTGCCCAGGTGGGTAGGAGGGCTCACGAGGTCACTCGCACACAGGCAGAGGAGCGCAGGAGGATCACTGCTCCTGCTGCGCAAGCTGAACCATCAGTGTGTGTCCGGCTGTGGTCTCGGGTCCTCTCTTGGCAACACCTAAGGCGACAGCGACTGGACCAGACAGACAGAGGTCAAAGGAAAATGCACGTTAGGGAGATAGGTGCCCACCACGATGGGGAGGAAACCGGCCAGGGCACCTACAAGAAAGAGAAGCTGACCCATGGACAGATTGGGAGCCAGGAGGGATGGCGGGGGCATCAGAGCCGCTGAGGCCTATGGGAACTGCCTGAACTTTAAAGAAGGTTCCCGGCCAGGGGCGGTGGCGCATGTCTGAAATCCCAGCGGCTAGGGAGGCTGAGGCAGGAGGAACTTGAGTTCAAAGCAAGCTTCAGCAAGGGCAAGGCGCTAAGCAATTCAATGAGACCCTGTCTCTAAATAAAATACAAAATAGGGCTGGGGATGTGGCTCAGTGACTGAGTCCACCTTGAGTTCAATCGCTGGTACAAAAAAGTGGAAAAGAAAAAAAAAGGTTCCAGGGTGATCTGGACTACGTCCTCCTTTCTCATTCCTGGGCTGCGACCACTGTGCAAAGATTCTGGTTCTCTGGCAGACAAAACCACCTTTACACTTCAGAAGAAAAAATTTGGGGTGCTGGGGATTGAACCCAGGGGTGCTCTACCTTTGAGCTAAACCAACCCTTTTGATTCTTGATTTTTGAATCAGGGTCTTGCTGAATTGCCCAGGCTGGCCTTGAACTTGGGATCCTCCAACCTTGGCCTCCCCAGTAGCTGGGAATACAGGTGTGCAGCACCACGCATGGGTAATCTCAAAAGGTTTGCAGTTTCCAAATAACGTTTTTGTTTTTGTTTTCCAAGCAAGCCTATATTTCCAAGCCATTCTAACTTAAACTTGGGTGTTGGCTGATCACAAACTGAGCTTCACACAATCCCTGCTGCCCTTCAGGAACAGTAGCAAATCCTAATAGAGCTTCTGCAGTGGCTAATGCTTCTAAATACTCATTTTAAATCTTTACCCCTTACCATTGCCCACAGGACAGATCCTGTTATGAGTTCTGGTTGCCAGGTAAGGAAACCAAAGCACAGAGGAGTTAACCTGCCCAAAGGCAACAGCCAGGAAGTCAGCTGTAGTACCTACTTGCGTATTTCACATATTCTTCCATTATACTTTCAGAAGGTTTGCTTTACAAGATGTGAGGAAACCATGTTATAGCCTCTTGTCCTGGTGAAAGGTTGAAAGGGTTTTCTTTCTTTTAAGATCACTCAGTATTCATAACTGATGTTCAAACATGCGATGCAGATGAATTTGGGGATATATGAAGTGTACACTGGCCTGGGGAGAGAGCCTGGTGGGCAAGTCAGACCCTGAGGCTGTCATGCTGGGAGGCTGACCTGGCATCCCTCCCTCCCCGATGTTTTCTTGGGAATGAACCCCCCTCCCAAGGAGAACTGTGGCCAAACACCTCATGCACAGTCCTGTTCTGGAAAAGGTTTGCTGAGAGATGCCGAGGTTAGAAATGTCAGATAGAGGGTTAGGATATTCTGTGACCAGCTTGACCATGGTTCCACCAAAGCGATTTCCTGCAGCTCGGTCACCACATGGTCACATACAGTTATCCTTCCTTGCAAAGAGGAAAATATTCCGTGTCAAGGGACATACTGGGGATTGAACTCAGGGGCACTCGACCACTGAGCCACATCCCAAGCCCTATTTTGTATTTTATTTAGAGACAGGGTCTCATTGAGTTGCTTAGGGCCTCGCTAAGTTGCTGAGGCTGGCTTTGAACTGGTGATCCTCCTGTCTCAGCCTCCCCAAGTCACTGAAATTACAGTTGTGCACCACCACACCCAGCTAGGCTAATGTTTTTAATTAAAAATTTTTTTTAGAACTGGGGACTGAGCTCCACCACTGAGCTACATCCCCAGCCAGTTTTATATTTCATTTTGAGACAGGATATCACTATATTGCCCAGGCTGGCCTTGAATTTGAGAGTCTCCTTCCTCAGCCTCCCATGTAACAGGGATTACAGGTGTGCACCACTGTGCCTGGGCCTTGGGCTTATTTTTGGCACTATAAACACATCTTTCGTACACCGAGGGGAAGTAGTGCTTACATCTGTAGACACTGGCTGCCAATATGATGTTCTTCACCTTGGGAAGTATGATCAAGTATCTGGGTTTAGAGGGTGCCACAGATGGGCACTCTGTCATCCCACCTACTTGGGAGGCTGAGGTAGGACGATTGCCAGTTTGAGGCTGACCCAGGCAACTTAGTGAGATCTTGTCTCAAAGTGAAATTTAAAAAGGGCTGGGGATGTGTCTCAATGGTTAAGAGCTCCTGGGTTCAACCCCTAATACTAACAATAAAAAAAAGGAATTAAGTCTGTGACTGCTCAGGAATAACTCAGGGAAGATCTGTGACAAGCCTCTGTACCTTAGTCCCCCCTTATCCATGAGGGATACATCCCAAGACCCCCAGTGGATGTCTGAAACCATGCACAGTACCCAACCCTATGTATATTTTTTTCCTATACATAACAAACCTATGATAAAATTTATAAATTAGGCACAGCAGAAAATTGACAATGATAGCAGAATAACTAAAAATATACTATATTAAAAGTCGTTTTAAAATTATGAATTATTTTTGGAATTTTCCATTTAATATTTTCAGAAAAAGGTTGACAAAGCAATCATGAATTTGTCCCCTGAAGAAATAACACCAATCAGACATGACTACTAGACACAAAGATTTCAGAAAAAATTGTCAAACATGAGGAGGTGGCAGACAACCTGCATCAGGTTGTGCTGGGTATATGCTACAGGATTATACAAATATAAAAACATGAAGAGTAAGCTGGGCATAGTGGCTCATGCCTGCAGTCCCAGTGACTGGAGAGGCTGAGGCAGGAGGATTTCAAGTTTGAGGCCAGCCTCAGCAAAATTGAGGCCCTCAGCAACTTAGCGAGACACTGTTCCAAAATAAAGAATAAAAAGGGCTGGGGATGTGGCTCAGTGGTTAAGCACCCCTGGGTTCAATCCACAGTCCCCCCCCCAAAAAAAAAATGTATGAAGAATAAATGAGACAAAAACAACTCCTCTCCAACTGTCATATGGGAACTTCCTTTGAAAACCAAGTATTGAATGGAGAAATAAAATGGCAGAATCGACCTGCCAACCCTGCCATACTAATCTTTTAGTATTACAAAAATAAAGTCTGCCCTGAACTTTTCTCTTTTCTAGGCCTAAAAGCATCCCTGAGGAATCAAGACATGTAAAAGTCACTACTGAAGTTCTCCTTCCAGAGGGGTTTCTCTCTGGAAGTTCTTGAATGTGAAGAAGGCCCAGATTTTGCATCTGAAAGTTTGGAAAATGGGGAGGGGAGTTTTCAGAGCCCTCCATCCTGTGTGTTCCCACTCTTCCATGCCACATACCAAAGCCTCTACCTGGAGGAGAAACTGGTCCTCTCAATGCCCTAGGAGCATTGGACCTTGTCCAAGAAGGGTCAGTGTGTATCATGCAGAAGAGGGAGTTTAGGAGTTTTTAAAAATCTATCCTTTGCCATTTTGGATGGTTTAAATATCAAAGAAGCTGGGACAGCCCCAAACTTTTAAAAATCATTAGTGGAGCCAGGTGTGGTGGCACATTCCTGTCATCCCAGCAGCTCAGGAGGCTGAAGCAGGAGGATCTCTAGTTCAAAGTCAGCCTCAGCAGCTTAGCAAGGCCCTAAGCAACTCAGTGAGACCCTGTCTCTAAAGAAAATATAAAAAAGGGCTGGGGATGTGGTTCAGTGGTTAAGTGCCCCTAGGTTCCATCCCTGGTACCAAAAAAAGAAAAAAAATAGAAAAAAAATTCCATAGTGGAGACACACACGCTGCTGTGGATTTTCTAAAATGGATTTCCTTCTTCT
Organism: Glaucomys volans; assembly: GCA_020662805.1. NCBI lineage: Eukaryota > Metazoa > Chordata > Mammalia > Rodentia > Sciuridae > Glaucomys > Glaucomys volans. The sequence continues at coordinate 92,985 of JAJEJO010001304.1, forward strand.
GGTGCTGACTGATAGCCTAGCCACACCAGGAGGACAAAAAGAGCTCAGAGCACGGAAAGGATTACTATTTTATAGTCAACTGAGAAAATTAACAAAAATGAGTCCCTTAACCAGGAAAATTTATCTATGCCACAACACCAGGCTCATGGCTGCATTTAAATGATACTTAAGTGAGCAATCTGTCAGATGGCTAAGTATTGTAATATTCATGAATTCCCAAAGAAAATTTTACAAGGCCACTACCCAGATGCTCAAAGCCCCTCTGGCAAACATGGACAGTCCTAATTCAATTATTACTTTGTGTCTAACAACCCAAGACTGCAACTCCAAATAACCGTGGGCGGGAGGAGGAGGGGTAGGAGAGAAGGTAGAAGATTGTGTGATTTCTTGGAAATCCTACAATGCAATTTCACTTTGAACTTGCAAGAAAACATCCAGGCATCATCTGCATAAAACCGGGTGGTGTTCCCTTCTAGAACTATGGGCCCCAATTAAAAATAATGAGGCCCGTCTCCAGCCGCCAGACCCAATTAGAGATAATGAGGACTGAAGACTCCTGAAGGAGATTCATTTTTCTCTGACAGATGAATTGGGACAGGGGTCTTGGTAGGGGTCACTGGGATAGGCCCCGCAACAAAGTATGGGGCTCTCAAGCTTAGGAAGGCCTTATGATTCCAGTTATTAAATAGGAAGTAGGAAGTCCCTCTGCGTTCAGAGCACTAGAATAACCCCGCGGGATGTGTGTCCACTGGTCACTTATGCCCTGCTACGGTCAGAGAGCCACTGTTAGCTGAACGATGTGCCTATCACTACGAATAAAAGCAATCATTTAAATGATAAATGACTGAAAAAGTTGAGATGCAAGTGCTAATTAGCTTTGATCATTGCACATTGTATGTGCATATCAAATGATCACTCTGTACCCTTAAATATGTACAATTATGTGTCAATTTAAAAAAATACGGAAGGGTTGGGGGTGTAAGTGTTGGAGCATGTGTTTAGCATGAGCAACAATGCAAAAAAGAAAAACTCTGAAAATGTGTAGCTGACTTCATGGGTGTGCCTGTGTCTACAAACTGAGTATTATGGATGTCTGCATGTGGGTGCACTTTTTGCTTGGAATAATTTTAGACTTACATTCGTCCCTTGGCATCTACAGGGGATTGGTATCTGCAGGGGATCCTGGAACCAAAATTCATAGATGTTTAGTTCCTTGTGTGAAATGGTGAAGGAGTTGGGGTGTAGCTCAGTGTTAGAGTGTGTGTTTTGCATGCATGAAGCCATGGGTTTGATCCCCAGCACCATAAAAAATAACGAAAAGTGGTGTAACATGTGCATATATCCTACACACATCTTCCTATATACTGTAAGTCATCTCTAGATGACTTGCAATACCTAATATAAATGTTAGGTAGTTAAACCATGTTGTTCAGGAGATAAGAAGAAAAGTCTGTACACATTCAGAACATTGTTTTCAAATATTTTCTGTCTGTGGTTGTTGAATCTGAAGCTGCAGGACCCCCCTCCAAATACGGAAGATCAACTATACCAAAAAGTGGAAAAGAAGCTCCAGAAATTTCCAAGTACCCTAGTTTGCCAGAAGTTAACTTCTTATGTCATCCAGGACACTGGTCACAACTAAGAAAATATATTAACATTATCATTAACTAGACTTTTGAAATGATTCAAATTTCCACACTTTTGTCACAAATGTTTTTGTTTTTGTTTTTGTTTTCCAAGAGCCAATCCAGGAGACCAGCCTGTTGCCTAAAACTGTCTTGTTCATTCACCTGTTTATCACCTGCCTTCTTCTGCATCCCCAGCACTTGGCCTGGGCCATGATGTGGAATTCTAGGCACCAAAGCAAGCTCTCATCCAAGAGTGTAGGAAGCTCCCATCCCCAAACCTCGGCAGTCACTGGCTTGCTGTTGACACGTGGCGTCCAAGGTAGATTGTTTTTGAGGAGTGGGAGAGAAGCCTAATGTAAGAACGTACACCGGCAGGTGCTTAATCATTACCAGGGGAACGGATGAAAGGAAAAGGCCATCATCCAGGAAGGCAGGAACCAGAGGCTCCGCAGGCAGCTCCCAGTGTAGAAGTTACTTCAACAACCTGTGTTGAGGGTGGCTTTGAATCACTTCCCAGCACAAGGGTTAACAAAAGGCTAGCCCCTGATCTGGGTAATTTGAAATTCATCTCAGCTCCCATTGAGGGCTTTATCTGTTCTTTTGTAGCAAAGGTTCTCTCTCCCTCTGGTCTCCCCACTTGTCCAAGGGAGAGGGGCCACTCCACCTCAGGCAATGGGCCTCAAGCTTTCTCTGGGAGGAGTTAGAGAGAATATAAATATTTTAGGCTTTTCAGGCTGTAAAGGACCCAGTCTCAACTGCCCAACTCTGCTGCTGTTGCTGGAAAACAGCTGGGGACAATACATAAACAAGCAGGACTGTGTTCCAATAAAACTTTGTTTATAAAAACTAGCAACGGGTCCCAGGCTGTTTCCCAACTTGTGACAAAGGGCATACTGACCCTCCTCATGCTCTCTGTATGGAAAGGATGATATATCCTGAAGACTTGTGTCCCTCTCAGGTCTAGGTATGCTTATGACTCCTTTAAAACCAGCAGAACGTGACAGAAGGAACACTGTGTGACCCCTGGGGTGAGGTCAAAGACAGTCACAGCAATCCAGCTGCCCGAGGCTGCCATGTTGTGGGGAAGCCCAGCTATAAGGAGAGGCCATGTGAAGGTCTTCTGGTCAACAGGCCTAGACTTCCACTCTCCCTAGTCCTCTCCCCAGTCCAGGGGCCAGACGTGAGAATGAGCAAGTCCTGGATGAGTGGAGTTCAACTATCAAGTCACTCCCACCCAGCCTTTGAGTCTCTCTAGCTGAGGCCCCGGGGCATCCAAGACCAAAGACCAGCCAACTCCATGATACACTTCTGAATTCCTTACCCACTGAAAAAGTGAGAACAATGAGAGGGTGGTTTTATGCCACTAAGTTTGAGGCCAGTTATTACTCCCCAATTATAACTGAAACAAGACCAAATATACTCTCTTAAGTGACTTCTCTAAACCAGGGATGCTGAACTCTCAAGCACAGACCTTCTGGAACATTCCTGATGTCCAGGAACAAAGAGCATCAGCACCATCTGGGAACAATTAGAACTGTAAAATTCCAGGCCCCCTCCCAGATTTATTAAGTCATAATCTGTCCTTTAATAAGATCCCTAAATGACACATTTGTGCAAATTTGAAAAACAGAGCTTTCCAAAATATCCATGCATTTCTGCCCCCAAGATAGATGCATATTGAAATTCACCTGTATGTGTTCCCAAGCCTATTTGTGCTATCGTGATTCATGTCACTGTTGCAACAGGATGTGAGTACATGGACATTTCTCAGGATGTCTTACAAAGAGATGTGGACTATGGGTTAATTTCCATTAAATAGGTAGGGAGAGAAAAATATAAAAAACTTAGGCTGGACTCAGTGATGCATACCTGTAATCCTAGCAGCTCGGAAGCCTGAGGCAGGAGGATCATGAGTTCAAAGCCAGTCTCAGTAAAAGTGAGGCGCTAAGCAATTCAATGAGACCCTGTTTCTAAATAAAATACAAAATAGGGCTGGGGATGTGGCTTGGTAGTCAAGTGCCCCTGAGTTCAATCCCCAGTAACAAACAAACAAACAAACAAACAACAAAAAGACTTAGGATAAAAATCTAGAAGGCTTCTGTACTTAGATGGTTTTGCAAGTGCATTAGGTTCTTGCTCCATGATAAAGTGACCCTGGGAACTGTAGACAATTCATTAAGGATACAGTTAAAGAACAATGCTTAGCTTAGCCTCACATCCAAACAGCAATGACAACAGACTTTGACCCTGTGCAAAAGATTGCTGAAGTCCAAGCACATGAATATGTCTGAATTTTGAGTTTTTCAGAATGCATGGCAGATGCTTTGAATCAGCAACCCAAAGGGCAGACAGAGACCTTTCTTCCTTGTCTCTTACTTATTTAAAAGTCCACACATGTAAAATACTGGAGTTTCAGGCTCCCTTGCAGCTACAGGGGGCAAAGTGGCCCAGTTCCAGTCACAGAGCTGCAAATCAGAGGGTCTAGGAGAGATTTCCACGGACTCTTTATTAAGAACATAGATCTAACTTACTATAGTAAACATTTTCAAAACCCACTCTCTGGATCTCTGCTCATAACTCCTGTACAATTTTCCAAATGAAGCTCCATCTCGTTCAACCCAGCCATTTCCCTGAGGATAAACATTCGGGTCAGCTGTGCTTGCTTCCTTGAACATTAGCACAATGACCATCCTCAGGCACCTTCTTTTTGGGACCCGAGCACAATTTCTTATGTTGTGCTATGGTTCAGATCTTGAATGTCCCCCGAAGACCCATGTGGTAGAGGCTTAGCCGCCAGGCTGGCACTATTGGAAGGTGACAGAAAGTTTAAGAAGTGGAACTAGTGGAGAAGGTGTTTGAGACACTGGGGCATGCCCTCAAAGGAGATCATAGGAACCTCAGAAGACCTTCCTCTTCTGGCCACAAGCCAAGTGGTTTGCTAACTCCCAGGTCCAAACCAACAGGGACTGAAAGGTCTGACACTCTGGGCCAGAATAAACTGTTTGTCTTTAGGGGTTGATTTTCTCAGGCGTTTGCTTGAGTGACGGAGAGCTACCACCTGTTGTCTGGCCAGGAACGAGACTGCTGGGTCCCCAGGCATGTAAGCACATCGTTTCATTCTATTCTATGGAATGGTGGTGGCCCTGGGCCTGCTGTCCCTTCAACAGCTCATTATAGGTTCTATTTCTCTATATTGCTGCCATCACTTGGTATTTTCAGGTTTTACAAATCCAGTCTGATGAATGTATAGAATTTATTATTTTAGTGTTCCATTGATTTTTCATAAGATTTTCAAGACTGATTTACTCACCATGATTTTCCACTTGGTAAGTGTTTTGGTTATTAGAATACCTGACACTTCTTTCTTACTGCATTGGTTGTCCTTTTATCTTCTGGTTCTGGATCCAGATTCCTGGTTAGTTTGGACACTGTAAAGATCTTCCAATCCATCAGCTCTTGGTTGTGTGCAGTGTCCTTGGAAGAATGTAAATCCTTAATTTTTAGGATTTTTAGATTTATCCTCTTTTGCCCTTTGTGTTGGGGGTGGGCATTAACAAGTCCTCCCTGACATATTGTGTTAGATATTATTTTGTATTTATATTCAGCCTTTTGCATTTAGGGCTTCTAAGTCCTCTTAGAGGTTACTTTTGTATATGGTGTAAGGCAAGACACCAGTTCATTTTTCTTCAGCTACAGAGGTGGGTGTTTGTCAATTGCACCTTTAAATACTGTCTCATGTATCGTGTCCCCCAGTCCACCCTCTGAGTCTCGGGTTCCTCCTCCACTTGCTGAGTTGGCCAATCTGCTTTCATTTTGTCTTAAGAGTGGGAAGTAACCATTCTGATTGCAATTTGATCAAGTTTGGAAACTAAGGAGAAATGGATACCATGAAAGGATCCCATCCCAAACATAGGGGAAACGCAGACCAATACCACAATGAGATACTGCTTCGTATCCAGAAGGATGACAATTATTTTTAAAGACCCAAACAAGGGGTGTCGGTGAAGATATGGAAAACCAGGAAGCCAGGCAGGGACAAATGTTTTCCCCCAAGACTGGGGTGCTACTGGCATCTGAGGGGTGGCTACCCCATGAGACTGAGGTGCTGCTAAACATCCTGCAATGCACAGTCCCCCAAAACAGAGGTTCACCCAGCCAAGATGTCAGTAATGCCGAGGTTAAGAACCCTGCTCAAAGGCCGTTTTCATGGTAAGCAAAGGTTTTTCTCATTTTTACAATTGCTGTATTCATTTGTTTCACAAAACAATTGTGAGAAAACACATAACATTTACCATCTCCATCCTAAGTGTACAGATCAATAGCATTAAGCTTGCTTGTGCAGTTGTACAACAATCTCCAGAAAGACTTTGTAAAGAACTTAAAAAAACTTTACACCAAAAAGACAAAGAACCCAATCAATAAATGGGCTAAGGAACTGGGCAGACACTTTACAGAAGATGATATACAGATGATCAACAAATACATGAAAAGTGCTCATCATCTCTAGTAATTACAGAAGTGCAAATTAAAACCACCTTAAGATTTCATCTGACTTCAATTAGAATGGCTATTATCAGAACACATACAATAATAAGTGTTGGTGTGGATGTGGGGAAAAGGCACACTCATGCATTGCTGGTGGAATTGCAAATTGGTGCAGCCACTCTGGAAAGCAGTATGGAGATTCCTCAAAAAACGTGGAATAGACCCATCATTTGACCCAGCTATCCCACTCCTCAGTTTACACCCAAGGGACTTAAAATCAGCAAAGTACAGTGATGCAGCCACATCTTTGTTCATAGCTCTCAATTCACAATAGCTAGATTGTGGAGCCAACCTAGATGCCCTTCAATTGATGAATGAATAAAGAAACTGTGGTATATATACACAATTGAATATTACTCAGCCATAAAGAATAATAAAATTATGGCATTTGTAGGTAAATGGATGATGTTGGAGACTGTCATGCTAAGTGAGATTAGCCAGTTCCAAAAATCCAAAGGCCGAATGATCTCTCTGATAAGTGAATGATGCTGCATAATGCGGGGTGGAGGGGAAGCAAGAATGGAGGAAGGACAGATAGCATACAGGGAAGGAAGGGGTGGGGTCCGGGTGGGGTGGCAAGAATAATAACAGAATGTGTGACAGATATCATTGCCCTGTGTACATGTATGAATGCACAGATGGTGTGACTCTACTTTGTGTACAACCAGAGAAACAATAGCTGTACTCTATTTGTGTTCAATGGATCAAAATTAAATGAATTAAAAAAAAAAAGATTTCACCTTGCCAATCTGAAACTCTGCACCCATAAACATTAACTCCCCTAGCCCCACACCCACCTCTGGGAAAACATCCTTGGCCTTTCTATCTTCATGAATTTGGTACCTCAGTGGAATCATAGGGTGCTTTTTGTGACTGCCTTATTTCATTTAGCATAATGTCAAGTTTCCACCATCCTGCAGCATGTGATGGGATTTCCTTCCTTCTTAAAGGCTGAATAATATTCCATTGTGTGCATAATGCCACATTTTGTTTATTCTTCTGTCAAAGGACACCCAGGGCTCATCCACCTTTGGGCCATTGTGAATGATGCTGCTGTGAACATGTGTATGCAAACATCCACTCAAGTCCTGGCTTCCCGGTCTTTGGGGTATCAACCCAGATTACAGATGTGTCATATCCTTGACTTTGACATTCACTTTGCTTTGGAGTAATTTGGAGTAAAGAAAGTACCAAGTTCCTGTCTACCCTCACTGGTTTCTCCCTTCCTTATCATCTGACGTTGCTCGGGATTATTTTTCACTACTAAGACCAACGTGGTACATTTACATTCACTCTAGACTGGATTCAGATTTTGCCAGTCTTCCATTAATGTCCTTCTCCTGGTGCAGAATCCAGGGTTCCCCGATACACAAGGTTGTCACATCTGCTCAGACTCCTCTGGCCTGGGGTAGTTTCTCATGACCTTGACAGTTTTGAAGGGTACTGGTCAGGTGTGTGGTACAGCATGCCTCAAGTTTGTTTGTCTGATGTTGGATTCAGGAGTAGGCTGGGGTTGTGGATTTTGTTTTGTTTTGTTTTGTTTTGCAAGAATAATAGGGAGACGAGCTACCTCTGTTCTTCTGATCACATCTTACCCAGGGGCACACGAGCCCCTCATCACAGTGGGTGCTGCTGGGCCACTCGACTGTCAAGTTCCCCTCTCTCTCCACTACCTTTGGAGGTAAGTAACAAGACCAGCCCATGGGTAAAGGGGTTAGGGTTACTGCACCTCCTGCAGGAGGGAGAGTGACATCTACCACTTGGGATCCTTCCGTAAGGAATGTGGGTCTTAAATTTATACCAGTGTATACTCAAATTTGACCAGCTTGAGGGTGCACTTTTAAAAGTAGTGTACGAAAAGCAGTGTACAATGGTGACACATTTTACATTGGATTCTTTAATGTATGTTACAAATCTTTTGGGAACAGACTCAGGAAGGAGTCTGTGGCACAGTCAAGGTTAGCCGTGTCATTGATGACAGTGACAATAAAGGCTATGCAGATCATTCTGAACAAGACATTATCCAACCCAGGACCTGAGACCCAAGGCTGAAATAGGGAACAGTTGCAGCACCCCCAGATTTGGCCTGAGCAGCTTACAAGTGTTCCCTCAAGGAAGGGCTGTAAAACCCTCTGGGAGAGGTTATGAATTGGTCCCATAGAGAGGACGTTGTCATTATTTCTTGATTGGCCAGTGCTGTCCCAAATCCCTGACTTCAGGGATAACCAATAAAACCAGTGCAGGGTGCACATCCCCAAAAAGAAGCCAAACGGTTTCTCTGAAGGGGATATTCACATCCAACAGCAGTCCTATTTGCATTTGCTCTCAGCTTTGTAACTAAAAGGGATTTGGAAAAGAATGCTTGGGATAAACAGCAATTGACTCCAATAAAGTGGCCAAAGTGGCTGTTTTTTGAGAAACAAGCCCCTTCCCCAATGCCAAGTGTATTAGTTCCTTTGAGCATTCCAGGTTTTTCCAGGTTTTCTCTCCGAGACAGTGTAATCCCCTAATTGCAAAGTCATTTCTCACCTAAGCATCTGAAATCAAACCACAGATCAGCCAGGAAGACTGGAGTGTGTGTGGAAGTTGTACAGGATTCCAAATTCTCGATGCAGAGGCTCCTGTCCACTTTTACAATTTAGTGATTTTTCAGAGTAAAATGTAAATTGTTGAAAACAGCCTTATGTGGTGATTTCCGTGTCCCTAGCACACATGGGCTGGTCACGACTGTAAAATGCTCTGTGTTCAAGACTGTGCGGGCCAGCGTGCCGGGTTTATTCTCAACATCAGGCCCATCGCAGAGTTTCAGTGGGAGATTCTCCTGAACAACAGGTGCAAAAGTCAAAGGCATCATACTTAGGGTCCCTTTCATTTCGGGTGCAGGATTCTGAGGCAACTAACCCACCCTTGCACACAGAGAGAGTGGTCGTGGTTCTTCCTGATGGTTAGTGAACAGCAGGCATTGGTTCTGATCAGGAGCACTCAGCTGGGCACATTTGCCAAATTCTCCCTGCATGCTCCACTGCAGGGAGAATTCTAGTAGAATTCAGTGCTTGCTTCCAGCCAAGTACACCCAGAGAACATTCTGCCTATGCACTTAGGAAGTTTTACAGCACACAGAATGCCCTGCAGGGCTTCACGCATATGAGGTGACGGGGCAGACATTCTTAGGGACTCGAGCGTCCCAAACAAGTCAGGCACTAGGACCTCCACTGTACTCTCCAGGCCTAAGATGCCCAGGCCTCTTTGTCCGTTACACCCATGCATGTAATCAGCGATTGTTCCTATTGTAAATCCCAGATCCACCATCTGTATGCTCCAAAGGGCCCGGGGATTGTTAATACCCGGTCCCTATGGGATTAATCTGCAATTTCACACTAAATGATTTTTAAGTATAATTTGTTACAATGATACAACATTACCATTTCTAAAACAAACAGTCGGGATTGTTACTTTGCAATCAAAAGAGGAAAGTGTCCAGGACTGCTTTATCTGAACAAGCTGATATGCCTCTCTGTTTACACTCACTTTACTTTAGACACAAATGGAGAGAAGTGAAAACAGCCCAGTCTAGAACCTTGGGAATGAGCTGGGTGAACGTGCAGTTCTTCCTTAGGAGGACCACAGTCTGAATGTGCCATTCATAGCAGGACTGGAAGTTCTGAGTGAGTTTTCAAAACTGCTCAGGGTTGCCTGGCATTTGCAGGGAAAAGGTGCTTGCAGTGCAAAGTTTGAGTTTGGATTCTCCGTTGAGCAATGAGCTATTAAAGGCCCTTTTGTGGACAAAGGAGGAGCCCCCCGAAACCAGACAGAGGTGGTCTAAAGCATGCAGGGAAATGATTCTTTTTCATAAAATACTTTTTAAAAAAAATCCTAGTTTATTAATAGGCATTACTGCAAAAGTTATCTATATGAATTTCAAAATATATTAGGCAAAAGATCATGCTTCCTTGAAACCAAGTCTAACCAAAGCAGGAATGCAGACACATGTTTTCATCTTTTTTACTAAGGGAGGCCTTTCTATCATAGTGAAATATGTTCTAATTTTATTTTCCTAAAATTTTTATGGTGTGTTCAAATCTTTATGGATCAAATGGTTGAGATGCTAGATTTGTTTAATAGAGTCATAAAGTGGTCTGGAGCTCCTGGTTTTTCAACTATTTTTTTTAAGAAATTATAATCTGCCCCATGAACTGAATGTCCTTTCTCTACAGAGCCAAGATGGGGGGCAGGAGCTGCTTCCTGGCACACAGCTGCATCCTTAGCAGTGAGACCTGTGTTGTCCTGAGGCAGACCTAATAATAAAAGATGACCAAAGTGTCCAGCCTGTCAGAAATCGTTTGGTGCAGAAGAGCAGGAGGTGGGAACTCTACATCCCACCCCTTTCCCACCCCTGACACTGTGGGCCAGAAATAGATAAATCAGAGTCCTCTCCTTTCACATGGGTACATTGACATCCAGCTCATTCACAACACTGGAAGGAGGTCTGAGCGAGATCTGCCCATCACTGGACACAAAGTGTTGTTTAAAAAAGTAGATTTTTGTTAGCAACAATCTTTCTGACGTTTCCATAACAGTATGGGCACAATTATTTTTTTAACTTTTGTCTTTAAGGACAGCAACAATGACCTTTGAAAAAACACTTTCAAAGACAAATGGCAAAGACCTAAACCTTGGGTGGTGATGGCCATGAGGCTTGAGCCAAAGTAAGGGTCCCAGGACCACCCTCTAATGGGGGTAACTGCACTCAATCCCAGCTATGGCCAAGGGGCCCGACTTTTCAGATTCTTTAGGAAAAGTTGGAAATCCCAACTTGAAGAATTTTGAAATGCCGGCGTCAAGTTCCAATAGTCTCAAAGAAAGCTCACGAGCCAGACAAAGCCTGTCAGTGACTGAATGTGGCCCTCCAACCCCTGGCCTGATCAGGATCCCTGACAAAAACCGATAGAAAAAGCTATACAAAGAAATGGAACACAGAGTGGTGATAGTCAGAGTTCTGCCTAATTCCGTGGACTCGGATTAGATGTAGGTAAATTATATGTAAACTGTGCCCACGACGGGCCTGGGGCTAAACACTGACTCTGGCCCAATATGGGAAAACACTGTGACAGCAATACAGAGGGGCCAGTTAGAGGATTCAGAGGCAAGACGGCTTCCCCACAATGGGTGATTGCTGAACAGAATCTCCTGGTGGAAAGTAAAGGCAAGGGCTTAGGTTGAGTAAGATTATGGATTCAGTGCAAAAGAAAAGGACCCTGAATGTTTTAAATGCCCAGCATCATCTTGAAAGAACATAAGCTACATTCTCCTGGTGCCAGGACAAGGTTAGCAGGTCAAACCACTCAGGTCTCTAGAACTGTGTAGTAAATCCAGATTTTTATCGGTTGAAAAAGTTGAGATGGCTCAAAATCACGTGGTCCCTTACTAACTGCAGGAGGGTCTTGCTGCAGAACAAGCCTTTGGAAATGCACACTTGCCTGGAAAACAGTCCTTGCTGTTGAGGTCCTAAGAGGTAGCACGAGTTATCTTTCAGCCTCACCCAGTCCTGAAAGGCAAGCATTGTTTCTTTGAAGAGATGGGGTGGGGAGGAATAACTCTCCCAAAGTTGGGTGTGGTGGTGCACACCTATAATCTCAGTGGCTAGGGAGGCTGAGGCAGGAGGCTCTGGAGTTGAAAGCCAGCCTCAGCAACTTAGAGAGGCCTTAAGCAACTCAGAAAAACACTGTCTCTAAATAAAATGTTTTTAAAAGGGATGTGATTCAGTGGCTAAGCACCCCTGGGTTCCATCCCCAGTGGAAAAAGAAAAAAAAAAGAAAATTCACCCAAAGCTACTTGGTCAAGACAGGGCCAGTGCTAAGACCTGAGCCTTGGTCTGCCTCACAGTTGGGCCACTTAAAGCCCTCTTTCTGGAGCCCTGTTGCTCCAGAAGTCTGCTAACAGCAGGAGATGAGCGGGTCTGAGCACATATTCTAATCCATATGGAACTGCTGTGTTAAAATGATAAATTATTTACTTTCTAAAAATGAGATATGCCTAAGGTGAAGATTATACCAAACAACTCAGTGTCTCGGAATTTTTCAGGGTCTGGCAACTCTCTAGTAATAGTATAATAATGCAGATAGATATTCAGTAATATCAGGCAAGAAATGGCCCAGATTAAAATGTCCTCCAAAGTATTTATTTTTGCATTCCTCTGTATTTATATATAAACATTTGTTAAAACAGCAGAAATTGGCCTACTTGCAATAGAAGCTTGACTACTTATGTATGCAGACTTGGCACTGAATGTCAAGGATAAGATGCAGAACATTCTGGAACATCAGTGTTGGGTGGATCTCAAAGATCTAATCTAACTGGTCTCTGACTTGTGAATCCCCTTTACCTCTGCATCAACTGCTCAGTCAAAACTGCTTCCTACCCTCAGAGCAGACATGCTGCCCAGTACTGCTGGAATGCTTGGGAAGTTTTTCTTTATACTAAGGAAAAACGAAGGCTAGAAACTACAATCCATTAATCTTAATCCTTTTTGAGGAGTCCCAGAGAAAAAGACCCTATTCTTCAGACACTCAAGAAAATTTTTCCAAAGAAAATATTTTCATATCAAAATTCCTGGATATTAACAAAACTAAGAGAAGTTATTATAAAAAGAAAGGAAAAAAAAAAGATAAAAGCTCCCACAACTTGCCTGTATACATTTGTGGCTGATATTCTTGAGTAGGCATAATTTTGGAGGGTGGTATGGGGAAGTGAACCCAAAGCCCGTAGGTGCTACCACTGAGTTACTCCCCTAGCCCTTACTTTAATTTGAGACAGGAGCTGGCTAAATTGCCCTGGCTGGCCTAGAACCTGTGATCCTCCTGAATAGGGTTAATTTTATTAGCTATTTGTCCCCTGAGAAGTAGAATAGGCTCATGATTTAAGTGGATCTGGATGGAAGCAACAGGATAGAAAAAAAAAAAAATTCTAGTAGTCTTTTCCTGGAAACATCCAAAGGTTTTGCATCCTTTTATTAAATAAGATGTATGACAACAATTATAAGCCGCAGCTCTTCTACAACCGCGCTCCCAAAGAGCACGATAATACACATATCAGTCATGCTAACAGCAGCAAAGGAGATCAGCAGACGTTCACAGTCTCCCACAGAAAGAAGAAGGAAAAAAAAAATGGGCTCTATCCTCAGAAGTTTTTAGACATTCAACCGTGGCTTCCCGGGGGCTACTGAACTGCAGAGCTCATGAAATCAGAAATCACGGGCATGAATCTTGAAGAGTCGCTACTGGATATGCTTCCCTTTGAGAAATTTCCTATAAGAAAATGTCATGTAATTAGTTTTTAGTGACTGACAAAGTAAGGGGGGAGAAATAGCATAGGTCCCCAGAGAGCCTACCATGGGCCAGGCACAGCACTAACTTAATGGTTAAAAAAGACCCTCACATTTCTGCTGCCTAGACATGCCCTGCAGTTCGATCTACTGAATGGTTAGGGTGGAAGAAAGATTATCACTGAACAGAATTTCCTGGTGGAAAATAAAGGCAAGGGCTTAGATTGGGTAAGACTATCTATGGCTACAAATCATGCATTCCTGATCTTGCTCCCATTTTCTCCTTACCCATGGAAAATCAGAATAAGCAACACAAAACCAAGATTTCAGGAAAAGGAAGGAAAAAATGGTTGTGACCTATGATAAAATTGAGCTTCTCGATCAAGAAAACCTGCTTTAACACTGCCAAGGGGGTTAATATTTTTAGTCCTTGAGTATGAACACTGTATATAGTGCATCTGGGGAGCTGCTGTTCGCAGTTCTACCTGAGTTGATTTTAAGGTCATCATCGACTTCATGAACAAATACTTCTTATGTGGCCATGGCATCCTACCTCTAAACAGAACAGGGAGATAACTACTGTCAAACTATCACCATCTAAGAAAAGAGACCCAGGTTAGAGCACCTTACACACCGTAGAACTGGAGAGTGAAGCCAACGTCACGTATCGGTTTCCTTTTCTCCCTCCTGCAAGATCTTCTGTGTAAGCAAAGATCCAGTAACTCTGATTGCTGTTGGGCCTTGTGGGAATCTTGCTGGCAGGGCATCTTAAATACATTTGCAAAATCAGGACCAATCTAAGGCTTGGGATCCTCCCCCTACACAAGAACAAGTGTTCTTCAATAGGGTATTGAAGGGTATTGAGGGGTATTGAAGCTATGGAAACAGGTGGACTTCATATTCTTTCATTTAAAGAAGATATTGGCCAATCTCGGGACAAGGCTCAGTGGTAGAGTGCTTGCCTGGTATGTGTTTGGCCCTGGGTTCAAGCTCCAGCAACACACACACACACACACACACACACACACAACACACACACACACACAGAGTTTTGATCTCCTTTAGCTCAATAAAGATATCCCTCGGTACAGATGCCCCAACTTGCTGGATCATAGAATCACCTAAGATTCCTATTTTTAAAAAGTAAAAATTGGCAGCCTTTCCCTTTTATGGCTCTGATTCACCCCTGGTGATTTACAATTGAGAAAACTACCATACATTTATAAAAGGGGACATACATTAATCTAGCAAATAAAAGAAAGATTTCTGGTAAGTTAGTTTTTCTGAAAAACCCTAGCAGAAGCTGTTTGATGGAATTTTCACCAGCTAATCCTGATGCAAAGAATTCAAAATCTTGATTATTTATTAAAATGGTCACAGTTCTCGGTCAAAAATTCATGAGAGAGAAGCCACCTTCTCAAAGGAAAAGGTCAGTTTTGAGGGCTTCCCAGAACTTCCTCCCAGAATGTCTCTTTGTTTCCCTCTCTCTTTCAATGAAGAATCCTAAATCTATAGAACTCACAGAAGAGAGAGCTTTCATTCAAAAACGTTCCCAAATCCATCAGTTTCAGAAGTGAGAATGTCTTCCAAAACCACTGTGAAGACACAAAATTATCCCTTAATGGAAAGGACTGTTACCTCAAAGGGAAGTTGTCAGGTCACCCACATTTATTCCCAGATGCAGTAAGGATCAACTGAAATGAACCCAAACGCTCGCAACTTAAATGGTGAAAAAATTACAGGTCATTAAGGGACAGGCAGAACAACACAAACTATGAAAACTACCCTTTTAACCCAACAAAACCCAGATTTTAAATATATGCAGGTCAGAGAAAGATGAAGACTGAGAAAGTTTCATGACCATGACCTACCTAACATCTGTAAACTGTGTTCCCCCCCCCCCCCCGCCCCCGCCGACCCCCGAACGTGCAAACTGATCTATTCACTGCTGACAGAGAAGAAAGAAGAAAGGGTGCCCAGGTGCCACAAGAAAACCATTCAGGAGGACGTGGACCAGTGCCAAGGTCACAGCCCACCTGGATGGAAAATGAAATCCAGGCACACACCCAGCCCCGGGCGCCTAGGGTTCCTCCTGGGCTTAAACACCGGGTAAGAAAGCCTTCCCTGTCACTGGTGCAGATACACGCTTCCTCTGCTTGCTGCGGGATAAAAAACGTGGGGACAACCTCAGAAGACGCAAGCAGCAGTTCTGATGCCTGACCCTGACCCTGCGGGGACAGCGCAAGGCTGCCCAGGTGCAGGGGCAGGGGGTCGGCTTGCGTAGGTTTGACCCTGATTCTGCGGCTTCCTGGAGGAGCGCCCTTGACCCACTCACTAAGGCTCAGGGCGTCAGTTCCCTCATTTGGAAAAGGGGGCCACCCTAACCCACAAGAGGCAGTGCGGAGAGGGAGGAGAAGCAGGCTTTCATCAGTAAGGTGGCTGCGCCTATTGTCGCTGCTATCATGACAAACTAGTCCAAGCAAGGCTCAAGAGTTAGGGCGCCGGAAATGCAGACTTTCTCAGGGGATCAAACTCGTTCAAACCCCCCACGGGGCTGCAAGACCTTTGTCCGCGCTCGGTCCCGCCGGCGCCCGCGGTCCGCGCCACCTTTCCCGCGGCGGGCGCCGGCCGGGCGGGGCGGGGCGGGGCGGGCAGGGCAGAGCGCGGGCTCCCGGGCGGGCGCAGCCCAACGGCTCGGCTGGGCTCGGCTCGCCGCTCCGGACCCCGAGCGCCTCAGCCTCCAGGGCTGCGGGCCACACCGCCGCGGCGCCCGGTCCCCGCGCGCTCGCCCCGGGAGGGCTCACCCTCGGCCCGGCACAGGGGGGCTAGGCGCGCAGACCCCGGTCGCCCCACGGGCCCCGCCGCTGCCATCGCCCGGGCGCCCCTGGCCGCGCGGCAGGTGGAGGCGCCCGGCGCGAGCGCTCTCGGCTCCGGGTTCCCGGCTCCGCAGCCCCCTCCAGTCGCGCGCCAGCCGGCGCCGGCACAAGTCTCTTAAAGGGGCAGGTGGCCAGAATCCGCATCTACCTGGGGCCCGGACTCTCCCTCTTGGCCCATCTCCGCTTTGGGGAAGAGAGGATCTCTTCTCCCGCCCACCTCCTTTAGCCCTGGGCCAGGGACCGACTGCAAGTCCTAATGCACCCAGCACCTTTGGCAACTTAATTCCGACCCAAATCATCCTCCCACGGCTCCCGAACGCACGCTCCCGGGCATGCAGTTGCTGACACTGTTGGCAAAGTTTGAAGAGGGGTGTTCCTACCCCTGTAACCGCACCCCCCGCACACACACACACACACACACACACCCGGCGCCCTGGGGTGTGCGAGACTCGCAGCTGCTGGGAAACGCCCGAAGCAATCCCCTTGACCCTGCCCTGTAACTGACCCTTGGGGGAATAAGCCCCCCGAACGGCTACTGCGCATGCTCTCAGCTGGACAGCTCCAGAGAGGGAAATTTAAAAACGGTTTGAGCTGAGACAGCGACCAAATTGCGGAGCGCGAGGGGCAAGAGAGAGGGAGACCCCCTCCAGAACCCCTGCCGCCCCCCAGCGCCGGCAGCAGCGGCCCCGCGAGGATCCGCTCCAGGTACCGCCTTGCAGGGTCGGCTCTGCGCCCTCCTCCCGGGCAGTGCCCTGCTTTGCATTTCTAGGGTAGAGACTCCGGCTCAGGGGCCGCAGGGCGTCTTCCTCTGCTCCCCTTTTTCTCCTTCCCGGGAATCCCTCAGCGACTTTGGGGGCGGGACTGATCAGAATCTTTTGGTGGGTTTCTATGTTCGTTTCACGCTTGGAGTTTGAGCAACTTAGGAGCGCTCTAAGATTTTTTTTTTCTTTTTTTCTTTTTCTTTTTCTTTCTTTCTTTTTTTTTTTTAAGGCTGTGTTTGTGTTGCGGGGGTGGAGCGATAGTGCTGGGGGACAGATTCTCCAGCAAGGGCTTGTGGCATTTCTGAAGGTATTTCCAGGACAGGAACCCTGCAGAATTATTTCCTTTGCAAGAAGGATTTTGACTTCCCCAGAGAAACATAGTGACCCATCAAGCGTCCCCTTTTTTATTTTTATTTTTTAATTTCCAAAGTTATTGTAACTGATTGGAGATCGAAAAGGGAAGACTTGGAAGGGAATAAAGTTCTTTTGATGACTGTTTTGAGAGTGCACGTTTCCCAAACCTTGACATTTGGATTATAGAGACATTCCTCTGCCCTTCCCCCGATTAATTCGTGAGAACCTGTAATTTCCTCCCGCCCATTCTCTTTCCCTCTAAAACCCTGTAGAATTGCCCTGGGATCGTGACCCATTTCACCCAGGAATTCTCTGTTCTCTTGGTGGTTTGAGTTCTGTCCTGAATTGTGGGGAAATTGTGGGAAACTGGGTTTCTGCCGTGTCCACATCGATTGTTGATGGGAGCTTTGTTTTCTGTTTGTCTTTTCCCCAAGGAGATGATAGAAAGTGACATCTCATCCATAATGTCAGGAATTGTTCGAAACTCAGGGCAAAATCACCAACCCTCGCCACAGGAATACAGGTGAGGGCTTCAACATTAACAACTTGTGTGTCGTTGATTACTCAGTGTTACCTGCTGTCTGTGGTTTCTGAAACTGTTGCTTTGGTGCTGTGATTTTGCCGAGGAGCTTGAAGGTGTTGATTTCACAGGTGGTCTCTGAAGGTGTCTGGGCTGTGGCCCAGTGCAATGGGACCTTGAAATGCCTGCAGTTTCTTGCCCCCTCCAAAAGAGGTCCCTCCTGGGTTAGAGACTGTTTGGCTATCCTGATGACAACATGGCCCTCCAGGGGCCTAGCAGGGACTCTAGGAAATGTCCCTCCCTCAAAAGCTTTTTTGGGGAAGTTGGCTTTCCTCCTCCCCAGATGTTGGAAAGTTGTGTCAGAAATCCTGGTTCTTAGCTTTGGTTGTATGACTTTCAGCAAGTCCTTTGACCTGCCTGGGCCTTATTTCCTCATCAAGGAAATGGTGCTGCTGAATTAGGCGCTTTTAGGGCTCTTGTCTCGGGGGTTCCATGAATCAATTACATGGAAACTGAGGCCAAAATAAATTCTTCCTAGAGTTAGGATGAAGCAGGGTTGAAGTGAGGGAAGACCTCAGGGTCTCCCCTTTCACTCCTCAAACCTCAGATCTGGAAAAGCCCTTAGGCATTCAACCAGTCCAGTCACCTTCTTTTACAGATGAGGAAACTGAGGCCAAGAGGAGAGAAGGGGCTTCTCCAAGGTCACACAGCCACTGGGAGAGGGGAAGAGGGAAAGGAAGGACCGGAGCCCCTCCCAATCTCCCTTCCTTGAGCCAGGGCAGCCTGACCTGGTTCCCAGGGCCCCAGCCCCCAAAGCAAGCACCATGTCTGGGTTGAGGGGGCACAGCCCATATTAAGGAATGGGGACAGGATCAGGGCTGGCCTGGGAAGAGCAGGCTGTCACCTCAGATCAGCCCTGTTTATCCAGGGGCTCCTGGCTCTTTTGGCAACCCAGCAGCTCACGGCCATGCATGCAGGGGCTGCCAGTAGCCCCCAATTAGAGAAAGGCTGCTTTCTGAGGGCCCGGGCCTGGAGGCTGCCTTGAGGAACCAGATGAGGCCTCCAGTTCAAACAGAGGTTTGCAGAGAGCCTGCTGCATGCACAACTGGGGCAAGTGCTCAGCAGTTTGCATCCCTATCACTCACCTCAGCCCAGGAAGCTGCTTGGATGGGTCCCCTGGTCAGGTAGCAAACCTGAAGCTCCGAGGAAAGAAGCAGTTTTTCCCAGGATCACACAACCAAGGACCTCTGGGCTTTCTTCTGGTGCTAACAGGGTTTAAATAATTCTAGGGGTAGGGGCAGCATAAGGGCTATCAGCCCGAGCTCCAGAATCTGCTATAAACACAACTTCTCTCTGTGTGTGTGTGTGTGTAACTGTTCAAGCCTCAGTCTCCTTATCTATAAAATGGAGATAGAAAGAGTATCCATGGCATGGTGTGGTTATGACGACTCAATTGCCATTTCTGGCTCTGCTGCTTGTCAATTGCATGATCCTGGGCAGTTTCACCTCTGAACTTCCATTGGTTTGTGCAATAGGGTAAGAAAAACTGCATCTGGAGGGTTAAGGGTCCTTAAGAAAGGACCTGGCACCCAGGGGACACTGTGTGGCTCTCTCCCTGCCTCCTAACAAAGCCCATGAAAGGGCGGGTCCACCCCCAGGGCTGGCTGTGACAGCACAAAGATATGGCTTCTTATTCTTACCTAGAAGAGCTTCAGGAAGGCCCCAGAGGTTGGGGAGTCAGAGGGTCAGAGAGTGACCAGGATCAGACATGTGCTGGATGGAGCAGGTTAATGGCTTCAGTGTCATCTCCCAGATGGGCACAGTTAGGATGCATCCCTCCCACAGCTGCTGGGAGGACTCAGTAAATAAAGCTGGTAGAGTAACAACCATGAAACTAGTCACTGTCACCTAGACCACTTAACCTGGCACCGCCTTTGCTTTTTGCATGGCCTCAGGGCTGTTTTCCTGCCTTGCACAGCCAAGGTTTCCAGCGGGCAGACAAACAGTAGCAACACCCAGTACAGCCTTTGAGTTTTCCCACAGTTCACCGATTGCCCTTCCTGTGCCAGGTCTCAGAATGCATCCCAACCAAATCCCAGCTCCGGCCCTGTGAGCACAGCTCTCACACCTATTTGGTGGATGAGGAAACCAAGGCTCATCCAGTAAACGCCTTAAGATGAGGCGGTCATGAGAGGGCAAGTGGGGAGACTCGAATCTGAAGCTGACATGCCCTGGGAACACTGTGCCCCTGATCCTGTGTCCTACAGATAAAAGTACAGCAGCTGGGACCAAATAAGTGCTCCATGACCTCACTGCTGTGTGATGCCAGGCAACTCACTTCACTCTCTGAGCCTCAGTTTCTTCATCTGTGAAACAGAACCAGTTTTCAGGTTGTAGGGGAGGATCCCAAGGCTGCATGGGGCAAGGCATTCAGCTTCGTCTGGGACAGAGTGCTTTCTCATGGGTGGGGGGGTGGTTGAATATGCCGGGAGTCCCATTTTTCTCCCTAAATAATAGCCCTGGAGAAGTTTATGGGCTTCTCATTCGCTCTCCTACATCTCCAGAGAATGCCCCAAGGATTACTCAGGCTGCTGGTCCAGCTGCAGTCCAGCCCCCAGGCAGCCCTGGGCACAGCCGCCTGCCACTTCATCCCCTGGGGCTGGTTTGGCCGTTGGCTTTCAATGCCTGTGTGCAGGGAGGGCGGGGCCAGCAGCTGGAGGCGGCAGCCCTGTCCCTGGGGAGCTGTCAGGAGCTGGTGGCTGGCTTGGACAGCAAATTGGCAACAACCTCTCTGCCCTATCACTGATGTCAGAGCAGGGGACCAGGGTCTGGGGACAAGGGGTGGTCCTGACCTAGTGAGCAGCACTGTGGCCAACAGCTCCTGCTTCACGTGGGGGAACAGGTTTCTTCTTAGCTTAAGTGGGGAGAGGGAAGTCCACCCTCACAGGTGCCTGGCGCACAGTAGGTGCTTAGTAGCCACCCGTTTCATCTTCACTGTGAAACTCCGAGGCAGGTGTGGGCATGGCCGCCTTTTGCAGATGAGGACACTGAGGTCCAGAGACTCGACTTGGCCACAGCCACACATTTGGGGAGGGACAGAAGTACACCAATCACCTGCCCCGGCTTTGGAACTGATTCTAGAGATGGGTTCCAACAGGTTCCTGTAGACTGGGAAGTGATGCCTGGAGGACAGGTGGCTGCTCTGGGGTCCCTGAGCCCTCAGCTTCTCAGAGCCAGGTCTGTGTCCTGGAGGTCCACTTCCCCACCTCAGGCCGTGCCCTAGAATCCAGATGACCTTGAGGGACGCATTTCCCCTCTCTCATGGGGACTTCCTCATCTGCGAACTGCTGTGCTGGGCACATAATAGGTACTCCCTTCATAGGCATTGGAGAAATGAAGGAATGGCCACCATCTCACCAGAAACACCTGTCATGGACATGCAGGGAGACACCAAGTGAAGAGAAACCTCTTCCAGAGCCCACCCCCACCCACAGCATGTCTGGTGGGATAGTTGAGGGTCCTATCAGGAAACCCTGCCCACCAGTTGTGACCTGCAGGGGCGGGGCATCTCCCAGGGGAGGCAACCCACCCCGACATCTTTACATTCTCACCTTCAAGGTGGGTAGAACAAGGTCTCAGGTACCTCATGGACAAGGAAGAGGTGGCGTTCTTGGGTCCTCCTTTGAAGTCTTGTGATTTCATCACGCATGCGCACAAACACACACACACACACACACACACACACACACACACACACACAAGGTCCTAAACCAGCTATTGTTCTAGAAAGGAAAGGTTCTTTTTTCCAAGCTCCTAATCAAATCTCTCCACATGACATTCACTCTCAGCCCAGCTGGGAATTTCTGAGCTTGCTAAGTAGCATTTAATTTTCTTTTCCTGTAAATGGTTACAAAAGATGTGTTAGCTCAATAAACACCTCCCTGAAATGCTTAATCCCTCTTTGTACTGTGGCTGGATTGGAAACCAGAACGGTTTGTGACTGGTAAGAACAATGTCTTACCAGTCATTCAGGAAGGTAGGGTAACCTCTGAGTGATTGGGGGAGGAGCCGGCCCAGGTGGGGTCTCTGGGATGGGGACTGATACCCTCCCCTGAGGCAATAACTTTGCTAGGCAGACCCCTGCCCTGTGACAGTCAGGGCAGGAGGAGAGAATGCAGTGGGATTCTCTTCAGAAAGAAATGTGGCCTATTGTGTCAGGCCCTGCCAAGAAGTTATTCAATCCCATCTTCACCTCTGCCTGGTGGGAATTATCCCATTTTACTTATGGGAAAACTGAGGCCTGGGGCGAAGTGACTTCCCCAAAACCACATGGCTACAAAGGAGTCAAGGTGGGATTGGCAAACATATCCCATGTTCCTTCCTCCAGGCAATTGCTGAGTTGGCTCTAAGGAACCCCAAGAGAGTTTGATGTGACCTTGGGCTTCAGCGACATAGGCAAAGACCCCACAGGAACCATAACCATCATGAATATGCGTGTCCCGTGCAGGCACCTGACAAGCTCCTTAGCAAGGACACCATGGAGGTATACCCGGGTAGCAAAGGTCATGGTGCAACAGCTGTGGGGGTCCCGGCACCTTGGATGGACAGATATTTGTCAAACGAAACAATGAAAGGCTGAGGTGGTCACTCTGGGACTTACGAGGAGGTGTGTGTATAGCCATCCTTCTCCTCCAGGAGGTTAGCATCTAGAAGGGATGGAGAGGCAAGAACAGACGCCTGGGTAAAACCAACCGGAGCTCTCAGGCAGGAGGTGGTATTTAAGTGGGACAGGAAATGGAGATTGGGGAAGTAAATACTTCATTGCAAAGTTATAAATGTTTTGTGAACACCAGACACACCCTGTTGGTGAAAGACCACCAGGGAGGGTGTCTCAGAAAAGGGGACATTTAGGCTGTGAAAGAGCCAGCCATGAATGAGTGCATGGAACAGCATTCCAGGCACAGGGAACAGCATGTGCAAAAGTCTTAGGATGCATGAGCATTTAGAATATTTGAAGAACTCAGAGGAGGGCAGGTTTGCTAAAGCAGAGGGAATGAGAGGGAAGGAAATGGCCCAGGGCCAGATCATGGTGAAGAGCTGGACTTCATACTCCCCTGATGGATTTTAGGGAGAGTGTCAGGTTCCGATGCCCCTTTTGAAAGGTTGCTCTGGCTCTTAGTGTTAAATTCATCCCCTCTCTAAACATTTCTGCAGTGCCTGCCTTGAGCCACTGTACCATGCCCTACCTGTGCTTTACCTCTGAGCCAAGAGGCAGGGCCTATTCTCACCTCCAAGTGGCAGATGAAGACACTGAGGTTCTAAGGTATTAAGTTACCTGCCCGAGGTCCCTCTCCCTCAGGTGCTCTGCTCTGCTGGCTTATCTTCCTTCCCTGGGGCAACATGACTGAATAATTAAGGACATGGTTCATTCAAGTGACTGGGTTGGTCGCCTGGTCAGTGCAGGCTAGCTCTCATGGACTCCAGTGCTACCTTGCCTTTCCCACAGAGTCCTGTGACCAGTGGCTTTGTCACCAGGAGACACGTGGCAGCCTGATCCTTTTTAAATGCTAGGACAAGGCCCTGCCCTTCCTGCATAGCTTCCTTTGTTTTGGACCAATTGGAGCAGCAGCAAGGGAAGGGCTCCCAGATGGGCGTGTCCTGTTCCATGTCCAGGTCCTCCACCAACAGGCTAGGTGACTGACACATGTCGCCTCATCTCTGGGCCTCAGTCACCCCACCCATGAATTGGGGCTGTGGGGAGATGATGGAGCGGAGGTGCAGACCTCAGGGGACAGCGGGCAGTGGGCACACCCTGGGGCTCTCCTTGGTGTTCAAGGCCCATCAGAAAGCTAGCCTGGGAGACGTGGAGGTCCTTCTGCCTGCCAGAACAGGCCCTGCCAAGTAGGAGTTTGGGAAGTATCAGGGAACAGTGCAGATGTCTCCTGAGAGTCGGACCCTGCTAACGGCCCCCCATGGCCACTTCACGCCAACTCAGGGTTTTCCTGAGAGCACGAGCCAGCAGTGCTGTGGTGAGCACCACCTGCACGTTTCCATCTGACCCTTGCCATGCCCCGTGTGATGGGATGGGCTGAGTGCTCCCATTTTACAGATGAGCCCACTGAGGCTCAGGGAGGTGGAAGACCACCAGCAGTTCTCAAATGCTAGGCAGCTGGGTGGAGTTCAAACCCAGGCCTGAATGACCCCAAAGCCGATGCTGGTGACCACTGTGCTCTCCTGCCGCAGAGAGAGCCACAAGGGCTCCCAGCTGGGGTGGGAGCAGAGGGCCGGGGGCCTTCTGAGTGAGACTCAGAAGGGCACCTGGGTCACACATCTGATGTGGGTTTTCCAGGGATTGCTTCTGACAAGGCCTGGCCCCTCCCTTGGCACCCCTCACAATGACCCCTTCAGAGTGACCACAGCCTTCAGTACCTGCACAGGCTGTTGTCCACCTCCATAGTCCTCCACCCGGGGTGTCCCCACAGGTCGTGTGTCACAGTGGCAGCCCCACAGAGAGAGAAGTGGCTCACCCCCTGGCAGTATTTCAGATGGGGAAACTGAGGCCCACCTGGGTTGGGCAAGAGGTCTGGGGCAGGTACTTGGGGTGCTGTGGCTCTGGGTTTTGACCTCACCTTTCCTGCCTCTGAAAGGGGGTGATGTCCCTCTCAGGGTCATGGGTATCCTTCAGCTTCAAAATGCAAGTGCCCCTTGCCAGGTGGGGACAGGGGCTGCTGTCCCTGAATTCACCACTGAATTCATCAGGGGGCTCTGAAATGCCAGGTAGCTCTTTTTATTTTCTTTTGTCCCCCAAAGTTCTGTGCTCACTAAGGAGGACTTCCGGTGGGTGGCATAGCCCCCACATGCTCTGAGAAAGTGGCAGTGCTGGGCCACACGGCGACTCTGAACCAACAGTTTAAACTGCTTCTTCAACAGAAAAGCAGAAGCTGCATCTGCTCTGATGCTTTGGGGACTGTGACCCTACTCTCAGCAGGCAACTTAGGGTGGGCGCTATTCCTGTTATCCACATGGGGACACTGAGGCTCAGAGCAGGAAGTCACCTGCACCAGATCACTCAGCCACATGCTACTCTGCCTCCCCATGGCCTGAGTGCTGGTGGGGCCTTGAGAGGCCCCTACTCTGCTGCTATGGCTTTACAGGTGGGGAATCCGAGGCCTGGGGGGAATGCCTTGGCTTGGCTGTGATGATGGAACTCTGGAGATGTGACCAGGGGACTTTCCTGTACAGTGTCCCATTCATTTTCCATCCATCAGGGCCTGATGGGTCCTCCCCTTGGCTCCTGCTAAAATACTCCTGGGTGCAGAGCTCACGACTCTGAGAGTCACCCTGGGACACAGCTCCGGATTCCATGTGGCCCCAGTGCCTGGGGATGGTGGTGGTGGTAGGGGTGCAGAATCTTTTATAATGAAATATGAAACCAGTTCCTAAAATTTCCAAACTTAAATCAGAAGTCCAGTTGTTTCAAGGCAATGTAGAAATACCACCAATTTTTCTGTCAAAATTGAAAAGAACATTCCAGACCACTGCTGTCTGCTGATGGTGGAGACACGCTGTGGCCATTGAGTACTTGAAATGTGGCTGGTGGACCAGGGAACCCAACCTGTCCATTTTACTTCATTTCATTAAATTTAATTGTAAAACGCCATACGTGGCTAGCAGCTACCCACTGCAGAGCACACACGGGTAAGATCTTGTAGAATTCAGACCAGTTTCCTCAGGGAGAAGGAACAGGGGGCGGGGCCTGTGGGGCGGGGCCTGGGGCAGGGCGGGACTTACCAGGTTCCATAGGTGGAGTCCTGGTTCCAGGGGCAGGGCCTGGGTGGGGCGTGGCCTGGGACGGGGCGGGACCTATCAGGCTCTGGAGGTAGAGTCCTGGCTCCAGGGGCAGGGCCTGGTGGGGCGGGGCCTGGTGGGGCGGGGCGGGACCTACCAGACTAGAGTTGGAGTCCTGGCTGTCAGGTTCCGTGCTGGGTGATTCACCTGTCCTTCCTTCCTGGCCACAGTGTCCTCATCTGTCTAACAGGAAGGTGGTAATGAGCATGCCCCTTGCCCGGTCAGGCTCTCAATTGGAGCAAAGGGCCAAGGTCAGGATCACGTATCTAAGTGGCCTTCCGCCAGGACTGGACACACAGAAAGGGCTTGCTCCCCTAAGACGAGTGCAAAGGGGACAGCTGGGCCTTCCGTCCCTGCCTGGTCCAGGGGAATAGGACATCTAGGGAGCTGGGTATGTTCGCTCGGTTGCTCACTTTGTGCACAGTTCAGTGCCCGGCCCTGGGGAGCTCCCAGATCACTTTAAGCGGCAGAGAGCTCAGCCCCTGTCCTGGCCTTCACCCTACCCCACCTTCAGGGCTCCTGCGCTCCATGGGGATGCCAGGCGGGCTCAGAAGATGGAGACTCAGGGTCAACTAGGGTTCCCCTGGGGCTCAAAGAGAAGGGACACCTGGAGATGCTGAGGTGGGAGGGGCAGGAAAGGTGTCCACTGTGAGGGGACAGAAGGTGGAGCCACTGAGGAAGGTGCCCTTGCACTCACTGGAGGGGGTGGAGTGACATTGCCCCCTCCCAGGGCCCACAGTGCACCTGCAGTCAAGGGGGTCACATGCTGCCCGGACTGGAGCACAGGGTTGCCAGGGCCTGCGGTAGGGTGCAGTGGGGCCCTGCTTCCTAGCACCAGGTGTGTAGGGATTGCCTAGGGGTGGGCGCTGCCTTCACTGCAGGCACGTGGGTCCCATCCCCAGCAAACCTGGTGCAGTGACTTGGGGCAGCCCTGGCTGTGTGGGCACAGGTGCTCATGGTGGGGGACTGTGGGTGTGTAGGATGGAGATGGATCTCTGGGGGGCCCAGAAGCCATGTCCGAGAAGAGGGAAGAGGAGACGGATGTTTAGTAAGAGCCTCTGTGGGTGCCTCTACCCCATCGCCATTACCCCCATTCTACAGATGAGAAAACCAAGGCTCGGGAAGGATCGCATCAGATATTACTAAACAGGAAGGGTGAGGCCAGGAGTCCATCACGGTGACAGAGACATTCACAGAGAGAGAGACGAACAAAGAGAACATGGGAGGGAGTCAGAAACAGAGTGGGGATGTTGGAGGCTGGGAAGAGAGGGGAGGGAGCTGACAGGAGGAGTTTGGGCTTTTGAGGTTTGGCTCTTCTTGGCCTCCCCTGGAGGTGGCCTATGGCAGGCAGGTGGGCATCAGTGTGGCAGGGTAGCCAGGCCTGAATTTTCTGCTCAGCCCGAAACTGAAGAGACAGACCCAACCAGAGCAGAAGAGGACTTGGGAGTCCCCAGGGCTTCATCTTCTCCTTAGGATTGCAGGAGTCCCTGTAAGCTTGCCTCGATTTCAGCAGCAAGTAAGCTCGCAGGTGGTTAGCCAAACCAGAGTCAGACAAAAGGAGCCGAACCAAACTTTATTGGAGTTTGTGCTCCAGGGCGAATTTCCCAGTCCTCCAGGGTGAAGGTGAGGGTGGTGAACTGGAGAAACTACGCATGGCTTTGACTGCCCAGGGTTTTATAGGGCCAGGATAGGCTCAAGGTCCTGCCCAGGAATATGTGAATCAGGTGGAAGTAAGGGTCAGCAGGCCTTATTCATTTGCTTCTAATTGCTTCCGGCACTTGCAGTAGGTTGCCAGGTGTTCTTGCTTCCTCCTCCTGCAGCTGCTTAAATCTGACCTGACAGTCCCCTCACTCCAGCAGAGGGGAACCCCACTCCAGAGACTGGTACAGGGTGTCCATCCCTGTCCCTGTCTCCTTTCTGTCTCTCTCACACGCACACCAGGGAGTGTTCCCAAACTACACGATGACAGAAGTCGTCTCTCAGGGACAGTACCTCCACCGCATGCCAGTCCTGCACTGTGAGGTGCTCATACCATTGTGAGGATCCTCACGAGTACCCACTCCACAGATAGGAAAACTGGGGCTGGATAGGTGCCTCTCTGAGGGATGAAGGCTGGGCAGAGTCAGAGTGTTTCCTGAACCCAGGAGCTCTTGGGGTGTCACGCCCTCCAAGGACCCTGTAGGCCACTCCACTAAAACAAAACACTAGGAGGGAGTGAGGCTGGGCATGCATGACCATCCTTAGTGAGGGAACTGCAGGCATTGGTGAGGGGGAGGCGTGGAGTGGGTGGGTGCCAGTGTGCAGGGACAGTGAGGGCGGGCAGGGGGCATAAGATGCCCCAATTAGGCCACGGTGCATTTAACCCCACTAACCCCTGGTCCCCGTGACACACAGTGAAGAAATGCCTGGCAGCCAGGAAGACCTGATGCGGGGGAGTCAGCCAGGCTCTGGGGCAGAGACCCCCACACATAGGCACACAGCACGTGGAGACAGACGTTCTGGCCTGCAGTGGGCTGAAAGGAGGAAGCAAGGGGAGCTGGGGTCTGCCACCGACCCCCAAATGAGCAGCAAACCCCTGAGAAGAGAGAATGGGGGGAGCCTATGCCAACTGTCCAACACACTGGCCTAGCTGACCCTCACAACCGCCCAGGGAGGGGAGGCTAGAGGACCCAAAGTCCATGCTGAGGTCACACGCCCAGGGTGGCATGGACTCACTCCCATATCTATCCAGCCAAAGCCTGCACTTGGCCTAAGCCCTGGCCACACCCCTATCCTTCTCCAGAACATAGCTGGGAACCCCAAGGTGGAGACTCCAGGACTGGAGTTGGGGCCCTGTCTCCCCAGGAGATGCTGGGAGCCCTATTCAGGGTGGGTGGATCTCCTCTAATAGACGTCAGACCCTCTGCCTGCAGCGCCATGGGAACATGAGATTGGAGCAGAAGGACCCATGTTCGAGTCCTGGTTGCCTCTCTTACAAGCAAATGGATTTTGCTTTCACCAGCCTGGCCTCAGTTTCCCCATCTGTAAAAGTAGGCTATCTGCCCTCCGTACCCATCTGGGGCTTCTGCACGGCTCCCAGCATGCTGACAGACATGGAGAGCACTGTCATGCCACTCCCAGGCTGGGTTGCTTGGGGTCAGCCTGCCTCACCTGGCCACACAGGCATGTAAATGGCACCCACTGTGTGTGAGACACCAGTGACATGGGACTCTGGAGCCATCCTCCCGAGGTAGACCAGGGTGTGGTCAGGTGATATCTGATACCAATAGGGTGGAATACAGACTGACGTCCAAGATGAGCACGCTCGGGGGGGATGAGGGATGGCACATGCAGAGGGATGAGGTAAGGCTGCAGGGGTGGCGGGCAGGTGGCACCACGGCTACTGCAGGCTGCTGCTTCTGCAGAGGGGGGTCAGAGCCACAGCAGGAAGGAAAATCAGAATACTGGGGACAGCAGGTTCCCTCAGCTCCCGATGCTCAGCTTCCTGCCACCTTGTCTAGGTGCGGCACCTAAGTGACTGAAGGGGTCTCAGTTTCTCTACATGGAAAATGGGGATGACATTCAGGAAGTGCTCAATAAATGGAAGCAGTTAGTGTGGCACCCCAGAGGCTTGGGGACCTGGCTAATTGATAGTGACATTAATGTTGGTATTAATGTTAATAGCAGCTAAATAATGCTAATGTTAATTCTCATAGGATCCTATGAAGCAGGAACAATGATCTCCACATTTTATAGATGAAAAACAGGTTCAGAGAGGTCGAGCCAGTGGCTCAGGGAAACCAGGAGCTGAATCCAGAGCCTGAGCTATTAACTACTGTATATATAGCCTGTTAGATTCACCCACTGCCAGAGATTCTGCTCCCTGCTGGTGTCCAGGATCCCCATCTTGCCAGCAGAGACTCCCTGCTTCTCCTCTTCAGTACTAAGAGCATCCAGGGCACTGGGGAGCTACCGCAGGTTCTGGGAGGTTGTCTGGCCATGGGGTGAGGAGGGAGGGTGAGTGTCGGCCAGTCACCTCCAGCAGCAGGCAGCGCAGTGGGCCCTGCCCCTCCACCTCACCCTACAGTCTCTGAGGACCTGGGGGACAGATGGCATCGCTCAGGCCCGGGCCGTGGCTGTCACTCAGCCAGATGAGTTACCAGCAGGCTGAAGGGTCGGCAGCCGTGGGGCCTCAGAAACAATGGCATTGAGACCCCAGGACAATGGGGGCCACGTGCCACAGGGGCAACAGTCGTTTGTCACACAATGGGCCACGGGGGGACAGCAGCCGGGCCAACTGCTGCCCCTGACATGGGCCAGCTGAGTTTTCAAATCGTTTCCAGGCTGTTTTGCTATGAGGCAGCCAATCGCGGGGACAGCCGGGTGGTCACCTGATGCCAACTCTGTGGGCTGAGGGCCCAGGTCCTGCAACAACTGAGAAGCGGTGGCCATGGTAACAATAATTGTGGCCCTAAAACACAAGGAGAGAGAGAGCAGAGGGGGAGAGGGAGAGGACGTGAACGGAGCCACCGCGCAGAGGCAGGATGGGCCATGGCTCCCGGCGTGCTGTGCCCGATGTTCCTGGAAACCCGGGCCTGCTGCCTGGTGCGCCCTCCACGCTCTGCGAGGCCCTGGTGCATCTGGTTTTGAAACTTGTAGCTGCAAATTTGGACTCTGAGTTTCTTGGCCACAAAAGAGACCACCCCTGGCTGCGGGGGTGGCCCACAGAGTGGCGTCTGCTGCAGGGCTGATGCCACCACATTACAACACAGGCAGAATGCCATCGTAACGCCTGGCGCTCCAGGAGCCACGTGGACCTGACTTCAGGGTCCCCAGCTGGGGTGCCCACAGGGCATTGGGAGGGGTGGCCTTTCCTTCCATGGAAAGCCATGTTTCCGCCTGTGAACCTGCTGAGGGGTGGTGGGCAGAGTCCCAACACCCACCACGTCCTATGCAGCCTGGAGCAAGTGACTCAGTGCTCTGAGCCTCAGTTTCCCCATCTGTAAAATGGGACCACAGATCGAGCATCTCTCATCCAAAACGTTTGGGACCAGAAGTATTTTAGAGTTGGAATTTTTTTAAAATGTTGGAATATTTGTATATACATAATGAGATTCTTGGGGAGGGGACCCGAGTCTCAATGTGAGAGTCACTTCTCTTTTGTGTATTCTGTACACACGTAACGTCGAGGTGATTTTATGCAATATCACCAGTGCACCTGCATTTGACTGCACCCGGTGAGTGAACCAAGGTGTGGAATTTTGCATCTGTGATGTTTCCTAGGTGCTCCACATGAGTTTGGATTTTGGAGCATTTCAGATTTTGAATTTGTGGATTAGGGATGCCTAACCTGTAATAATAATGATAATGATGATGATAATAATAATAATAATAATAATAATAACAACAACAACAACAACACCTGCCTCCTGGTGTTGAACGGTTGAATACCATCAGAGCATTGACCCGTGTTTGCTCAACCAACATTCTTCTTTCTGGAATCAGCACTGCCAAGATGGGGTCTGTGGGCCCGTGAAGGGTGGGCCAGCACTATGGTGACCAGAGGGGCCGTCCCAGGGCCAGGGTCCCATGCCGGGCCCTGAGGAAGGGCAGGCTAGAGGACCAGAGTGGCCTGGGGAGGGAGGCACTGAGGGGCTTCCAGGGACAGGGAGGCTCCCAGAAACTGCCTGAAGCTCCCCCTCCGGCCCGAGCCCCACTCCTCCCCACAGGCTCCTGCCTCCCAGTGATGAGGACCTCCCCGGGGACCTGCAGTCACTATCATGGCTCACGGCTGTGGATGTGCCTCGGTTGCAGCAGATGGCGAGTGGCCGCATGGACCTGGGTGGCCCCAGCATACCACATCCACACCCAGGTAGGCTCCAGGGGGTGACTCCCCACCCCGCTGTGTGGCTGTTGACAAGTCCAACCACCTCTCTGGGCTGAGTTGATCTTCCCCAGAGGGGTGAGCTTCATCATTCACCTGCCGTGTGCCAGGATGGCATACACCTGTGGCTCCCCTGAATGACAGGTCCATCTTGAACACCAAGGGCAGCTGGCAAACTATGACCGGGAGTCAAACGCAGCTTACAGCCTATTTTTGCAAATACTAGGAATGATTTTTATGTTTCTCTGTGAAAAGACGAAGAAGACACAGAGCAGATGGCTGGCAGAGCCTAAAATATTTGCTGTCTGGTCCTTTACAAAAGAATCTTGCTGCCCTATGTTCTAGAAGA
The DNA here is from genome assembly GCA_020662805.1 of Glaucomys volans. Classification (NCBI taxonomy): domain Eukaryota; kingdom Metazoa; phylum Chordata; class Mammalia; order Rodentia; family Sciuridae; genus Glaucomys; species Glaucomys volans. The sequence continues at coordinate 125,050 of JAJEJO010001304.1, forward strand.
TTCCAAGGTAATCCTGACACAACAATTAGGCACTCACTAAATGACAGCTAATTGCAATTATGGCAAGTGAATTAAATGCTTAAAGACACCAAGTGTTAAGAAACACAATGATAAAAAACAACCCCAGTACATTAAAAATGCCAAAAGTTGTAAGATTGGTATCTGGGATTATTTCTTCCATGAAGTAAATTGTTCTTGAGCAAAACATGTGCAGTCAGGGTCAGCAAACTTTCTCTGTAAAGGCTTTGGAAATACATATTTTAGACCTTGTCAGTCATACAATCTGTCAAAACTATTTAACTCTGCCGCTGTAGCACAAAACCAGCCATGGATATCTAAATGAGTAGGGGTGGCCGGGTGCCAATAAAACTTTATTTACACACCAGACTGTGGGCCACACTTGGCCTGCTGATTAGGGTCAGTTTCCTAATCCTAATCTAGAATCCCAGGGGACTGCTGTGTACTCCCTGATCTGTTTCCTTGTCTACAGTGAAAATGTTCTAGAACTGTCCCCATGGGTAGCATCATCTTAGAAGTCAACTGTGCTTGATTAGAGGTGGCTGCCTAAAATCAGGCTGGCGCAGGAAGAATCTGAGATGGATTAGCAATGTCTGCCCTGGGCCCAGCACAGGAGGGGCCCTCTATCTCTGCTATTCCTGAGCTAATCCTTGGCAGAAGAGTGGGGCTTGGCAAAGGGGAGAAAAGTCACAAGGCATTAGGACCTCAGCCTGGAGGTCCCAGGGAGCCATGCGGTGTCTTCAAGAAAAGGTGAACAACAAATTGGCGTTCAGGTTTCATGAAGGATTGGAACTAAGGCATCAGGTCCTCCTCATCATTCTTTATTACCAACCCACACTGGGTTGGTAAAAAATGGTATTTTATCACATCCTAATAATGCCCTTAGCACTTGATAAATATTATCTCACTTAACCCTCACAACAACTTACAGGTAGATAACAGGTAATGCCAGTAGCTCAAGTATAAATGGGGAAATGGAGGCCAGCCCAAGGGTACCCAGCTAGTAGGAACCCCGCTTTTCACCATCAGGCCCAAGCAAAGTGATTTGCCAAACATTGACCACACCCCTGGTCCTGAGGGTGAGGGATGTCTCTGTCCTCGGGAAATAGCAGGGGCCTGGGCCAGCCCTGGCCACGGCCACCATTCCTCCACCACGGGGGCTTCTCTGTGCTTCTCTCCTACAGGTACCTTGGCTGGGGCAGCTGACTTGCACGTGGGAGCCACCCCAGGTCCCCTGCTCCATGGCCCACCTGGCATGGCCCCCCGAGGCATGCTGGGCCTGGGCCCCGTAACCAGCCATGGAGTCAGCGTAAGTGCCACTGTGCAGATCAGCAAGTGAGAGGGCTGTCCTGGGCCTGCCAACTCCCCTCTGACCCTCTGTCTTCTCCTCTCCTGGCCCCAGCAGATGAGCCAGTTCCCAGTGGGGGGCCAGCCACCCTCCAGCCTGCAGGATCCATCCCAGCTGTACCCACCTGCCACCCAGCCACAGTTCCCACTCCCCCCAGGAGCCCAGCAGGTACTGGGGGCTCAGAGGAGCCCTGGACCCAGAGGCAGATGTCCCTGCCTTGGGCCAGCCAGGGAACCTCTCTGAGCCTCAGTTTACTCACCAGGGACACGGGGATAACAGTCCCTGCCATGCCCACATGATGCCAACGAAAACTCCTGCCATGGGTGGAGACAGGTGTTTCCTGTGGTTCTGAGCCCAGGATGGACGGGGTGGGTCTCCTGGTGACTGTGCTCTTTCTCATCCTCTCTCTCTCTGCCTGCGGGAAGTGCCCTCCTGTGGGCCTCTATGGCTCCCCATTTGGGGCACGGTCCCCGTACCCCCAGGCCCACATGGCAGTGCATTCATCGCAGGAACAACTGCAGCCCAAACACTACCCCAAGCCCATCTACTCCTACAGGTGAGGTCCTGGATGGCACAGGGGGAGAGGGTCAGGGACTGCCCTTGGGATGTCTCAGACGGTCTGACACAGTGGCCCAGACTTCCAAGGGGGAGGTTTGGAGGAGTAGGGACCCCTCAGGTGGAACCTGTGCTCAGGAATGACCATCAGTCACTCTGATACTCCACCACTCTTAGGCTGTGTGGCCTTGGGAAAGTAGCTTTGCCTCTCTGAACCTCAGTGTCCTCAAATGCAGAAAGTCATCACAGTACTGGTATTGTGTATCTCAGGTGCTAGATGTGGGGAAGTGCCTAGGTAAAGTCTAGAGGCCCACAGACATTGATTATGGCGACAGGGTAAAGATTCTCCTAATTTCATAAATCAATACCAGTGGCTAAACCCAGGGTCAAGGAGAAGGACAGGGGTGGGAAAGACATCAGACCCTGAGAAGGGGTCCTGAGCTAACACCGTGAGTGTGCAGGGGCTGGTCAAGCAGGGCAGGCTCCCTGGCAGAGGGGACACGGGGCTGTTGGCCTGGGACCCCTCACGCCTGGTTTCCCACCTCTTGCCCCAGCTGTCTGATCGCCATGGCGCTGAAGAACAGCAAGACGGGCAGCCTGCCCGTGAGCGAGATCTACAGCTTCATGAAGGAGCACTTCCCCTACTTCAAGGTGAGGTTTCCAGCCAGGCCGGGGGCAGCAGCCAACGGCTGTCCCTGTCACCACCAAATCCAGGGCCAACTTCAGATCAGCCTGGACCCCCTCTCAGGCCCCCATTGGGGCATGTGCACAGATATGCACACAGGCTTTTATAAAGAACTGGGCCAGCCAGTTGAACTGGGCTCCAATGAAGAGGAGTTCACCCTCCATCTCGGGGAGCAAAAGGGAGGTGGCTCAGCCTAGATATCCAGCACAGACTCAGTAAAACAGCAGTGCAAAACAAAGAGCAGGAAGAGTCTTCACCTCTGTGAACCTCAGTGTCTTCATCTATAACATGGGGAGAACAAGAGCCAGCAGGAAGTCAGTGAGGATTCTGTACATAAAGATCCTGGCATCTCCCAGCATAGGTTTGGGCATTAGTTAACGTCATCCTCGTTAGTAGCAAAGAGAAAAAGAGGAGCCAAAGTCAGAGGGTACCACGGCACAGAGTCCCTGGCCAGGAAATATCCTTAGCAGAAGTATGGTAGCAGTCTGTGTGTGTGTTAGGGGGCCAGGCGAGCATTACAACAGCTGCTTACCTAGCAATAAAGCAGAGCATTTTTAAATGATTGGCACGGAGTCCCCACCACCAGCTCCATGGACTGGCATGGTTCTTGCTTGCTGCACAAGTCGGAGAGAAAAAGCAGAAGCTCCAGCAGCCCTGGGCTGTGTCCTCACGTCCTCACAGCCAGCCCGGCCGAGCAGCAGCTCCCCCTTCACCAGGGCGAGGGCCCCTCTAGGGCCACAGTCCCCACACTCCCTCTCGCCTCTCCAGTCTGGTGCTGCACGTCCAGTGCCAGCCTGTTTCCCCTGCCGCGGCTGCACGCTGCCCGGTGGGCCTGAGTTTGCGGGCACCCGGTGAGGAGAGGGTCGAGAGGGAGGTCCCCCCGAGTGCCACGTTTCCCCACAGACAGCTCCGGATGGCTGGAAGAACTCCGTGCGGCACAACCTGTCCCTGAACAAGTGCTTCGAGAAAGTGGAGAACAAGATGAGCGGCTCCTCCCGCAAGGGCTGCCTGTGGGCGCTGAACCTGGCCCGAATAGACAAGATGGAGGAGGAGATGTACAAGTGGAAGAGGAAAGACCTTGCCGCCATCCACCGCAGCATGGCCAACCCGGGTGAGGCCGGCGCTCGCCGCCCCGCCCATGCGCATGCGCACCCACCCGCCGCCCAGCGCAGCAGGCTGCTCGTCCCCCCAACCAGGATGGGGACGCAGGCACCTGGGGAACTTTCCTCCCGCTGTGGATGTGCCTCCTTTCACCCATCCAGCGGCTGGCACACGGAGGGGCCTGGTGGGAAACACGAAAAGCCGTCAAATCTCACCACCACCCCTGATTTCTGCCATAGTAATGCCAAACTAGACAGCCCTTCCTACCACATTGGCAGAGATGTTTAAAACAAGGAAACATGTCTGGCCAGGGCTGGGATGCCCTGATGTTATTCCTTGGTGGCACCTCTCATTCCTCAGTGGCACTGCTCAGTCGTTGATGTCATTACATCTCCACGACAACCCTATGCGTAGTGTATGATGCCTTCTCACAGATGAGGAGACAGAGGTTCAGAGAGGCCAAGAGACTTGCTAGGTTCCCACAGGTGGAAGCACTGGGACTGGGATCCAGGCCTGGGCTGGGGACTGGTCACTGCAGGTTGTGTTCTGAGTGACCTCTCCCACCTGTTTGCAGAGGAGCTGGACAAGCTGATCTCAGACAGGCCAGAAAGCTGCCGGCGACCTGGCAAACCTGGGGAGCCTGAGGCCCCTGTGCTGACTCACGCTACCACCGTGGCTGTGGCCCACAGCTGTCTGGCCATCTCCCAGCTCCCCCCACAGCCACTGATGACCCTGTCCCTGCAGTCCGTCCCCCTGCACCACCAGGTCCAGCCCCAGGCACATCTGGCCCCAGACTCCCCTGCGCCGGCCCAGACGCCCCCCTTGCACGCCCTGCGGGACCCAAGCCCCAGCCCCCTCCCCCAGCCCACCGTGGGCAGGACTCCTGTGGACTTCATCAACATCAGCACCGACATGAGTACCGAGGTGGACGCCCTGGACCCCAGCATCATGGACTTTGCCCTGCAGGGTGAGGCCCAGGAGCAGGGTGATGGCGAGGAGTGGGGTCGGGGTGGGGAGCAGGGTGGGCTGGAGAGGACAGCAGGACTGGCTGCATTGCTATGGCAACCACCTAAGCACGTTAAGCACCTGCTGTATGCCAGGCCCTGGACCAAGCACTTCATAGGCATCATCTCACTCCCGGGGCCCTCCCCATGGTCCTCGGAAGCCACTGCCATTTCATGTCCCCACGTGCCCCTGAGGAAAGCCCAGGCTCATCCCACAGGTCAGTGGCATGCAGGCACTCAAACCCAGGTCTGTCTGACCCCAGACTCGTCGTCAGTAACTGCTTCACCTTGCCCATGTACACCCCATGTCAGGTCACACCATGACCCCACTGCCAGCCACAAGGTCACCCTCAATATGTGGGCTGTGGGTGAATGAATGGAGGAAAGAAAGAGTAGACAAGGGGCCCTCGGGTGTCAGAAGGCTCCAGTTCATCCAGATTCCCTACCGTGGCGCACCTGCATGTGCGGCGGTGGCTCAGACACCCATGCCGTTGCCCTGGTTGGCTGAAGAAAGGGACACAGGGTTTTGTCCTCCTGGCTTTGACCCTGATGGCACTTGATGAAAGCTCAAAGCTGTCACACATCCTGTCATTTCATCCTGGCCTCAACTCTGGGAAGTTGGTCTGATCATCTCCATTTTATTCAGAGGCTCAGAGACAGAAATGGTTTTCCCAAAGACACACAGCAGAAAGAGGGCGGGGTTGGAACTCTGGCTCCTCCGCACGCTTTCCATAACACATGACCTTAAACACCGCACACATTTTGGTCTCACTAAGAGGGGGATTGGAACCTGGGTCTGTCTGCTGTGAAGCCAGCTCACCCCATTGCTTTTGTCTTTGAAAGGAAACTTCTGGGAAGAGATGAAGGACGAGGGCTTCGGCCTGGACACACTGGGAGCTTTCGCAGACTCCCCACTTGGCTGCGACCTGGGGACCTCCAGCCTGACCCCTGTCTCTGGTGGCAACAACCAGTCATTCCCTGACGTGCAGGTGACGGGTCTCTATGCCACGTACTCCACCCCAGACGGTGTGGCCTCGTCGACTGCTGCCTCCTCCTCTCAGTACCTGGGTGCCCCTGGGAACAAGCCCATAGCCCTGCTCTGAGCTGATGGCCTCAGTGGCCCTCCAGCCCCCAACAGCTGGCTCAGGCAGAGAACTGCCCAGACCAGGGTATTTCCAGAAAGCAGGCCCACTGTCTCCCACTGGCCTCTCCAGAACTTTCATCCAGGCTGCTGGCTGGGCAAGGAAGCAGTTCCTGCCTGTCTTGTGCTCCCACAGGAAGTTCTGGGGCCTTCCTGAGGACAGAGGAGAGTGGACAAGCAGTCCAGCCTCCCCTGCTCCTCTGGGACCTGAGCTGCAAGGCCTGGGCTGGTTACAGACAGGCTCCTGGCGAGGGGTCCTTGGTGACCGGTAGCCGGCTCTGGGACACACCAGTGGGAAGGCCCTTCTTGCTGTTGTCAGAGGCAGGCTGATCTGCTCCAAGCCTCAGCCTCAGGAGGCCCGAGGCCTGGAGGGGGCCTGCGGACCGTGACTTCTCTTGAATGGGACAGGCTGGACTCTGAGTTGGGCTCTGGCCATGCTCCTCACGGATCACTTTGGAATTTCATAGAATGGCGTCCAGGGCCATCGGGGCACTGGGTCCCCATGTACATTTATTTATATTTATTGTGGCTCTTCCACATCACCTCTGTGAACCCAGCCCAAGGCCTTCAGAATGAGGCTCCTCAGGCCCTCCCGGGCCCCAGCAGCCCAATTCCTAAGCGACCAGTGACTCCCGCCTGACTGGCTGGTCCTTTCTCAGCAGCCAGGGTTTCTGTTTAGAACAAAGCACCTTTGGTGCTGTGACGCATCCCGTTTCGTGATATTAGGGACCAGATGTTTTCTCACCGCCCAGGCATGATGTTAACCTCTTCCCCGGGGCACCTAGGAGCAGGAGGTGCTGTGGTTTTCGGGTCTCGGGGACTCTCTAGGGGCACATGTTGCTGAGTGTGGGCTGATGGAGCAGGGGCTTTTTGGACGGGGCTTTAAGACACCCTGTTGGAGAGACAGCCAGCTGTGCTCTGTGGAAAGCTTGGTCCCGCACAGCGAGCGCAATACAGACTGTATAGTGACACCTGCTTGCCTGGCTCTTTGTTCTGTGTCCCTTTCTGTTTTCTCATTGCCACTGACAGATTTTCTGTGAGGCAGATTCTACAGGCAGCAGGGTTAGCAGAGAGAGGGGTTTGGGGACAGTTCTACCACCTGAGGCAGCCACCACAGCAGCAGAAACAGGGACCACCCCCCCTGCACCCCAAGGGGGTTTAGATGCCCCCTCTGGAAGTTCCCAGACCCCAGAACCAGAACATTCCGACACATCCGCAGGTCGGCCAGCTGTCCTGGAGTTTGGCATTAGTGCCTGTCTTGAAGGGCCATCTTTGAGTCCTTACTAGTTCTACAACTTTCTGTCAAGCATCACCATCTTTAGACAGCCCAATGCCACCTGTCTGACCAGCCCCACTCAGCTGCTCTGTGTCAGTAAGTTAAGAAGTTTAGGGCTGGGGATCTAGCTCAGTTGGTAGAGTGTTTGCCTCGCAAGCACAAGGCCCTGGGTTCGATCCCCAGCACCACAAACCAAAACAAACCAAGAAGTTTAAACTGTCGTTGATGAAGACCCAGAGCTTGGGCAGTGCCAGGACGGTGGCCACCATGTTGGGTAACTGTCTTCTGTCAATGAAGGCTGAGCTGTGGCTCTGGGGGAGGCAGAAGGTGAGGAAGGTGCAAGGACATCACCCACGGCACCAAAAGCAGGTCTTTTACACCAGGTTCCCATTGCATCCAGGTCCGGGTCCGGGGAGGTGTGGTTACTGATGAAATCAGCACAGCCGGCGTTTCCTGCCCCTTTACCTGGCCTGACAGACATTATCTCAGACATGAATTGTGGAGCCTGCACCTGGGGCTGGGGAAGATGCCCTGATGGGATGGCACTTCAGCACCAGCTGTGTGCAGGGGCCCTGTGCGAGGCCCTGCTGTGAGTGAGCTCATCCATTCTTTGTTTTTTGTTTCTTTTTGGTGCTGGGAATTGAACCCAGGGCCTTGTGCTTGTAAGGCAAGCACTCTACCAACTGAGCTATATCCCCACCCTCTCATCCATTCTTAATAACCCTGGGAGGTTCGATTCTCAGCACCACATAAAAATAACTAAAAATAAAAGAACCTTGGGAGGTGTGTCTGATCCATCACTACACCCATTTTGCAGATGAAGAAACTGAGGTCCAAAGGAATAAACCCAGTGATTTTCCACCCAAGATAATAGCCATGGGTTGCATTAATTCCGAGTTTGTCTCACTTTTAAGCCCTCCCAGGAAGTGGCTTGTGGCCCAACTGGGGAGGCAAAATTCCTCCAGCATGTGTGCGACGATTGGCGAATAAGGAAGTATATGGGAAGCTGGGCCTTGGGCAGTATGGCAAGGCAGTGGACAGGACACCACTGCAGGGAAGACTGGGCTGGTGGCAGGGAGTGGGCACCTGCAGAAGCGGCGGGCTGTCTAAGTCCACACCTGGACTCAACCCCAAGAGATCCCAGCCCAAAGCCCTCCCAGCAACTGGTTGAGGTGGGAAGGAGTGACAGGGCCATATTGGTCACAGCTAATGACTATCACCCCAGGGGCTTTGCAGGAGCTAAGGGCATGGGCACTCTCCTCCTGGGGTGCTGGGTTGGGAGGATGCCGCCTAATCCCCCAGGGGCACCACGTGGAACCTGGGAGGTGCCCAAGCTGGAGTCTAGCTGAGTCCCGCTGAGGAGCGACTGGGATCCCATCTGCACCCTTGATTCCCCTCGCCACATTGCCCCCTCGCCACCCCCTAGCGTGGGTTTCTTACTGTGGGCATGTGGGGGCCACGGGTGCTTCAAGTCAAGGCAGAAACACCAGGTCACAGGGCTCACGCTCTCTGCAGGCGTGGTGACACTGGCACCAGAAGGCACAGAGGAGAGGCGCAAGGACTGAGACCTTTGCTGGGTGAGGTTCTCTGGAGCTGGCCTCCAACTGGGAGCAGGAAGCCAGCCCGCCAGGCGGGCACCTGCTGTCCAGCACCCTCAGCCAGCAGCCACCGCAGCTGCTTCCCAGGCAGAAACCGAGTCAGGGGTCCCAGTGGACACGTGCCAGGGGCTCTCTCCTCGCTATGCCCCCACGTGGAAACACAATGTGTCCCATCTATTCCTCCTCTTCCCCTAGGGTAAAGTTGCTCTTGTTCCCTATGACAGGCAGAGTAACAGCCCCTCCCCAGCACTGACCACATCCTAAACCTGCGCACAGGTCATGTGATGTGGCGAGGGGAATCAAGGGTGCAGATGGGATCCCAGTCGCTCCTCAGCGGGACTCACGTAGGGAGATGACACTGGACTGTCCAGTCGGGCCCAAGGTCATTGCCAGAGTCCTTAGGAGCAAAAGAGGGAGGTGAGCATCAGGCCGGATCTTATGAGCAGCGTTGCTGGCCGGCAGATGACTAGGAACTGAGTCAAGGCAGGCCCGAGGCCTGCGGAGGCCAGAACGTTCCTCCAGCAGGGGCTGAGGGCGCCTGGGCACTTGCACAGCTCAGCGGTGAGCCGTGAGGCGACTCGAAGGGAGGACTGGGCAGGGCACGGGCATACGGAGGGTCCGTGGTCCCCGGGGCTGAGCCAGGCTGCACCTTCCCCACGATTCTTCTGGAGGGTCTGCTCTGCCAGGCTGGGTCTGTGGTGTTTGGAAGGCGACATGGCAGAATGGAAAGGGGTAGGAGGAAGGAGAGGGAGGCGGAGGAATCTAGACCTCCGGCTGCGTGGCGGCTCTGTTACCCCTCTGTGCTGTTGGCCGTGGGAAGTAAAAAGGTCCAGAGACATTTGGAGTAAAAGGGGAACTTGGGGTAGCTGTGATCAAACAAAGGAAACCCCAAACAAAGCGCCCTCAGAAAACAAGACGTGCTGGCGAGGATTCAGAAGTGGGAACCCTTGTGCACCTCAGGGGGGCGGGTGTGAAATGTGGCAATCAGGGTGGTGCCACCTCAAAGAACTGCATGCCCAATGGCCACAGGATCCAGCCATTCCACTTCCAGGCATGTACCTGGAAGTAGGGGCGGGACTTGATCGCCCATGTTCATCGCAGCCTTCTTCACAACAGCCAAAAATGCAGGAGCAGCCCGTCCCCATCAACAGCTGAAGGGATGAACACAGCGGTAACTACATGTAGTGGAATATTACTCAGCCTTGAAGAGGAAGGAAATCTGGACATGTGCTACCACGTGGATGAACCTTGAGGACACGTTCCTCAAAAAGGCAAATACTGTAGGATTCCAGTCATAGGAGGTTGCTAGAGTTGTCAAATTTGTAGAGACAGAAAGAAGACCGGCAAGTGCCGGGGTGGGGGAGGGGCAAATGAAGCATTATCGTTTAATGGGTCTGGGGTTTCAGTTTTGCCAGACAAAGAAAGCTGCTGATGGGGCACTGTGACTTGAATGCACTTAATACTCCTGAACTGTACAAGTAAAAATGGTGACGAAACCCACACTCCTATAGTCCTGGCCATCAGGGACCCCACCAAAAGCAGGACCTCTGAGGCCTAAGGGATGAACCCCGTCGGGGGACACAGAGCAGACAGCCAGTGCTCAGTCTCACGGGCTTGGCAACCACACCAGAAAATGAGGAGTTAAGAGAGAACATTCTTCAAGGCCGTGGGAGGAGGTGAGCCCCAGGAGATGGACTGGAGGTCAGCACAGCTTTGGGGACTACGTGGTCAGCAGAGATGTCAGCCCAGCCGCCCAGGGCAGGCCTGGAGCTGCTCTGCAGATAATGATGGTGGAGACTCTCCCAGATGATAAGGGCCAAGGGCAGGTGGTAGGTGGCAAATGCCTGTGCAGAAGAGTCACCTAAGCAGCCACAGCGACCTTTACCTAATTATCTTAGCATAATACATCGAGGTAGAGACTTCACGCCACACCTGAAGACACGTCCCCCTTTGTCCTCTGCTGCAATCAGCCTGGGCTCGCTGGGCCTTGTGCTTTCCCCGCTCTGGCTTGAGCAGGGGTGTCTCTGAGGAAGCATGGCCTGTTGAGTTCCTCCCAGGGCTGGGCTCCTTTCCACAACTCTGGACCCGGAGCCTGAGGTGGGGTCACAGCCCCCACTACTCAGGGGGTGGAGGTAGACGACCACTTGAGCCCAGGAGTCTGGAGTCAGCCTGAGCAACATCCCCAGAACTCCCTAAAAACCCCCAAAGGGTTCAGATGGTCAATTTTGTGATGTATATTTTAGCACAATAAAAAATAAATTAAAAAAATAGAAACTCCTAAGCTCTTGGCTGGCATTTCCTACACACCATTCTGCCTAACACTGCCCACCATGGGTCAGATGTCACAGGATGTAGGACCACACAGAAGAGCCACCTCTCTGTCAGTGGTAGATTGCTTTCCATGGTTGGGTGACCAGATGCTTCAGAAATATTACACAAAGCTGGATTCAGTTCTCAGCACCACATAAAAATAAAATAAAGGTCCATCAATAACTAAAAAATATTTTTTAATTAAAAAAATTGCATCTATAAGCCACATGTGGTGGTGCATGCCTGTCATCCCAGTGGCTCAGGAGGCTGAGGCAGGAGGATCACACTGAGTTCAAAGTCAGCCTCAGCAAAAGCGAGGCCCTAAGCAACTCAGACTCTGTCTCTACCTAAAATACAAAATAGGGCTGGGGATGTGACTCAGTGCTTGAGAGCCCCCGAGTTCAATCCCTGGTACCAAAAAAAAAAAAAAACAAAAAACAACCAAAAAAAAAAACACAAAAAAAAAAAAAAAAAAACACAAAGCCCCTTTTTTTTTTTTTTTAAATCTTGTCATTTCCCCCCCACAATACAGTATAATAACAATTTGCACAGCATCCGCACTGTGTGAGGTATTAGAAATAACCTAGAGATCGTAAAAGTCCCAGGAGGATATGCCGAGGATCTATGCAAATACTCCACATTACTTTAAGGGACTGGAGTATCCCTGGACAGCTGTACTCTTGGCTACAGGAATGCTCAGGAAATGATTAAACAACAACAACAACAACTTGCTTTGAAATGTCAAATAACCCTGGAGAAGAATGCTGGTGCCTGCAATTCCCTCTGAAATGGGACAAGATGATCAGATGGAGTCACAGGTACAGGGAGAAAAGGAAAGACGGGCAGGGAGCTGGAAGCAAGCACTGGACGGCAAGATGGAGTGGCAGCTTGGAGCAGGTGGCCGAGGGCTGGGCGTTGCTTCAAATATCTCAGCCTTTGGGGTTTGGAAAATTTAAAATTCATATCAGGGGCTGGGGTTGTGGCTCAGTGGCAGAGTGCTTGCCCAGCATGTGCAAGGCACTGGGTTTGATCCTCAGCACCACATATAAATAAATAAATTAAATAAAGCGATGTGTCCATCTACACATTTTATTTATTTAATTTATTAAAAAAAAATTAATAAAATAAAATACACATCTGGGGGAAAGTGATTCTGGGGGAACCCCCCAGAACTCTGCAGTGGGGGAGGCACAGTCTAAGGATCGTGAGCCCTGTTTGGACCTGAGGTGCCTGACCCGGCCTCTGTCTGCGCTGGGGGATCTGATCCTTTCTCCGGCCCCTGTGACTGGCTTGCTGGGTCCCCCAGGGGAGAAGAGCTGGCCTTATCAAGGAAGGTGCTGGAAGCCACTGCCAAGGGTCCCTGTTTGAAGTCAAGCTGAAAAATCAAAGTAACCTATCTGTAGTCTCCAGGTACAGAACTTCCTCCCTAGCCACCCCTTCCTGCTCCAAATGTTTTGGCTGTGAGGCTTGGCATCAGCCAGGCCTGGACTCCACCTCCCACCCACTGAGCCTGTCACCATCATTCACCAGCCAACACGACCAATCAAAGCCTCCCTGCCCATCCCAGAGCCTTATAGCTTATTCCTCAGCTCCCTGCCTGTGGTGTTTATTGATGCATAGTACTCTAGGGTGCCGAGGTGGGTGGACTTTTAACTGGTGCTTCTGAGTCAAGTAAGCCACATATAGGGATAAGAATATAGCTCCAACTCCAACTAGTGTGAGCATAAAAACAACAACAAACAAACAAAACCCCCAGTAAACCAGTATAGTTTCCTGGGACTTCAGGTATGGTTTGATCCAGGCATCCACAAAACACCCACAAGACTGGACCTCTCCATCTCTGGTATGGCTTCCTTCCATATTGGCAGGTTCTCTCCACCTGCCAGTGCTGTTAGCCACCCCCAAAGCATTCTACTTGGCTCTGTTGGGGATACAGGCCCACACCTGGGCTATGGATCACCCCAGTGAGGTGGAAATGCCTAGAAAAAGATGCTGAGCAGAATAAAAGTAATCATTGTTACATGTTTTAGAGACAAAATTGAACAGTCCCCTGCATATTGACACAGTATGGTGGGAGGCAGGGATCTTCCCCGCCATTTGGACCCATGCCAATTCCCAAGTATGGCTCAAGCCACCCTGGACCCACCATGAACCTGTGTCAAAAAGGAGGGGACGGGGCTTTGCAATCAAACAGACTTGATCACCTCCCAGTTCTGTTGCTGTGTGACCACGGACATGTGCCTCCACCTCTCTGAGCCCTGCTCTCCTCATCTGCAACCTGGGGTGGATCACAGTGCTGGGAAGGGATGGATCGATGTGAACAGGGACTCGGCCACCCTTTTTGGACACCTTTCCTCCAGAGAAGCTGCCCTTTAGCCAAGTGTATGGACAGGACCTCTGTACAATTTTGTTAAAGCCTTTTGGAGCTTCAAGAAGGGGAAGACTGAGAACCACAATCCAGCCTGGACTCCGCACCACTGCATCCTCGACTGCTCCTGAGCTGGGATGGCTCTCCAGGTCTCAGCTGCTGTCTGAGGACAGGGGCTCCCAGGCACTGCCAGGAGCAGCCGGCCTTTTCTGGTCTGTGCAGCAAGTCAAAGCCAACAAGCTTCCTTCAAAAAATAGTTTATTGTGGGTGTTCCTTGGGCCCACTGACCAGGGCCGCAGCTACGGACCGGCCTGTCTTTCTTCCAAAAGCAAGAGGCCTGCAGCTCCCAAGCAGCACCACCCCGACCCCCAGCCTTTCGGGGGGACAACAGTTTGACTTTCTCCTGTCCCTCCACGCCCCAAACCACCTTCCTCTGCCACAGCCGTGACTTACTGATGGCCAGACTTTTTTTTCCCCTCAGACATGCTCAAGCATCCTGGCTTGGGGGCCTTCCACAGGCTCCTTGCTGGCTTCCCACTGGCCAGGTGTAATGTTCAGTGTCCCCAGACAAACTGCCCAGCACAGTGGCCAGTGGTGGCCAGCTCCCCCAACCCCAGCACAGGCACAGATGGGAGGGACCAGCTGGTGCAGCAAGCAGAGCCAGGGGCTGGGGAGGCGTCACAGAGCTCCTCCTGAACAGATTGGCAGGGTCTTCACAGTCCAGTCCTCAGTCACCACCAGCTCTGCCCTCAGTGCTGGAAGCCACCATGGACATCGAGGCAGGAGATGAAGAGAGGATGGTGTCTCACAGGTCCTCAAGTGGGTGGTGGCAGTGACCTCAGCCATGACCCTAGTGAGCAAGCTAGGCCAGGAGTCTGGGGGAGGCTCCCTGCATCTCTGCACCCCCAGATCAGGCCTGAGCATCAGGTCCTGTAGGGTCTTTGTCCTCCTTGGAGAGAGGAGCGGACAGAGCTCTTGAGCCCCAGAAAAGACCCCTCCGAAGGCCTGGAGCCCCTGGCCCTTCTGCTCATTTGACTTTCTCTGAAGAAGAAACTCTGCTCATGAGCACTGACCATCCTAGCGATTCACTAGGGCTGCTTGGGAATTAAATACCATTTTATTCTTTTATTTAAAAAATTATTCATATCCTTTCCCAGGAGGCGAGGCAGTATCTGCATACACCTTGTTACAAAAACAGGGTTCCTCTGCTCTCACCTCTGGTTTTTCCTCCACCCTGGCCTCTTCATTCTGCTGAAATATATGATGTTTATATTCAGTGGTCTTGAAGTAATAAAAAGACTCATGATCTGATAGAAAAGGAGCTGTAAAACATCCAGACCCCACATTCCAAGCTCCCCACAGCAGGAGGAGGTCAGGACATCGCAGTTCAATGCAATTCAGTGATGGAGCAAAAATATCTGAGAACTTCCCAATGGTGGAGAGGAGGCAACTCCTGAGCATGAGGAATACCCCAGCCTTTTCCTGGGACAGGGGTGGGCCAAGGATCCACAGCCCCATCAGCACAAGTCTGCCCAACACTGTGTTTCTTTAACAAAGCAAGCCCCGGAAGTCCTGCCTAGGCCTATGGCCAGTGGGTAGGTTCTGTCACCCAGGGCCTGGAGTGGCCTGCAAGTGCTCAGGTGGACACTGGGCTCTCGGCGGAAGACAGCAGCTGAGCCACCTGGGCACGCTCTGTGGGGCTGATGTTCTGGCTCAAGTGCACATAGTCACCTGGGGTGTGGGGGGGTCTCCTGGACCAGACTGCAGCGGGAGAGAGAAGGGCAGGGTCACTCCTGCCGCTCAGTCCAGGGCCCCTAGGTGGCAGAGTCCTTGGCCTGTCCTCTTCCTGGGCAAGCTCCTGATTCCCTTCCTTCTGTGGCCCTGAGGGGGTGGGGGTGACATGGTCATGGGGTCAGGACACCTCAAGGTAGCACCTTCCTCACTGGTCACTGACTGTGTGATGTACACTCTTCTATTTTTACTTTTGGTGCTGGGGATTGAACCCAGGGGTGCTCTACCAGTGAGTGACATCCCCAGCCCTTTTTATTTTTTGAGACCATGTTGTTTAGGGTCTTGCTGAGTTGTTGAGGCTGGCCTCAAACTTGTGGTTCTCCTGCCTCTGCCTCCCCGTCCCTGGGATGACAGGTGTGATGTACCCTGAGGTTAGGGGCATCCAGCTTCATACCCTAAATGGGGTCCCTTTGTCCTCCTAGCTGCCTCCAGGGCCCCGGGGCAATGAGTGTCCTCAGAAAAGACTGGCAGTGGGACAGGAGTCCACAGCTTCAGGTCTAGTGGGAATGTGGGCTCTCTAACCAACCAGGCTCCAGCTGTGACATGGGACAAGTCACCCTTCAGATTCCAGCAAGGATCACAAGTGGAAGGCGTCTTGTGGGTCTCTGGCACCCCAGGGGTCTGGGCCTCCTGCTTCCCCCCTGGGTGGGGAGAGGGGACGCTGGGGAGTGTGGTTCTATGGCTGGGGACCCAGCACAGCCCAGCCTGTGAGTCTGGGACCCAGGCCTGGGACCAAAAGCAGGGTGGATTCAAGTGGCCAAGGGGAGCTGGCAGCTGGAGAGCCAGTCCAGGGCCGGGGGCAGGCAGGTACTCACCCTCGGATGGTCTTGAGGACAGAGTCACGCTTCAGGTACTTGATGTTCTCCCCAGTGGTGGAGTGCAGGCTGTCCCCTGCCTGCCAGTGCTGCTCCAGCCACTGGACGGCCACATGGTTGTTGTCCCACAGGTAGGCCTGGGGAGGGGCACAGGCTGCCTCAGACGGGGACCCTGCTGTAGGGCAGGCTGCCTGAGGCCTGCTCTCCGGCATCCCCAGCCTCCTCCCTGCCCCAGGCCCACCTGGACGGCCCCTTCGGTCTCCACAAACCAGCGGCGCAGCATGGACCGCATGGGCTCCTGGCTGAGCTCGCTGCTGGCACGCAGGATCTCCTGCTTGACCTGGTCTTCCAGGAGGAGGCGGCGCAGGCGCCAGTACAGGAAGGTGCGCGCTGTCCTCCACTCCAGGACGTCCTGCAGGCGAGCGGGGCCTGAGCGCAGGAGAGATGCAGGGCACCGGCACCGGCCTGGACCTCGAAGGACAGTGGCTGCCCAGGGCCAGCCCATTCGGTGACCCTCCCCTGCTGCGCTGTGTGTGGGGGCAGGAAGCACTGCCTGGGAGGGCGGAGCCAGTCTGCCAGGACACCAGGCCCCCAGGCCACAGGTGACAAGTGTTCCCTATCCAAACCCAGCACCACCCGACACAGAAGAACGTTCCAGCAAGGGAAGCTGGCTAGCAGTGGCGGTGATTAGGGGATGTCCTCTTGGGGGCGGGGCATTAGGCCCGGGCTTGGGTGACTGCGGGCAGGAAGGAGGGCCACACAATTGTAAGGGATCACACAGGTTCCCAAACTTGGAGCCACTGCAGTCTCTGGGATGTGAAGCAATGCCTGGCTCCCGCCCCAGGGGTGTGTCATTGTCCGGTGCCGCGAGCATCGTTTTTTTTTAAGCTCCCCAGGTGATTCTCAGGCCGACCTTCCCAACCCCTGAGCCCCTATCTCCTCCAGGTGTGGGAACCCAGCAGTCTTGGGGTCTTTCCCACGGGGCCTTACAGAGATGACACCCTTCTCCAGCATCCCAACCGGCGTGTCGTGGTTTGCGAACTGCACCGCCACCTGGTGGTAGATGGGCAGCAGCTGCTCTTCCCGAGCCTTCAGCTGGCCCTCCAGGTCCTTCTCAGGGAGCTGGGATGTCCCTGCAGGAAGCAGACAAGCCGGTCAGGACTTCAGGGAGACCTCAGAAGATGGCTACGTGAGGCTGGGGCGGGGAATTTTTTTTGAGAGTGCATAAAAAACGTTTGCAGGACAGGACTTGCCCCTTGAGATTCTGGGGTTTAACGCTGATGTTCCTCCAAAATCAAGCTACTTCTGCAGCTCAGGAATAGACTCACAGCTGCAGGACAGCATCCTACATGCAGCTTTAAATCTGACCCCATCTATCAGACACTCTGTGCTTCATAGCATACTATCAATTACTATTTTAACACCTTATAAAATGCAGTAAGGGAACTTTATAACAACTCTATACTAATTTGACAACTTAGATGAAAGAGATTTCTTGAAATGCCCAATCCAGTGGAAGCTCATCTGGGAGGAAACAGATAATGAAAAGAGACCTATAAGAGCCGGGCAGGATGGTGCACACCTCTAATCCCAGCAGCCCAGGTGGCTGAGGCAGGAGGATCTTGAGTTCAGAGCCAGCCTCAGCAACTTAGCAAGGCCCTAAGTAACTTGGCCAGACCCTGTCTCTAAATAAATATAAACAGGGCTGGGGATGTGGCTGAGTGGTTGAGTGTCCCTGAGTTCAATCCCCAGTACCAAAAAAAAAAAAAAAAAAAGGAGAAAGAAAAATAGTCCTATAAGAAGAAGACTTCATAGTTAGAAATTTCTTATCAAAAATTTAAAGAAATAATGGCAGTTGTTCCCAAACTCAGAAAATAGACTTCCAGATCACTAAGGTCAGTATTACCCTGATGCCAAAACAAAGAAATCACACACTTGGCAATAATTCTTGTGGAAACACAGTTATAAAGATGTTGCCATAATGCAGAGACCAGATACAGACATCCAAAGAGACTCCCTCCTGCAGATCACAAATGAGAGAAAACTGGTAAAATTCCTGATAGCCATTTGGAAATTCTAAAGGGACAGTTTGTAGGCTCTCTCTTCATGCTTGCGTTTCCTTTGCTGTGCAGAAGCTTTTTAATTTATGCCACAGCACGTCTGGATTCTTGGTTTTATTTTTGGGCTTTGGGGTTTCGTCGATGAAGTTGTGCCTGTGCCAGCGTGTTGGAGTGTTGAGTCCCTTTTCCTGGAGCCATTGCAGTTTCCTGGGATTAATTCCTCCTAAAGAAAATACCAAGAAGGTTTCTCTCCCACAAAGAACCGGGATCCCTCATACAAGCCTTCACCCAGTCCTGTGTTCAGTCAGCCTTTCCTCACCCCTAGGAGGAGTCGGGCCTGTGATGGACCCTGGACCCTAAAACTAGCTGCAGAGATGAGTGAGAGATGCATGACTCATATTTCCCTTTTCATCCTGACTACCAGGAGGCTCACGTGCTTTTGGTCTTTCCTTTATTTTTTCTATTTTTTATTATTTTATTATTTTGGTATTTCCTTTATTATTTTTCAATT
>JAJEJO010001305.1:0-62895 GCA_020662805.1 Glaucomys volans
CCCTGGTTCATATAAGCTTTGGGCACCTGGGGGTGGGGAGAGAGGAAAGCTCCCTTTATTGCTGATGCCCCATAGGAGCAATTGGGAAGAGGTCTGTAGTTGCCACCCAGCAGGGTCTGCACTCCACGCAGATACCCAGGAATCACATTCATAGTGGTGAATTTGAACTGTGGAGGGTTAGTCCTTGTGCCCTAATTGTGAATTTTACCAGAGATGCTAGAGATCCATATGTCCTGCAGAGACCAGCATTTCCCCAGCAATAGGGCACATGGATCAAATCTCACATACTCATCAACAGAATTCCAAAATTCCACCAAGATTTAACTCCAATTATTGGAATTCCAGTTTGGACCTCTGCATCACTCCCTCCACAAGATTACAGAACTCACCAGCACTCTCCAGTCTACCCCACCCTGTACTCGGAGACTGGAAGCTGAGATCTTCAATACCTGACTGGCAGCTCAGTGAGGAACACAAAGACATTGGACTTAACAACCCACAGCCCTTACTGAAGGGCTGTAGAGCCAAAAATAAACATAAAGAATGAAAATCCACTCCTGCCAACCATTTTGACCACCTCATAAAAAACAGGTCCTTTCTTTCTCATCAAGATATATTTATTTTTTCCTTTTTTTCTCCTGATTCCCATTTGTAAATTTTTTTCTTCTTTTTAAAAATTTCAACCTTTAAAAAATTTCAAATATCATTTTGACATATTTTACATTTACATCACACAATTGTGTGTGTGTTTATAAGTGTGTGTATGTGGTGGTATGCATGTTCTCACAGTGCCAGCATGTTCAAAAATATAAATGTACATATACAATTTTGCTTTCACATTAATACCATTCTTCTGCACTTGTTCTTAATTTAGCCTTGATTTGACTTAGATCGGGTCTAATTATACCAGGGTTCAAGTGGTTTTGGTTTTTGTTTTTTAGGTACTGGGGATTGAACTCAAGGACACTCAACCACTGAGCTGCATCCCCAGTCCTATTTTGTATTAGACAGGGTCTCACTGAGTTGCTTAGCGCCTTAGCGCCTCACCCATTGCGAAGGCTGGCATTGAACTCGAGATCCTCCTGTCTCAGCCTCCTGAGTTGCTGGGATTAACAGGCATGTGCCTCTTTGCCCAGCTCAAGTGGTTTTGAGTTTAGTTTTGGGTTTGTTCGTGCCTGGGTTCTTGTTCCTTATTTCCCTTCTTCGCTCTCTTACACCACTAATAGATAAATCTTGCAAGTCCCTCTTCCTCTTATTATTTTTTTGATTCACTACTTTCAGTTAATTTTTTTATTCCTTCTTCTTTAGTCAATATCAGCTACCTAGATCCTGCCTCTCCTCTTATCACTTTTGACAATATTTCAAACTTTCTCTTGCTTTCCTCCCCTATTCTTGCTTAAGAAACTAATCTCCCTAAATGACAGAATTATATATAGATCATGTAACTCACATCTCATTCATGTTGTTGTGATTACTAATACATAGAATGACAGAGTATACCCCTGCTGTTGGAATCGGGATCTGCTTCACAGGTTTTTATTGTCTGTACTGATGTTCAGTGCTGACCCCCACCATTCCTATATGAGTGGCAATTTCTGTGACTGATGTCAAAGTAGCATCAGACATTTATCTCAATGCTGTACATCTGTTGTTGATAGTAATGTTATTCCTGACTCCTCCCTCCATCTATGAGGGACTGGGAAGAGCATGGGACGTACAAAGTCCACAAAGTAGAGAACTTGCTGCCTAGACATACAACTCAGCCAAGCGACCGTGAGACAGATGATCTATCCCCACCTGAACCTTAACTTTACTTCACCTATTAAAACTAGGGAGACAAAACCCCAACCAACAACCAGACCCCAAGGAGAAAAAAACAGAGGGAAACCTCAGGTGCCACCCTTGAATATCTACTCATATATCAAAAACAGAATGAAGTCCAAGAACCAGAAAATACTGCACATGAAAGGAGAAAGAAGACTCCATCTCAATTCATGCACAAGTCCAAGACCTCGGAAAACATGAGGAAACAGGCAAACAAATCTCCCACCAAAGTTCACAATCTCCTAACAAAGGATTCCATGGATGTGGAAATGGATGAGCTTCCAGAGAAAGATTGGAAAAAAAATATTTTTAAAATGTTCAGTGCACTGAAAGACCGTCTAAGAAATGAATTAAGGAAGCAAATAGAAGAGAGAAAGTCAATTTAAATAAAGAAATAGGAACATTGAAAAGAAACCAATCAGAATGCCTGGAAGTGAAAGATTGTATGAATCAAATTACAAAATCATTTGAAAGCCTTACCAACAGATCAGATTGCGTAGAAAAAGAGAACTGCAGGTCTCAAAGATAGGGTACATGAACTTGAGTACACAGAATGCAACAAAAGGAAAAAATGGCAGAACATGATGAGAATTTACAGGAACTCTTGGAAAACTTCATGAGACCATACCTGAGAATCACTGGGATAGAAGAGAACACAGAGATAAAGGATAAAGACATTAAGAACATCTTCAATGAGATAGTAACAGAAAACTTCCCCCATATCAGAAATGAGATAGACAGCCACCTACAAGAGGCATGGAGAATCCTTAATAGACCAAATCAGAAAAGAGGCTCCTCAATCAAAACTTAATCAAAATGCCAAGCATAGAAAATTAAAAAAGGAATGTTAATACCTGGAAGAAAGAAACATCGGGTCACATTTAGAGGTTAATCAATAAGGCACCTTCGGACTTCTCAACTCAGACTCCAAGATCAAGGAGGGACTGGAATGTGATATTCCAAGCTCTGAAAGAAAACAACTGTCAGCGAGATTGCTATTCCCAAGAAGATCTCAAAATGAACATTATAGAGCACTGAAAAAGATTGGAGAAGACCTTAGAAGATGTAAAAAAGCCTGTGCCATGTTCTTGGATAGGCCAAATTAATATTGTGAAAATGTCAATACTACAAAAACTACTGTGCAGATTCCATGCAATCTCCATCAAAACACCAGTGACATTCTTCAAAGAATTAGAAAAAAATCTACCTTTAAATTGACAGAATAAGAGACCCAGAATAGCCAAAGCAATACTGAGTGGGAAGAGTGATGCAGGAGGCCTCATAACACCTTGTCTCAAATTATCCTAGAGAGCTGTAGCAACAAACAGCACAGCATTGGCATTGAAACAGGTGTGAAGACTAGTGAATAGAAGAGAAGACACAGAGAAAAAGCCACATTCTTACAGCTGTCTGGTATTTATTAAAGGTGCCAAAAATATATGTGCAAGAAAGACAATCTTTTTAACAAATGGTCCTCCCACCGTGCACAAATGTCTAATGAAAACGGATCAAAGACTTAGAAATTAGACCAGAAACTTTCTACCTGCTAGAAGAAACACAGGATCAACACTCCATCATATTGGTGTTGGCACCAACTTCCTTAACAAGACCCCTAAAAGCTGAGGACATTAAACTAAGAATCAATAGGTATTAATCAATAAGCCATCAAATATAAAAGCTTCTGCACAGCAAAGGAAATAATTAAGAGTATGAAGAGTGAGCCTACAGAATAGGAGAAAAATTTTGCCAGCTGCTTCTCTGACAGAGGATTAATGTTCGGAATATATAAAGAACTCAAAAACTTAACACCACACATCATCATCAACAACAGCATCAACAAATAAGCGAACTAAATAACTCAATCAATAATGGGCAGAGGAACTAAAGAAGAAACAAAATGGTCAACAAATATATTAAAAGGTTTTCAGTAACTCTAGCTATCAGGGAAATTCAAATCAAATCTACATTAAGATTTAATCTCACTCCAGTCATAATGGCAATTATCTCAAACAATAATAAATGCTGGTAAGAATGTGGTGGAAAAGGCATACTTGTACATTGTCGGTGTGATTTCAGACTAGTACAACCACTCTGGAGAGCAGTATGGAGGGTCCTCAAAATGGTGGAATGAGACAGACATCATTACCCTATGTACATGTATGATTGCATGAATGTACATCATGTACAACCATAAAAATGAAAAGTGGTACCCCATTTGTGTACAATGAATCAAAATACAGTCTGTAAATTTTTTTTGAAATGCTTAAATTAAAAAAAAAGCTACAGGAAAATAAAAGAGAGGGTGAGGGAAGGACCTGATAACATAAAGATACATGGAAGATCAGTAACGTAGAAGAAGGTGATCAAGACATGTGACAGGGAACTTCACTTTTTTGCATAGGTAAAAGAAACAATGAAATATAAATTAATAGATAAAGGAAGTATAGCAGAGTGAAGAAAGGAGAACGGGAGGAGAGGGATGATGGGTGAGAAAAGGGGGAGGGAAAAGGGGAGGAAGAGATGAAATAGAATTCCATGCACGTCATGATGAACCCAACTATTTTGTGTAACTATAAAGGTCTACTAAAAGAAAAAAAGTAGGAAAGGAACTACTACATTACCCAGCTATCTGACTTCTTGATATTTGTCCCAAAGAATTAAGACCAGCATACTATAGAGACACTGTCATCTCAATATTTATAGCAGCACATTTCACAATAACTAAACTATGGAATCAACTCAGAAGCCTGTCAATAGATGAATCCACGAAGATATTGAGGTATATATCCACAATGAGGTCTTAGCCATAAAAAAGAATGAAATCATGGTACTTGCTGGTAAATGGATGGAGAGGGAGAACATCAGGCTAAGTGAAATGAGTCAGTCCCAGAAAATCAAGGACCAAATGTTCTGTCTCATAGGTGGAAGCTAGAGCAAAGTAAAGGACTGGACAAGGGGAGGAGAGCATATCATAAAGATATAGGGAAGATCAGCAGAGTAGAGGAAGGAGATTGAGGGGAAAAGAAGGGATGGGACAGGGGAGGAAATCATGAATTTTAAAAAGCATGCTATGTGGAAGCTAGAGAGGAAGGAAAACATAGGAAGGGTGAACTTCCTAACAATCAAAGGAGATCAGTACAGCAACCAAATTAAATTGTGTGCATGTAGGAATATGTAACAGCAAACACCATCAATATGTACAACTATAATGCACCAATAAAAAATGAAAAAAACATGCTATATGCAAATGCAAAAAATATACCACAGGAAATTTTACTTTATGTATAAGTAGAAAGAACAAATCAAAAATCAAAATAAATAAACTGATGAGTGAAAGGAAGATCAATAGAATAGAGGAAGGAAAAGGATGGAGGAAGGAGGGGAGGGGAAAGGCAGGAAACATGAACTGAAGTTAAATGTCATGCATGTATGATTTTGGGATGAAAACAACTACTAGGCACAACTATCATGCTCTACAAAAAAGTTTTTAAAAGACTAAAATGAGAGATGATCTGTATATTTGTTTATTTAGTACTACATCTGATAAAGAAATTATTTTCTCAAGCCATTCTTTGGAGGCAAAGGGGAAATTTGTCCCAGGAATAAATTCTACTAAATAATTTCAATTTATCTGTAATTGGTTTTAGTGATGATTTGAGTAAATGCCATCACACGTATTTTCATGGATATTCAAACAGTCTAGCAGTATTTACTGAAGGACGGTCTTTTGTCCAGTGCTCTTCAAGGCTACCGTAGACCAGAACATTGTGTTTGGAGGGGTCTGTGCACAGAATTTCTATCACATTCTGTTGCCCAAACACTACATTCTGCTAACTAATTGTATACTGAGTCTTATACTGAACAAAATTTCATACCGTTGTGTTGTTATTTTCAAAAATTTCCTTGACTCTCCTAAGATGTTAGAATTTACACGACTTTTAAATACAGCCTGATGATTCCTGCATTCCTGTAAAAGAAAGCATAAAAATCAAAAAGGAATAAAACCAGCAAATAATAAATCTTCCCGTGAATCTCAGTGTGATTTTCTGAATGCAGATTCATTTGGAGAGAACTGACTTGTTATATTTGCTGGCATTTTGCTGTGACACACAACCTGTGCAACGTTTCCTTAGTTTCCTGAACTAGGGCAGGTGAGAGGGTTAGAAATAAAGACAAACACACACAAATATGGGAAAGCCATGGTGAGGTTTGACCGCGAAAGAGTGGGTTCCGCACATTTATTATATAGACTTAAATATCAGAAGGATTTACTGTGAGAAATTTCTTCAAGATAAACAAAAACAAGGTCTACAGCAGGATCAGTCCACTTTTAAGTTTATCAGCTGGCGCCTACACCTATTGTAGCCCTGAGCAGCTGGTGCCTCCAGGCGCCCATGTATCTTCTACCCAGGGGCAACTGACATTCGGACCCAAAGCTATTGAACTCATAAGTTCCAGGCCAGGCTTGGAATCTACCATATAACAGTGGCCACCCTCCACGCTCTCCAACGGAAAGATTCCCCAAGGCAGTGCCTCTCTGTCCAGGGCTATGCAGCTCAAAGCAAGGATTCATTCAGCATTTGGACATTTTCTTCATTTATGATGGTCCTTTAATTCCTCCCAATCAGGTTTTATGGTTTTCAGCCATTCTAACCTATTATTTTATAGCTACTGTCAAGAAAAAAACAGTGAGCAATTTATGTCCTTCGTAATTGTTTATTTTCTTGCCATTTTCCATTTCCTGACACTTCTGGTGCTCCAGGTAGCAATAGGGAAGTTTTAAAATTTCACCATCACATCTGTGTGTGTAGGAGAGTAAGTATCTTTTCTTCCATTGAGAAAATTCCTGTCTAACATAAGATCATTAATCGATTTCTTCTTAAATCTATGTGCCAAATTCTGTCAAATGAAGGCTGTCACTCTCTCATGGGTGACATATGCCTTTCCTACTGGCAGACTTTTCATGGCACTGGGATGGCTCGTGACCCCTGTGCCGGGAACAGTGCTGTTAAGTATGAAGGTAATAAAACTGCCCTGGAATGTAACCACAGTTCCTTTCCATGTCTGCCACACTGGCCATCATGAAAGGATGAGAACATTGTGACTCTGTGACTTGGGTCCCAGGAATGGCATTGGAAGTTGGGGAGCCCTGTCACTGAGTTAGGTAGGGCCGTGGTGCAAATCAGGCTCCACCTGAGGTTCTCCATGCAGTGCATCACTGGAACTCACTGGAAGGGACTTGGCAAGGCTGCTGAATACCAACATGGACTTTATTTTTATTTTTGATGGTCCTTTAAAATTTATTTTCATTGGTTCTTTTTAGTTATACACAACAATATGATTCATTTTGACATAATTTAAAAAACATGGTATATAGTTTGTTCTAATTCAGTCCCCAGTACTTCCATTTTCCCTCTCTCCTCCCTCCCCCGTCCCCTTCCCTCTCCTCCACTGATCTTTCTGCTATTTAATTATAATTTTCTTTTTTAAATTAGTGTCCTGTGGAAGTACATGATGGTACACTGTGTCGTACATAGGAAAGTTAGGTCAGTTCATTCTACTGACTTTCCCTCCTCACTTCTCTTCATTCCCCTTTGTACACTCCACTGATCTTGTCTATTCTTTTTTAATCCTTCCTCCTGATTTGAATTAGCTAGCACATATCAGAGAATACATTCAACCCTTGACTTTTTGAAATTGGCTTATTTCACTTAGCATGAAATCTCCATTTCCTTCCCTTTATCAGCGAATGCCATAAAGTCATCATGGCTGAGTGATATTCTATTGTGTACATATACTACATTTTCTTTATCCACTCACCTGTTGAAGCATATCTGCTTTGGCTCTGTAGCTGGGATATTGTGAATTGTGCTGCTACAAATATTGGTGTGGCTGCATCAATATTGTGTACTGATTTTAAATCTTCTGGCTATATACTAAGGAGTGGGATAACTGGGTTAAATGGTGGTTCCATTGCAAGTTTTCTGAGGAATCTCCATGCTGCTTTCTAGAATAGTTCCACTAATTCACAGTCCCACCAGCAATGTATGAATGTACCTTTCCCCCCACATCCTCACCAACATTTATTGTCACTTGTATTCTTTTTTTAAAAATTTTATTAATTTTGTTCTTTTTAGTGATCCATGACAGTAGAATGGATTTTGACATATCATACATACATGGAGTATAACTTCCCATTCTGTGGTTGTACATGATGTGGAGTTACACTGGCCTTGTATTTATATATGCACAAAGGAGAGTTACGTCTGATTCATTCCCCTGTCTTTCCTGTTCCCATCCCCCCCTCCCTTCCCCCACTCTGCCCATCCTGTCCCATCTGGTGAACCTCTACTTCTCCCCCTCCCCCTTATTGTGAGTCAGTATCTGCATATCAGAGATTTGGGATTAAAACTTATGACTGTCTTCCTACTCAAGTTGGTAAAAAGTCTTATTTGGAGAAGCACCCTTTAGACTGCTGGGTCAATGGGTGCCATTTGAGGAAGAGAGAAAGCCAGGCCCAAGTGCCAGCTATAACTTCTATTTGAGTGCAGTTGCTCCTGTAGGTCCTGCATTCTTGATAATTGCCATTCTGGCTGGAATGAAATGAAATCTCAGTGTAGTTTTAATTTGCATTCCTCTAATTGCCAGCGATGTTGAACATTTTCTCATATATATGTTGACCATCTGTAATTCTTCTTTTGAGAGTATGTGTTTAGTTCCTTTGTCCATTTATTGATTGGATTATTTGTTTTTGCGGCATTAGTTTTTTGAATTCTTTGAATATCCTGGATAGTGATGCCCTATCTGAGGCACAGGTGGTACAGATTTTCTCCCATTCTGTAGGCTCCTTCACATTCTTGTTTCCTTCTCTGTGAGGAGGCTGTTTAATTTGATGCCATCCCACTGATTGATTTTTTTTAAATTTGGGGGCTTTAGGAGTCTTGTTAAGGAAGTCAGTTCCAGAGCTAACATCTTGGAGTATAGGACCTACATTTTCTTCTAGTAGATGTAGGGTTTCTGGTCTAATGCCTAGATCCTTGATCCACTTTGAGTTGAGTTTTGCACAGGGTGAGAGGGAGGGATTAAATTTCATTCTGCTACACACAGATTTCCAGTTTTCCCCACACTGTTTGTTAAAAAGGCTATCTTTTTCCAATGTATGTTTTGGCACCTTGGTCTAGTTTCAGATAACTGTATTTATGCAGGTTTGTCTCTGTGTCTCATTTTATATTCCATCACTCTTCATTCCTTTTTGATGCTAGTACCTTGCTGCTTTTGTTACTATAGCTCTGTAGTATAACTTGAAGTCTGCTGTTGTGATACCTCTTGCTTCACTTTTCACTGTAAGTTTCAAATTATTTGTGACCGCCTTCTGAAAACTTCTGAGAATATCCTGAGACCACTTACCCAAGTGACAGACATTCTGCACTTACTGTGGCTTGCTGATAAATATGAGAGCCTGTTTTTCCAACATGCATTGCAACCCTTTATTCTCACAAGTGCGTGCCATTTTACCAGTCGATAGGATTTGAGACCCGTGATGATACAAATTGCAACCCGCCTGTTGCTCAGCGAAGTCTGTGCTTCTGGTTTCACTTGTCTGTTCCCAAGAATTTTTTTCCCCATAAAATCAAACACATAATCTCATTTATCAAGATCAAGACTGCAGCAGAGATATTGTTCAAAGGATCCATTGCTCTAATTAGAAAGGTGGAATAAGTTATAGACATTTATTGCAAAGCATGACAACTAATGTATATTTCAAAATAACTGAGAGCAAATTTCAAATGTTCTCATCATGGAAAATAAGGAAGTGATGGTTATGTTAATTGGTTTGATGTAATATTTCACATTGTACACATATATCTAAGCATCACATTTTACTCAAATATGCACAAGTTTTCATTGCTAATCAAGTTAGAATTAAATGATGAATACAAATTTTCAAAAATTTTAGAAAAGTTTTTGAAAAAATTCAGAGAATGCAGAACTTCTTTACTAGTGACCATTTTCTTCCAGTAAACAATATGATTGCCTTTTGCTCATGAAATAAACTCGTGATCACCTGTCTGTCACAGCAGAGGTGGGGGACTGCTTCTCCTCTTGCTTTCAGTGAAGAAGTTCAGCCCAGAGATCGTTCACAGGATTGAGGATTTCATGACTTTTCCCACATTGATTTTCCTGCATTGTCCTTATGTTGAATTACTACTGAAGAAAAGTAGCAGACATATAATAATTAAAGCAGCACATCATTGTCACACTTAAGTATATATCACAGACACAATTTATTTCATAGTTGCCCATTTCCTTTAAAAATAATTTGTATGATTGGTAAATGGTTTGTCAAGTTTCTATGAACAGGTTTTTTCTTATTATTTTATCATTCGTTAGTGAATCATACATAATAGTGGGATTCACTGTGATATTCTTATATGCACACAGCAGTATTTGGTTGATTTTATTATTTGTGCTACACACTGTAGAGTCCAATTGAAAGCTAATTTAAGGTATCACACACAGGCTTTCAGGACTTGCTTTCTGTTGTCTCATTCTGTATTAGTTTTCCATTGCTTTAACAAATAACTGAGATCAGCTTATAAATAAAAAGGTTTATTTGGGCTTGCAGTTCAAGAGGTTTCAATCCATGTTCTCTTGGTCCTGTCATTTTGGGCCTGTGGTCCATGCTTGTACCACATGCTTAAGCACATGCTTAAGGAGTCTTGTTGACTCTATGACAGGAGAGAGAGACCAGTGTTTTCTCATATCCTCTTAAAGGCCATGTCCCCAATGACCTGAGCTAATTCTACTAGTCCCCACGTTCTAAAGATTCTATCACCTTCCAACAGCACCACAGGCTAGTGACCAAGCCTTCAACACAAGGGCCTTTGTGGACATTCAAGGTATGAACTATAGCACATTCCTAGGTCAATTCTTAATTTTATTTCTTCACTTACTACTATTTTTAGTTTATCCTTTTTTTTAAATTCCATATGTAACCTGCCTCAACTATTTTCTGGAGTAAGTAATAATAAATTTAAATAAATAAATGAGCATCCCTTGGACAACATCAGGCACAAAGTGGGAATTAAAGATAAAATACTGGGAATTAAAAATAAAATACTTGCACTGGCTGAAAGTACAAGACAAAAAATTACAAATGAGTTCCATCTCTACCAAGGCATGAGCAATTTACTTCTCTCTCTGACTCTCAGAGTTCTTAACTATGTAATTGGGGATGTCAGGATGAGCTCTAATGTTATTCAAATTATCCACAATTTGGTGACTCCAAAAGCCTCTGGTTCATTGTAAAACTAAATTCTAGTGATAAACAACATAATTTGAATAAACTCTGTAATTTCATCCTATGTTCAAATGATTTAATATTATGCTCAATTTTAAATTTTGCAGATTGCTATTGGCTCATTGATGTTGACAGGCAACTTGTGGGTGTGTATTTTTAGCTTTTTATAAAATGACATTTCATCTGTAGGCAGAGTTACAGATTTTGAATTTACGCATGAAAAAAAATGTTAGCTGACACAATTATTAATTTCTGCAAACTTCCTGTTAGTGGCACATGATTTGGAAAAGACATTTGCGTTTACAGTCTAATAAAAAGAAACCTCTATCTTCTCCTTTACTTTTGGAAAACAAAGTACTTTAAGCAACTCTAATTTTAGTAGTCCTAATACCCAGAGATATGTTAGCAATTCATCTGAGCAGGTGGCTGTGACATGGGAGAGATTGTAGGAACTTGAATTGAATTCCAGCTGTGCTCTGATATCCACTTGACCTCACAGAAGGTTTGTATCAATCTAAGCCTGAGTTTCATGCTGTAAAATGGGCAAGTCCATTTGCTTTTCATGACTGGTTTGAGGATCAAATGGAATAAGAAACTAAACATCCTTTGCATAGACCCAACTTGGCCAACCAAACATTTCTGAAAATTCTTTCCTCAGTGTTTTGTTTTTTTGGTTTTTTTTTTTTTTTGTATGTTCTGTATTACAGAATGCTCAGTCATATCCAAAGAGCTGATTTAAATTGAAAGGCCTGGAGATCATTTCTTACCAAATTCCTTAACACAGCTCTATTCTTTCCTGATTTTTCTTACTAAATCAAATTTAAGAAAATCTTCTAGTATGAATATCACAAAGAGGAAAAAAATGCAAATCATGCTAAAAGGAAAGGCCTTTGTGCTACAAATATTTGAAATAAAAAAACTGTTTTGGTCTTTTTTTATTGATTAACTGTTTATAAGCATGTCGCACATGGAAAATGCACTGACTTGTTGAACTTTTGAGAATAATTACCTAATATCATTATTCTGTATCATAAGAAGGGATAATATAGTTGATTTTATAAATTAGATTTAAAGAAAAATGAACAAAAGAGAATATTTTAAAAGTATGTTCATGGATCTGCATGTTCAAAATAAAGCTTACTGTGGAACATGTTGACGTCACCTCGTTTTTTAAATTTATTGGTTCTTTTTAGTTTTACATGACAGTAGAATCCACTTTGACATGATTCTAACAGCATGGAATATATTTTGATGAACAGGTTTTGATAATGCTTTCTTTAACTTTGAGAATGTTCTTAATACAGCATTTTTTGCCATCCCTTTCATCCTATAATTCTCAGGAGAACCTTAGTGTGTCTTTCCTTGATTATCAGATAATACATTTATTTTCCGAGTAAGTTGGATTTTTTATTTAATTTTAATTTTTTCATTTTTAGATATACATGACAGTAGAATGTATTTTGACCTATGATACATACATGGAGTATAACATTCTAATTAGGATCCCGTTCTTGAGGTTGGACACCATATGGAGTTTCATTGTGGTGTATTCATATATGAACATAGGAAAATTGTGTCTGAGTCATTCTACAGTCTTTCCTATTCCTATTCACTCTCCCTTCCCTTTATTCCCTTTTGTCTAATCCACTGAACTTCTATTCTTCCCCCATTTTGGTTTTTTGAGATTGACTTATTTCACTTACCATGATAGTTTCCAGATTCATCCATTTACCAACAAAAGTCATAAAGTCATTCTTTTTATGCCTGAGCAATATTTCATTTTGTATATAGATCTCATTTTCTTTATCCATTCATCTGTAGAAGGGCACTTAGGTTGGTTCCACAGCTTTGCTACTGTGAATTGAGCTGCTATAAACATTGATGTGGATGTGCCACTGTAGTATGCTGCTTTTAACTCCTTTGGGTATGTATCAAGGCATGGGCTAACTGGGTCAAATGGTGGTTCCATTCCAAGTTTTCTGAGGAATCTCCACACTGCTTTCCAGAGTGGTTGCATTGATCTGCAGTCCCATCAGCAATGCATGAGTGTACCTTTTCCCCCACATCCTCACCGATTTATTGTTACTTGTATTCTTGATAATTGCCATTCTCACTGGAGTGAGATGGAATCTCAGTGTAGTTCTAAGTTGCATTTCACTAATTGCTAGAGATGTTGGACCTTTTCTCATATATTTGTTGACCATTTGCATCTCTTCTGTGAAGTGCCTGTTCAGTTCCTTTGCCTCATGGAGTGAAGTTGTGATGTGGCAGCAATAAAGCAAAAATGTCATGGCAGGTTTTGCAGGTAATGGAGGAAACATAAGGTTGTGATTAGAAAACCAAGTTTGTCCCTGAAGACTTTGTCTTATAGCTATGGAGATCATGGTGCTATTCACTGAGACAGGGAAAACTGATGGTGGGCAGGGGGATGATTTAAGGTGGGTGGTCAGAAATAAAGGCTATGTTCAAGTTAAGTTTGACAACTTTTTGGCATTTCTGTGCCACCATTAAGAGGCCAGTTGAATGGAAGAGATTGCAGTTCATGGTGAGGACAAGGCTAGAGAGATATTTTTGGCATCATCAACACATGCACTGTGTTAAATTCCAAAAAAGTCAAAGAATTTACACAGGGAGAAAGACTGTGGGTAGGAAATAAGAAGCAGGACAGGATTAGCAAAGGGGACTGAGAAGGAGGACCAGTGATATTGGCAGAAAAACCAAGGGACAGTGACACATGGAAGTCAAGGAAAGTAAACTCTTCTAAAGAGGAGGAAGTGGCCAATGCTGGCAAGACACCAGAGGAGATGAAGGGACCTGATAGAGAAGTGAGCACTGGACTCCTTGGATTTGGGCTTTGCTGTCAGCGTTGTATCCAGGGTGGAAACCAGATTGTGCTGTGTGAAGAGAGAGTGGGAACTGAAGGAGTGAAGGCTGGAGTAGAGATGAGCTTTCCCAGTGACTAGTCTCAGGAAAGGACTGTGCTTTGGCATTCAGGGGCCAGTTGGACCTAAACTCACTGAGTAAAGATCCTGAAGAGAAGCACGAATACTCGAGAATCACACAGGGATGTTTAGTCTTAGCAAGAAAGCACTGGAGGGTCTTTGTGTAGTGCTGACTGGTTCTGCAAAACATCATTATTCACACTGCCAACACTTACTGTTGACTTAGACACCCATCATGATCCTTGCGCAAAACAATCTTTGTCTCTCACAATGGAGCCTTGTAACATTTAGCAGACCTGTGAATTTCAACATGTCATTCTGATCATTATTCTATCATATGTGTAGCATGTGAAACATATATCTAAAATTCAAAGACTTTAAGTAACTTGCCCAGTTAACCTAGTTAGTGCCAGAACTAAGATTACAGTGCAAATCAGAGTGCCTGGAAAACCCCTCTCTTCGGCATGAGCACATTCCTTAGTGTGAGATTCATGTAAACCAAGGTTTCTACCCTTATGTGCTCAAACTGATAATTAGTGATAAAATTAATAGAAACAAATTGCCAAATCATAATGAAGGTATTATTTGTTATAGGAAGTTCAGAATTTTTAAATCTTGTGAGTTTAAAGTTACAGGGTTATAAAAATACAAGAGTAATATGTTTATTAAGTATTTCTTATTTGATCAGCACAAGGGAGAATCACTATTTAATACCACACTTAGCGATAATCCTATGAGAATATGCTATTATTAAATCCAATTCAGAGCTAATTAAAAGAGGCTTGTGGATAAAAGAAATTAATCCAAGTGGAAAAGTGTTGGGGTGCCCGGGACCCCATCCTCTATATAGCCTGCAAGATGGCGATTGGCAATGTGCCAACACGGCCACGTTGCATTCCTTAAGTTGCTTATCTCTGCCAGCACGGCCATGTTACGTTCCTTTAGTCGCTTATCTCTGAGGAAGCAGCCATTACTGGCTGTTGAAGATGCATGTCCTGCGCGTGGTCAACGTATGCTCTCTATCTATAGCACTGTATGTCCATGCGCTGGCCGCATGGACAGCTCTCTGATTGGTTGCTTTCCCCTATATAACCTGTAGTTATCTCCCCTGAGAGGGAGAACAAAGAAACTAGAAGGAGATGATCATCGTGTGAATAAAGCTTTTAACCAGCCTACGTGTCGTGACTCACTGCGGGCAGGGATTCGCGATAGAAAAGCACACATTGATTTAGATTTTCCGATTCTAGAGCGTGCACTTTTAACCACCATTGGTGAATACTCCCTAAATGGAGTTAGAATTATGGGTAAACTTTCTGCTGTTTCTTTGTACCCATATATGTCTTGGAGTCAGGGGAAAATGTAAACATGGTTATTTCTAATATATAGGAAATACTTTAATTTATTTTGCATTTAATATTTTAAGAGTTCCACATACTATGTACAGGCTATCCCGGGCTCATATTGAGGGGTACAAAAAGTAATTAAATCCATTTCTTCTTTTTTGGTTAGACTTGTCAAATAAAGTACAGGATGCCAGGTCAAATCTGAATTTCAGACTGAAAACAATATTCAACTAGGAATTGTATATTTTTACTTGCTAAATGAGGCAACCCTACACTGGACTTCTGGATGAGGAGAGCTGTCACACAGAGTGGGATCCTGGAATGGCAGTGCTACCCACACGGGTGATTTGTACAAGGGACAGTGAACAGCAACTTTACACACTATTTTCCTAACTCTTTCATCTGCAAAGAAGATACTTGAAGAATCTTTATAAGATAGACCCGTTTGATCCAGAACTCAGTCCACCATGCCATGGTTTCTCCAGGTCAATGGGAACTTTGGGAAGGTCTCTGGTCAAAGAGAGTCCTTCGTGTTGCTTATGAACTGTTCACCTGAGGATACCATCCTCTCAGTTTCCCCTCTTCTTTGAGAACCTGACTACAAACAGGAGAGCTCTGCATCTGGCCAAGACTGGTAACACAATGAGTACTAGGAGCCAGAACTTGAAAGGGAGAACACAAAATATATGGGGCCTGTGAACAGGAATGACTATGGTCACTGCAGATAAGTAGTGGACAATTCGTGGCTGAGACAAGAGAGAAGGTGACGTGAAGTGCCAATTAATATGATTGACCAAATAAGTTACTTAGGTAATTGAAAGTTTGATGTTTTGAGTACTGAAATATATATGTATATAAAATAACATGCATCTCAATTTCAGTTATATGCATGTATTTATATACTATATACATATGTACACATACATATGTCTCATACACTCAAGAGAAAGGAAAATTGGAAGTATTTAAAAATTCATATTTTTACATAGAGTAAAAATAGTAGATTTCCTACATAGAACTTATATATTGGCTGTATTATGGTTTGGAGACATGAGAAGATAATGTGTAGTGAGGAAATAACATACAATAACCAAGTTCAATCATGTCAACAAGGTAGAAGAAGTTTAAAAGATAGAATGATAGATATTATTAAAAGTTAATAAGAAATTGAAAGGATGATTGAGAAAAATAGACTGGCTTTAGGAATTTTGATGTTACTATTAATTTTAAATAAGATGGAGACTTGCATGGCACCTATATACAAAACAGAAAACATATTTAATTATATCCAGGAAGTTTCATATGAAATATATGTGGTGGTTAATTAGTAGGACACTATGGCCATATTTCCCAATTTCTACTACTTGCTTGGACCTTCATGAAACATGTGATTGTGCTTCAATTATAAGATGAAGATAATATTTACTATGGAATTGTTCTGAGGATTAAAAGAGGTGACATGACCAGAAAAACAATTGTTGTACTCCATTTGTGTTCAATAAATCAAAAAATTAAATAAAAAAAATTAACATGGAAAAAAAAAAGAGATGGCATGTGTAAATCATTCAGAAAAGAGCCTACCACACTGTGCACTTATTTCTGTGTAAGGAATTATACTGCTCATTCTTAGGTCTCAAGGTTCTGCTCCAAAATAGCTCTCAAATCCCACTGCCTTCTGTGTACTGGGATACTTCTCCAGCCCTAGCCACCATCATCTTGTAGCTGGGTTATTCCAGTAGCCTCCACACACTTTTCATTTACTTTTGCCTCCTTCTGTATCAAAGTCATTCTCTGAACTATCATCAGCAATGTCTCAAAACATATACGGAGCCATGCTTCCATTTCTGAAACTCTTAAGACCAGATGGCTTTTGGGAACAAAAATTTTGAATTTTAGAAAGTTGATTAATCCATTTCCTAATTAATCGCAGAACATTTTCAGTGGAATAAAGAAAAACAACTTGTAAGCACACCAATATTTCTACACCCCAACCTATAAACATCCATGCTTATGATATAAAGACAATAAATAGTAGTCTAGAACATTTTCTTAACAATGAAATGGTAAGTGAAGTAATGGAATAAATATAAATTACAGTACATCTTAAGGAAAATGCTCAGTAATACTTTAAACATATATGGCTCACACTGAGCTCAATATCAAGCTAGGACACAATACCTGTTACACCTGATGGCTCCAGGACCTCAGAAACCTAGGTACATCAGGGTCATTATTTTCATCTCAGCAAGTTGGGTTGGACTTTTCATGATTTTAATGAATGAGATTCGTGAGAAATAAAGCAGCACTCTCCAGATAGCCATTTAAAGACTCTCCAGTGTCAATGAAGTATGCCCCAGTGTCTCTTTAGGGAAGCTCTCTGAGGAAGCTACACTTATCTCTGGCTCATGACAAGTGCACGTGGTCACAGGTACTAGTTAACTGATCTCCTCTCACCACATCACCTGTGGTAATCTTCCCCACTGTGCTAGCACTGTCTCTGCTATCAATGTTTACATTTATGCTGATGGTTAAAAGACAATAACTAGAATTATAGAACATTTTAATAATAACTAAATGGGGACTGAAGTAATGGAATACATATAGATAATTCTAGTACATTTTCCTTAAGGAAAATATTCATTAATGCTTCAAAGTTCTGCATGGCTTTCATTAAGCTAAATACTAAGTAATACGTAACCATACCTGAACTCAGATTTGCCTAACAAGGGCCTCCTGTCAATGCTCAACATTTCTTTTCTTGTCAATTCCTTCAGCTCATCTAGATTTTACCAGATAAACATGTTTTGTTTTGTTTTGTTTTTTAAATTTTTAAAAAAATTTTATTTGTTCCAGTTAGTTGTACATGACAGAAGAATGCATTTATACATTTTGATAGATCATTAATAAATGGAGCGCAATCTTGCATTTTGCTAATTATATATGTTGCAGGATCACATTGGTCATGTAGTATATGTACATGAGGCAGTAATGTCTGTTTCACTCTACTATCATTCCTTTCCTCATACCCCTTCCCCTCCCTTCACTCCCCTCTACCTAATCTAAAGTAACTCTATTTTTTCCTACACCCCCATTGTGAATTAGCATCTGCATATCAGAGAAAACATTAGGCCTATGGTTTTTTGGGCTTGGCTTGTTTCACTTAGCATGATATTCTCCAACTCCATCCATTTACCAGCAAATGCCAGAATTCCATTCTTCCTGAAAGCTAATATTCCATAGTGTGTGTGTGTGTGTGTGTGTGTGTGTGTGTGTATTACATTTTCTTTATCCATTCATCTGTTGAAGGGCAAAATGTTTTTCATATATCAAAATTTATATCATTGTCCTTTTTTTTTTTTTTTTTTTCGGTGGTGGGGGTTTGACCCAGGGCCTTGTGCTTGCAAAGCAGGCACACTATCAACTGAGCTATATTCCCAGCCCCCTCATTGTCTTTTTATTAATGGCATGATATTTATTACACAGTGTTCCCCTGCTAGTTGTCAAATTAAGATTGATTTACTAATTATTAGAATGATAATAAGCTGTAGAAACTGACTTCTTTCAGAAAACTGTGGATTCTAAACCTCTTAACCTGCAGAAGACATAGAGTTTTAAAATATTCACATC
The DNA here is from genome assembly GCA_020662805.1 of Glaucomys volans. Classification (NCBI taxonomy): domain Eukaryota; kingdom Metazoa; phylum Chordata; class Mammalia; order Rodentia; family Sciuridae; genus Glaucomys; species Glaucomys volans. Next base: position 19,038 of record JAJEJO010001305.1, read on the forward strand.
TGCTCTTTATGGGTCAAGATTCCTTGGTCATAAGAGCTCAACACAGACGTCATACAAGGGGAGAATAAAAACCCCAAATAAAATACCACATTTTACAAGCAGGTCAGGAGTGTCTAGTGGGGAGTGTCACACAGGACAATAAAATCCTACAGTTCTTTCACAATCCTTCTTGTCTACAATGAGTTTAAATTACTGATGTAAAGTAGCTATTGAACCAGTTAGAACATATATCTCTGGTTCTCCATGAGTTTGTTTTTGAACTATAATGCACAAGGAAAATATACCTTTCAGTCACCCTAGATTTGGGATTTTTCCAACCAGTGTTCCTTTTGTAATTTTGGGTGACCTCTTTCTGTAGAATCCCTAATAGTTTCTGATACCTTACTAGGCATTATGAATATTTGGGGAACCTGATCCCAGTGTAGACCTATTTAACAGCAAAATAAATTTGTTCAGTATTTTTTCATGAGATATGATATTGGCAAAATGTTCAATATAATTCTCAGCAGCTTCAAAATTAATGTTGGATTTTTCACTACTGATTTTTCAGATGATTTATATCAATGGTTCACACCCAGGGACAGTTTTCAAGCGTACTCCCAACCTCCATACCTGTCAGGGAACACTTGGCAAGTTATCCAACCCGAAATATCAATGGCACTGGCATTTAAAACATTGATTTATACCATGCTGCTTCTAAAAATTCTATACTTACACATTATGCAAGATTCTTGGTTTCACTGCAAAACAAATGAAGGAGCTAAAATTAGGCCATTGTAAAAATTCACCACTTTCTTATTGAATCCATTCAATCAATGCAATTTCAAGATCTTCACTTTTCTTTTTTTTTTTTTTTTTTTTTGCCTTAAGAAATTTTTCATTATTTCTTGAGTTGTTCATCACTATCTCTGTTAACACCAGTAATTTGCCTTTGCAAGTCATAAATATGAAGATTGCTGCCATAGGCCCTGTGCTCCTGGAAGATGGTGGAAAACCATAAGTGGGGCCTACTGGGAGACTTTGGAACGCTGGGGTGTGTCCTTCAAGGTGTTTGTGAAGCACTTCCCTTCCTCTTTCACATCCTGGGCATGAGGTGGACAGTTTTCTCCTTACATATTTCCCACCATAATATGCTGCTTTACCACAGGCCCAAATGCATTGAAGCCACCCAGCCATGACTGAAACCTCCAAAACTGTGAGCCAAAATAAGCCTTTTCTCTTTATAAGTTGATTATCTCAGGTGTATTATTTACAGTTATAGAAAGCTGACTAGACAACTGTCACAAATATTTTTCAGTAAAACTCTTCAAACTTTTGCAAATTCTAAATTCTGCATATTGATAATGTCAGATGCTCCCATTAATTTCCTTACTTCAATTAAATATAAAAACAAAAAATTAAAATATATAAATATATGATATATATGCATATTTTTCACATATGAATATATGCTTATATATATTGATTCTACAGAAGGACATGTGACCAATTGACCCAAAGACACATCTTTTTCTTTACCTCATTAGAGCAGATTTGCCAAAAGAACTCTGCACTGTACTAGATCATGGTTTTAATCTCCTTAAACCTGTTCAATAGTTTGCCTTTCCTTAGTTTTAATTCAAGATCCTAACAGCAACAACAAGACTGGTGCATGTGATATATGGTCTGATCTTTTGCCCTCCCCACCTCATTTCTGCACTTCAGAAACCTTTTGTTGCTTCATTACAAAACTCATCAATTCTTTTAAGCTTTCATATGTGGCATTAACCTTTACCTGAAATGTTTCTCCTTTGTCCCCAAAATACAAGCATTTGTCAAGTCTTCTTCTAGTTCACATCAACTTAACCTTTCACATTGCATTTTAAAAGTCACTCCTCAGAGTTCTTCTCTGCCATCCTAATGCAATTTAGATCATCATGTTAAAACATGATGATAAAAACACACACTTGACTTTTCAAGGTTCTCATTTCTTCTAATTTCTGGTGTTTGACTTTTGACTCTCACTTTCCCTCATTTAAGCTCCAAGAGTGGAGAGGAGATGTCTGTTTTCCTCTTTGAATCCCCAGGGGTAGCACAGGCCTGGCACAGGGTCAGCACTAATGTAGTTTTTACGGAATGTTCCAGATGAGTCTTACTTAAGGAAAGGTTGAAGAGCTGTGGGTGGAGAGACTGAGTGGGGAGTGTGAGGTGGAAGCTTCCATCAGGAGGGGGTGCAAGCCCAGTAACAGACAGATCTTCAGCTGCTGTGTGTTGGCTTCTAGCCCAGTAGAAAGCAGGAGTGGGTCACCAAGGCATCAGATCAGAAGGGTTTCTCTGCTCCGCTCTGGCTCCCTCTGCTTCAGTCTGAGGAAAGATGAACCATGGGCACTTGCTATTCGATGGGTGTTGCAAGGAGAGGCTATCAGAGGTCTCTTAGTGTGCCCTACCTGTATCCCTGACTGCTGCATCTTTTTTTGGCATCTGTCAGTCTCCTGCCAGGATGCAGGCCTGTGACCTGTGTTTCCTGTTTCCACAACCAGTTACATGCATCAGATGAAATTTGAGTGTCATTTCTCTAACAGGACAGAGCGAGTACAGTTTGTGGCCAGAATCATCTATAACCAGAAGAATATGTACACTTAGAAAGCGATGTAGGAGAGTGCCAGGCATGACTGAGCTGGACAGGGAGCTTGCAGAGTACTGGAACAGCCTGAAGAACTTCATGGAGCAGAAGCGGGCCACTGTGGACACGTTCTGCAGGCCAACTATATGGTTGCAAGCCAGAGGTTCATTGTCCTGTGGAGAGGGGAGCAGGAGCAGGGGGTGGTCAGCAAGAATGAGAAGGTCATTAGTGTGTGTGTGTGTGTGTGTGTGTGTGTGTGTGTGTGAGAGAGAGAGAGAGAGAGAGAGAGAGAAAGAGAGAGAGAGAGAGAGAAGGGGCAGAGGAAGGAGAGGGAGAAGGAGAAAGAGAGTCTAGGGTGAGTGTACAAGATTGTTAGCAAGAAGTAAGGAGAGTGTGATTTTGTCAGTGTGTGATGCTAAGACGGCAAGCATGTGCCTCAGTGTGAGATGCCCATGTGTTTGAGGAGGGGTGTGCCCCTGAGGTGAGGATGAGCCCAAATGTTACTATTTTTATAATGATAACAGTATTTCAGTTGTTGCATATTATTATTTCTTTATATAGTTGTAACACAATTGCTCCCTCATTCTCCTTTGTTAGATATTTTTCAATATTGCCATGTATAATCCTCCCTCAGTATGGGGGTGGATTTTGTTCCTTTCAATACTGAAGTCCACAGATGTTCAAGCCCTTTATATAAAATGGTCTAGGACTTGCATGTAACCTGTGCACATCTTCAAGTACATTTAAAATCATCTCTAAATTACTCATAATGCCTAATACAATGTAAGTGTTGTGTCAGTGGCTGTTACACCACACTTTCTTCCTTTTTTCCTTTTCTTTTTTTTTAATTTTAGTTCATTGGACACAATTGGAGTTCAACTATCATTTTTCTGGTTGTGCACAAAGTAGAATCACACAATGTGCATATTTATACATATACATAGGGTACAGATGTTTGTCTCATTCTCTTTCCTTCCCTGCCCCCTCCCCACCCCTCATTTTCCTCTATACAATCCAACCCTCTCCATTCTTCCCGTACCTCCCCCTACCCCCACGATGTGTCATCAATCACTTAGAAGAGAAATCATTCAGCCTTTGGCTTTTTGGGATTGGCTTATTTCACTTAACATGATCTTCTCCTATTCCATCCATTCACCTGCAAATGTCATAATTTTATTATTCTTTATGACTGAATAATATTCCATTGTGTATATATACCACAGTTTCTTTATCCACTCATCTATTGAAGGGCATCTAGGTTGGCTCCACAATCTAGCTATAGTGAATTGGGCTACTATAAACATTGATGTGGCTGCATCACTGTAGTATGCTGATTTTAAGTCCATTGGGTATAGGCCAAGGAGTGGGATAGCTGGGTCAAATGGCGGTTCCATTCTGAGTTTTCGAAGGAATCTCCATACTGCTTTACAGAGTGGCTGCACCAATTTGCAACCCCACCAGCAATGTATGAGTGTACCTTTTCCCCCACATCCTCGCCAACACCTATTGTTGCTTGTATTCTTGATAATGAATATTCTAATTGGGGTGAGATGATATCTTAGGGTAGTTTTGATTTGCATTTCTCTTATTACTAGAGATGTTGAACATTTTTCCATATATCTGTTGATTGCTTGTAGATCCTCTTCTGTGAAGTGTCTGCTCATTTCCTTAGCTCATTTATTGATTGGGTTATTTGTGTTCTTGCTGTAAAGTTTTTTGAGTTCTTTATATATTCTGGAGATTAGTGCTCTATTTGATGTGTGTATGGCAAAGATTTTCTCCCACTCCGTAGGCTCTCTGTTCACATTGCTGATTGTTTCCTTTGCTGAGAAAAAGCTTTTCAGTTTGAATCTATCCCAATTTTTGATTCCTGCTTTTATTTCTTGCGCTTTGGGAGTCATGTTAAGGAAATCTGGTCCTAGGCCAACATCATGGAGATTTGGACCTATTTTCTCTTATATTATGTGCAGGGTCTCTGGTCTAATTCCTAGGTCCTTGATCCATTTTGAGTTGAGTTTTGTGCAAGGTGAGAAATATGGGTTTAGTTTCATTTTGCTGCATATGGAGTAGTTATCAGGATGGCCGAGTGGTCTAAGGCACCAGACTCAAGCTCCTACACTACACTTTCTAGGGAATAATGAGAAGCAGAAAAGATCTGTGTATATTCAGGACACATGCATTTTTTTAAATATTTTCAATCTGTAATTGGTAGAATCCTTGAATGTGGAAGTCACTGACACAGAGAGCAGCTGCACTCTGATAAAATACGTTTAAAAGATTTTAAAATTTCTATTTCTTTGAATTCTAAGGTTACTGAACATTCTCCACAGTTTTTGACCAAGTGGCTATTACTGCTTTAAGAACTATCTGTTTCAACCATTTGTGGGGTCCTACTGTTTTTCTAAGTGATTTTATGGGTTTTCTGAGCATTAAGATTCTTAACCATTGTTTTTTATTTTTGAGTCAACATTTTTTTCTAGTTTGTGGCTTGTGTTTTGCCTCTGTTCTTTAGTTTTTGTGTTAAGAATTTTAATATGTTATTTAATGAAATAAGCTGTATAATTGTTAATAATGATTTAACATCAATCTTAAATCTATTATTTTGTGATATTGTGAAAATGTTTTTCCTCTGACTTCTCCCTTTAAGAAAAATGTATTTATTGGAGTTGATAGTGTGAGGAATTGTTCCAGGCATGCAGCACATATATTATTGAGTGCCAGACCTGGCCTAACCACAAATGTCAGTTTAGAAAGTGACAAGTCTAGAAATAGATATGTATGTTTTTAAAAAGGTGAGAAACTTCCTGAACTTATAAATTCCTACCCACTAGGAAGGGGGTGGTGTTGGCTTATCCCCAAATATGAGATTTTTCTTTTTCTTACATCTTAATTTCATTTGCTCCATATTCTCCTCTTCTGTAACACAGGTCATTGGGGTAGGTCAGTGATAGTTTCTACATACACTTAACCTCCCCATGGAAGCAATTATGTCTATCAGTCAGAAGAGAGGCTGGCCCCATTTTCAGTCTTCCCATGACATCACAGGTCATGCTCAGCCCCTTGGCCTTGGCTCTGCATCCTACCTTTGGGCTGGGTTTATGTTTCCGGTGGTGTTGATCTGGGTTGTTCATTGTGATCTGAGAGGAGCAGCAATGCCAATTCTTCCTGTCATGTGGATGATAATCTGGTCTCAGCTCTGCCTTTCATTAGCTCTGTCATCCTAGACAAGCTATGTAACCTCACCAAGTTCCAGACACTTCATATATCAGGTATTAGTTCAAAGATATGATATTTATATGAATTAAATTCATGAAGCTTGTAGCTACACAGTGGAAGTTTTAAGTCTCTTTTTCAAGGAATGGACAATTCTAGTTCAAGTAGTTCAGGCTTCTTCCTTAGTCTCAGAGCTCTGAATCTGTGTCTCAATGAGAAAGGCTGAGTTTAGGGGAAAATCATTAAAACTGGCTTCTTCTCTCAGGGGCATAGTCTGGATCTGTACAAGGCAAGATGCTGAGTGGAGTTGGGGGACTTTGTGCTGGGTCTGCTCATCATTGTGGTGAGGATGTTCATCTACTACAGGAATCAGAAAGTTAAAGAACTTGCTGGAGCTGAGAGTGTCCATAGCTGTTCTGGGGGAAGAAAAATAGGACCTTGCTGAGGTCAGTTCTCAGTATGTCGGTGACCCTGTCTGAAGCCTTTCTATCTTAAGGTAACTTTGAATTTCCTGTAAATTTAGAAATCCACAGTGTGTGGTTTACTCTTTTGAAACCTTAGGATATGTGACTTATAAGAAAAATGTTAACAAGCCCAGAGATATCAGTTAAGAACTTGGGGCAAAGAAAGGAAGAGCCAGTGACCATGGTTTAGTGTGACAGAAGCTTCCTGGTTACCTGCTCTCAGTTTGTGCTCCCCTCTCGGCCTTGGCTGGTATGGGCTGTGGTGTTGAAGAAATCAAAGGTGGCAGATCTGAGGTTGGGGACACAGTGTTTGGGAACAGATTTTCCTCCATGTCTTTAAGCATCTATCTTTCTTTTTCCCAGGACACTCTAGACTTCAGCTAATAGGTAATGTCCCTTAATAGAGACAGATTTACTTTCCCTACAGTGGAGAGAGAGATGATAAGACCCAAAACAGAAACAATGGGAAAGACTTTGGATCCAAATTTCTGATCACACTTAATAAACTCTCTGAAGTAGCTTTGACTCAGGGATAGCTGAGCAATTTTTTTCTTCTTACTGCAAGGCTAACATAAGAGGTCCTGAGAGGCAGGTAAAGAAAAGGGAAAAAAAAAAAAAAAAAGTCTGTACTTAAACACTGCTGTCCTCTGTCTTTGGCAGGACTTCAGAACTGAAGCAAAGGTGACGATACTGAAGGAAGGACACACATCCCTGCCTCTCCACGTTGTGCAAAGCTTTCCTGCTTGACTCTCATTCCTCCACAGAAAGAGTGCTTTCTCAGAACCTGGTTGCTCCTGGCCGTGACCATATAAAACACATTCTTCCTGATGGCTCCCTGAGCCCTGTTTCCTACCTAGAAACCCCAGTACAGACTGCAGGACCTTCTCTTCTTTCTCTCCTGTCCCCTGTGTGCTCAATTCTTATTATCTCCTGTATCTGAACTCCTCTTGTGCCACATTATTACATTTTTCCCCAAATAAATATGAAGTGAAAAATTGTCTGCTATATACCGCTTTAAGGACAAGAAATAGAAAAGATAAAGTGAGGACTATATCACAATGTTTTCATTTATGTATGAAAGTATGTGAGGAATCCGTGTGTTAAATAGGCTGTTAGCCATTCCCCAACATAGACACATATCAAGCATCATTCTTTACCCTGTAAATACTTCCGTTTTAACTTGCCAATCTAAAATGTTAGATCAAAAATTTTAAAAGTCAGTGACTAAAAACTCAACGTAGACTGTAACGATTGAAACACACTTGACAAAAGTTACTTGATGGGAAACAAGATACAAAAGCAAGTGGAAGTTTTTCAGGGTCCATGCCTAAAAACAATAGTTGCAAATCTGCATATGGATCTATGTTCATAGACTTCATTCATATGTTATTATAAAGCAGGTCAATGAGTTCCAGAAAAAGGCACATGAATTGGATGAGAAGAGGGGAGTTCTGATCTTGTGTTCCATTTGAAGGGTTAGTTTCCAATATAAATCAAATAAAAGAGTGAATAATCAATTTAGAATTTTTTTTTTTTTTTTTTCCTTCGGTGGTGCTGGGGATTGAACCCAGGGCCTTGTGCATGCGAGGCAAGCACTCTGCCAACTGAGCTATACCCCCAGTCCCTAGAATTTTATTTTAAAGGAATGATCATTTGAACACTCTCTTCACTATCAGATGTAGCTCTTGTTTTATGTTAAGCAAATTCAAAATTTATGTTATGCATATCTTAAGTTATGTAGAGTATGCACGAGGCAGATTTTTCTACAGGACTTGGATGCTGTTATTGATGTCTGTTCTGTTTGATCCCAGGGTTGCAACTTTACTCTGGCTTTGCTTCCTCATGTGAAGACATAATTTGTCTCATTTTTTCTTAGACCTGTAGTGTGAAATTATTAATTTGGAATTGAAACCTGTGGCTCAAATAGTTCAATGAAGATACTTTCTACTGAAAATGGCAGGAAATCCAATCTGGTTGGTTCTATTTTTCTATAACTCTCTGTGGCACACAGCAGCTGGATCCAAGGTGGGGCATCCCCAGGATGTCTCCACTCAGTGGTGCAGTGGCCTCTACAGTGGTGCGATAACTTTATACTGTATCCCTTTATCATTCACAGCAGGTCATCTTTCCAACATGGTAAAAAGACATATGCACTAGCATTAGGTTTCATTTTTTTCTTATAACAACTTCTAAAGGCAAGAAAAGGAAACTGTTCCTTCTCATGTTCTTGCTTTCATATGAAGCAGTTGAACTTCTCCCAGAGTTCCCAGTAGACCCATTTCCTCCCACAGGAAAAGGAACATGGGATTATATGGCAGAGAGAGGCAAATTCATACTTCACCTTTTGTGGAGTGGGCCCAATGCAAATGGGAGGAAAAGGAGCAAAATATTATTTTGGTTGAAAGAAAGAATTGGTGGGTAGAGTTGTAAAAAATGATTTTACTATAAGGAAATGATAGTTTCCAATACCATTAGGTTGTTAGTAGTTTGTATTTAATTTTTTTCATATTTAAAAAATGTAAGTTATGTCTGGTCCTGAAAGATTCTGGTATATTAAGTTGTGCTATAACCAAAAATGCACAACCAACAAAAACAATATGAAAATCATTTCATCTAGGAGTGATTTCTAAGACAGCACCTTGAGTTTCCATAAAAACAAAATCTTCTGTCTCAGAAGAAGAGTTATCAACAAGAGGACCTGATTCCTCTGTATTCAAATGCAGTGATTTCTCCTGTTCAAAGATCAGCTGTGAACTGTCTTTCATTTGAATATCTTACTCTTCCAATTCCAAAGGTTAATCTGAGGCTGCAGCTACAACTTCACCTTCATTTTCATGTAGAAAGCTACAAATCATATTGGGTCTATAGGAGAAATCACTATCCTTCCTATGTAGCCATTCTACTCCACCTATGTTTTCTTCTCCTTCCATCTTTTCTGTCAGAAGAGTTCTCATCATGCTGAGTTTCTTCATTGCATGGCATTTGTATTGTAGCACTGTTTTATTATTGCATTATGTATCCACATGTTCAACACTTTCTTCAAATATAACACAAGTTCCAAGAGTATTTCCATACTTCCCAGCAAAAACATAGCTATCCAATTGCAGAATGGGTCTTTCAGTGTCCCTTCACAAAATCTTGCATTTATTTAAACATTTTGAGAGAAGGTCTGAATTGATGATTCTGGATAATTCAACCAGAACAAACTACTCTACCTCCTCCTCTTCCTCCTCTTCATTCTCCCAGGTCAATTCCTTGGTCATTGCCATGAGCCTTACACCTCTGTGCCTGGGTCATGAGACAGGCTCACCCGGAGCTGCCATCTTGAGACTGTATTTAATTTTATTATGAAGGCCTATAATGGTTAAGATATGAGGTGTCCCCCCAAAGCTCATGTGTGAGAAAATGCAAGAACATTCAGAGGTGAAATGATTAATTGATGAGAATTGTAACCCAATCAGTGGATTAATTCCCCAATGGGAATTCACTAGCTCATGCAGGTGGGATATGGCTGGAGGATATAGGTCACTGGAGGCATGCCTTTGAGGTTTATATTTTGTCCCTGGTCAGCAGATTTATCTCTCTGCTTCCCAAATGGCATGTCCTAAGCTGCTTTCCTCCACACCCTTATGCCATAGTTCTGTCTTATCTCACGCCCAGAGCAACAGAGTCAGCTATGAACTGACACCTCTGAAACCATGAGCACCAACTTAACTTCCCCACTCTGTGTTGTTCTTGTCAGGTCTTTTGGTCACAGCAATGGACAAATGTTCCCTGTCATCTCCTGGATCATCTGCTGAATCTTAACATGGGTAAGAGATGGGGCCTGGTACAGAAAGGGACATTGTTTTTTTCCTGCTAGCTGAATCTCCCTCCTGAATTGGTGCTGATTTTGTGGGAGTGGTATGGAAACTTAGGAGGTAGTGACACAAAAACCTCTATATTTCAGTGGAAACAAGTATCAGTAAGCGAATGTAGATATGAAAAATGCTTTTAACCATATTGACCAAATTGAAATTTCTAATTGACATATATGTTGATGACATTCGATAACTACAAAACATATATTTCTTTACATTGCACAAAAATATCCTCAAAATAGAACATATACTATGATTATAAGGCTAGTGTCAATTTCTTTCAAAAGATGAAACTCATATGGAATATATTCTGTGCCCCTAATCATATCAAATTACAAATCCATAAGATTGAGAAATCACCAATATAAATGGCAGTGAAGCATGCACACATAAATAATCTATGGCATGTCAAAGATAAAATCAAGAGGGAAATAGAAAATAATTTTAAATGAAAGAATATTAAAGCAGATTTTCAATTTCTTTGAGAGGCAATCAAAACAGTCCTTAAAGAAAATGCACAGGTTTAAATTCTTACATTAGAAACAGATAAATGTATAGAGTCAAATACCTACACTGTGAAGAATTTGGGAAATGAAATGTGAATTTTAAAAAATAGAAGAAAGGAACAAATAAAGATGAAAGGAATTGATAAAATTGAAAATAAAGTCACAATATAGAAAATAAAGTCAGATTTCTCTTTCTTTCTTGGCTTTTATTTATTTATTTATAAACCACTTGCAAAAAATAATAAGGAAGAAAAATTCCAAATCATGAATTTTCAACATTGAAAATGAATAAAATGACAAATCTTACAGACATTTAAAAGTATCTAACGAATGTTAGAAAGGATTTTATGCCTTTAGAATTGACATCTTAGATGACAATGACAGTCTGAAAAACACAATATATTGCTATCCACTTCTGTGTAATAAATCACTCCAAAACCTAGTGACTTAAAATAACATCCATGCAATGATTTCTTGGGGATTCTGCAAGTTCATTGAGCTCAGCTGGGGGGCTCTCACTGAAGGCCTGTCATGTGGTTGCTATGAGGGGGCAGCTGGGGGTTGGGGCCTCTAGAGGATCAATTTGTACACTGCGACTCTCTCTGCACAAGGTTAAGGGGCCTCTAATGTGGTCTACATTGTCCCATTAGCAAAAAAGTTTTCCCTGGGGAAATCTCTTGTGAATATTTATGTCGATTTTTTTTGTATTATCAAGCTTTATTAAAACAAAATATGAACATTATTTTTCATGCTTTTATTTATTACTCATTTACAGTGATATTACATTATACTTATTTTTTTATTTAAATATATTTATTTTGATTCATTGTACACAAATGGAGTACAGCTGTTGTTTCTCTGGTGTATCGATTTTATTAAAGGAAAATGTTAGCTAGAATAATTGTTAGAAAGCTCTCTTTTCCAGAATAGAAACTTAGTCATCTCTAAGATAAAAAAAATAACTACTAAATTATTTTATTCCTTTTTTTGAATATAACAATGTTCCAGGCATACACTTGATGAGTAAATTTTAAAGGATCTGGTACAGCTTAGTAGATTCAAAAATTTCTCTATACTACCAATACCACCTGGAATAACAAGACAGTGAGCTACTAGAACATCAAAATAGAATTTTGAAAAAATAATCTTATCAGTATTCATACTGGATAAAGTGATAGATACATTGCACAATTGACATAAAATCTGATAAAGGAGAAAAAATTAAACCTTTTTCTATTTACAATATTCATTGATAGGTCTATGAGAATTCCAGCTATTTTCTGAGAACTCAATGGCAAGCATTCTGGTTCTAAAAGAAAAAAAGTCCTGCATTACAGGATTATAAACCAAAGACTGAATGCTCTCTCTGATATGTGGGGTGTGAGGAAAGAATGGAACTTCAGTGAATTAGACACAGGGGAATAAAGGAAAGGGAGATGGGAATAGGAAAGACAGTGGAATGAATTGGACATAACTTTCCTATGTTCATATGTGAATACGCAACCAGTGAAACTCCACCTCATGTAAAACACAGAATGGTGTCTTAATAAAAATAAGTTATACTCTGTGTGTATGTCAAAATATACTCTACTGTCATGTGTATCTAAAAAGAACAACAACAACAAGAAGACCGGTTCTACTAAATTTCCTCCATGAGGACATCACCAAGGACTCAACTGGAATGGAATCTATCAAGCCTTCTGAATCAGTGGTGGTTGCCTTTAGAAAACTCCTGAGAATATTCCAGCATTACGTGGCGAAGTGACAGGCCCCCTATGCTAACCAAGGCCTTCTGATAACCATGAGAGCCCTTTTCTGAGGTGTACTGCAGCCCTTCAGGCTCCTTTCAAGTGAGTCCCAGTGTGTGACTATTGGCAGAACTCAAAATAAGTGTAAAACTGTGACTGTCAAACTGCCTGTTGTTCATCCCATGTCTGTAGTTCAGATTTTACTTGTTTCCAAGAATGTGATAATTTATTTCACATAAAAACAAGCCCATGGCCTTAAACAGACTATAGCAAACTTCTGTTCTGATGTTCCCAATCTTCTAGAAACCAATTAAATTGCCTTTTCCTCTGGATATTAGCTCTCATTTGATGCCTCTTACACACAGCAGCAGTTGTAAGGATTTTCTCCTCTTGCTTTAAGTGAAGAAGTTCATTCCAGAGATCACTTATAATAGGATTGATGGTTTGGCAACATTGGTTATAGTATTGTACCTGAGCTCTTCTTATATTGAATTAACATTGAAGAAAAGTGTGAGATTGTAATATTTAAAGCACCTTGCCTCTATTGCTCATTAGTGTATACAATATTCTAGTTTGTTGTCCATTCTTTTTAAAAATAAAATTTGTGTGATTTGTCAATTGGGTGTTAAATTTATATATATGAACAAGTTTTGATAGTGTTCTCTTTAACTGTATTTCAATAAGTTCTTAATATATAATTGCTTTTCTTTGCTTTCCATTTTATCCTATAATTCCCAGGAAAAGCTTAGCTTCACTTTCTGAAAATACCACTCATTACAGTTAGTTTCTAAGTTATGATTTTTCTGCTGGTCACATTAAATGTAATGTTCTGGTTGCAACTGCTGAAATTCAGGAATGATAGTGAATTTTTCCCAACTTCTCTAAGAAATTTCAAAATTCCTACATTAATAAAAATGTATTTTTTCCAATGAAGGTGAGACACTATTTCTATTTTGTTCTGAGGTCATCGAACTTCCCTTACATTATACTGAGAAATCTGAGATAATGATCAAGAGTGAGAGACTGGATTTAGGAATTTTGAGAGCATCCTTGGCTTTTATAGAAAGAGAAGGACTTGTGTGGAGCGATAAATGTCATTACAAATGATAAACGTAAATTTGTCCTTTCCAGATGGAGATGAAGGGACTCTTTTGGGGAAGCTATAATTGTAGCACAGTGACTGCCTCACATTATATAAAATAAAATGCTGTAATTCATTGAAAGAAATAGTTTTGCTGATATGTGTATCCATGACTTAAGTGATGAAGTAATTTTAATACAAGAGACATTATTCTCTTTAGAAACCATGTCACATACAACTGAGTTCAAACTGTGTTGTCCCTTTTCCTGGACTTGTATCCTTGTGAGTTGCTTAGTCACCGTCACTCTATTCTCCCCATGTGTGGGGGTGGGATGGTTACTTATTTTACTGTGCTGATATGAGAATTGACTTAAAATAGCTTATATAAGAGCCTGCAGCCGCAAACATCTGCGGGCCCGTGGGCTGTGGGTTGCGGCAGGGCCACTGAGGAGCTGCCCTGGACTGCCCAACAGCAGCCCAGAGCTCTTGCTGTCACCTCTGCCTGTCGTTTCTTGCTCATCCTGCCCTGCCAAGCCTGTCCTCTCCTGTGTGTGACAACTGTTGTGTTTTTTTTCCTTCATTTTAGAATAAGTATTTGTGGTGCTCCATTATTTTGAGATTCTTGGACGAAAGATGCAATGTAAATGAAAATTTAAAATAAAGTTCTTACTGGAGAAAAAAATAAAATAAAATAACTTGTATCAAAAGCCCTCAGGACAATTCTGAGTACAAAGTAAAATACTAAAAAATCACTCAACTAATTTTAGTGATTTTTATTGCTTCATGGTGACTTCTACTATTGAAACACTAAGGCACATAGGGATTGACTGCTCAACAGAACCATGGTAGAATGTGAAATAATGCTGAATTTTATGTGTACAGCATCCTTTCCAGTCCATTCTAAGGCATTACATTTACATTAATATAATGCATAATTATTGAATGATAAAATTATGCTTCAAATTTATATGATTACATTAAATGATGTAAGTCATAGTTTTTTCACAGTGTTCTGAATTTTCTATAATATATTCATCAGCAAAGTCCTTGCATCTTTTCTTAATATAAGGTAGAAGAAGGGGAACAATAAAGAAATATATCCTCAATAAAATGAGGAAATCGTAATGGGAACTAGGATTAAGGAATTGAATACTTTTTCATAAAGGATATTAATTGTAATAAAGCAGAGTTACTGTGTCAAAGGCCAACTTTGAGTCAACAGAGATAGTTCCCATGGTGGTCTAATTAAAGCATATCAGATGCAACTGGATCAAATCTTTAAAATACTGAATTAAAACAGTCATTTTCATAGAGGAAATTGTAAGTTCCAGAACTGGGCCCTCATACTGAGTCTCTGACCACCAACTGATGATGATCTTCATCTCTGACGCTGATTGGTTCAACACTTAGATTACCACATCTAACATCAAAGAAATGAGTATCTTGGTTCTTATTATTTGGGATGTAGGTAGATAAGGCCATCATTCTCTCTGAGTGATACTTGCCTGCTCCTCTGTCACTCCTCTCTACTGCTCTCCAGCATGGTGTGTCTGTGGCTCCCCAGAGGCTCCTGTACAGCAGCTCTGACTGTGATAGTGATGCTGCTGAGCCCTCCTGGGGGTTTGCCCAGGGACGTCCGCCGTAAGTGCACACCTCAGGTGTTGAGACACTATTGGGGTGAGGGGGATGGATGGGAGCTAACTTTCTCACTTTATTCAGGCAAAATCCTTTAAAAAACTGTGATTTCTCTCTGTGACTGCTTATCTTTATCACATGAATCTCAAATTACACACACACACACACACACACACACAAACACACACACGCACAAACCCAGATGCTGACCTCCCTATGAGACATGCATACAGGGCCTCCATATAGACCATTTCTTCCCAACTGCCTGCAATGGAACCTCTCTAGCATCACATGACATTTCCTCAGAGACTTGAGAAGACTTAGAAATAATGATGTTAAAAAATTTTCCCCTATAGCACCTCCCTTTACTATGTTCAGTTATGTCAGAAGTAAGGAAGGAAGACTTGTCTGAAAAATTTTACAGAGTCCAAGGGAATTGGAAAGGTCACTGCTGGAGAATCCTGGGTTATGTCCTCACCAGCATCTGTGAAGTTGCCCCTCTGTCTCATGTGTGAGGATGTAACAAGAGACATCCTCCATTATCTTTCTTTCTTTCCAAACGTCAGTGTTTATAAAGTATAAACATTCAGTACTGAATCCCTATACTGCAGGTGCTCTGATGGAAGTTGGGATTAGTGCTCTTCCTCCCATGGAAAGCACCCTGAAGTTCAAGCAGAGCGCTTAGATCTTGGAATAAACCTTAGTTAATGAGCATCTTCGGTGCCTTAATGAATTCAAGGCATCTTCTGAAAATCTGGTATAAATTAGTACTCTTTGCGATTCTTTTAACTTTTTCTTTTTTTCTTTCCTTCCTTCTTCTCTGTCATCCTTCCTTTCTTCCTTTCCCTCTCTTCTTTCCTTAGACAAGTTTTCCCTATGTTCCCCAGACTGGTTGAACACATTGACTGAAGCTATCCTCCTGCCTAACCTCTCAAGTAGCTGGTATTATAGGCAGGTGCCTCCGTGACTGTTTTATGACTCTGTTTTGAATCTTTCCATACCTTCCTTTTCTCTTTTACCTCCCGTTAGCCTATAAGAAGGGATTCAACTAGTGTAAGATAAAGTACATGAAATTCTATTTTTGTAAGTCGAGTGTACTCAAAATCAGTAGTTTCCTATGGTTCAAATTATAGACCCTGAAAAGCAGTATAGAGACTATGAATATTGTTAACATCTCATGGGCTGAAAATCAATAAGTAAAGGGAACTCATTGATCTACTGAGGTCTTCCCCCAAATTTGATTGGTTATTTCCCTGTACCCTCCTTAATTAACCATGTTGGATTACCTAAACTTCCAGTTCCTCCCTATTCTTTCCCCAGACATGTCATTGTCTTAGTCTGCTTTGCACTGCTATGACAGAAAACCTAAGACTGTAATTTATGAAGAACAGAGATTTATTTCCTATAGATCTGGAGGCTAGGAAGTCTAATGTCAAGGGGTTTTTAGATGAGGTGTGCTTGCTACATCATCCTCGGAGCAAAGAGGAAAGCAAAAGTGCATGGGAACATGGGAGATTCTTTTTATGACAAACCCAAATTCATGATAATGAATCCACTCCCATGATAAACCCATTAATCCATTCTTTATGACAAGTCCCTCATGACCTAATCACTTCTTAAATGTCCCATCTCTCAACACTGTTCCACTGGGGATTTTGTTCTCATGCATGAACGTTAAGAGAAACATTCATACCAGAACATTCCATCCTTGGTCCCCCAAATTCATGTCTTTCTCCCATACAAAATTCATTCATACCACACCCACCACCCCCAAACACTTAACTTGCTGCAGCATCAACTCAAAAGTCCAAAGTCCAGAGTCTTATCTAGATCAGATATGGGTCAGACTCATTCCCTGATTCACCCTGAGCAAATTTCCCTCCAGCTCTGAAGCCTCTGAAATTAAATTAGTTATCTATTTCCAAAAGACAATTAGTGAGGCAGGCATGAAATAAGTATTCTCATTCTAAAAAGGAGAAGTAGGCAAGATGAAGGGGGCAACTGGTCTCAACGTGGAAAACTTAATGCTGGAGAAAAATCTTTGACTCCAAGTCCCACATGGCTCCCTGGGGTGGAGTGGTCCCCCAGGGCCTCAGGCAGCCCTGCCTCTTGACTTTGCTGGGTTTAATGTGCCCAGCAGCTCTTATGTTGAAGTCTAGTGCCTAAGCCATCCCAGGATGGAGTTTCACACTGTTGCTCCTACATTTCTGTGGTCTCAAGGGCTGACCTACTCTCAGGGCTACACTAAGCATTACCTTAATGAGGACTCTGTGGTGGCTTCTGTCCTATGGTTCCTCTGGTTCTTACCTTAGTGGAAGATCTCTGTATTAGTTCTATTTATGCAACAAGCCTCTTCCTGGGTCCCCAAACTGTCCAGTGCATCCTTTGAAATCTAGGTGGAGACCACCATGGCTCTGCAGCTCTTGCATTCAGTGCACCTGAAAAATTCACATCACACTGACACTGGAAAATTGCACTTGCACTATCTGGAGTGGTACGTCAAGTCACACCCAAACCTACTTGAACCATGGATTGGGAGGATAAGGGGCAATCTGCTAGAACTCTCAGAGCGGAGTCCCAGAGCAGTGCATGGCAGTAAATGCTGAGGCCCCATGGGCACTCTCTGAAAACCTTTCCCTTTAGGGCTTAGCTTGCCTGGAAGACTTCTAAAAAGATTTAGAGCCATTCTGCTATAGTCTCACTGACTCGAAACTGGTTTCTGTCTATCTGTATTAATCTCTTTAGCAAATACTGGCTTGGCCACACCCTTTGTATTCTCTCCTGAATATGCTTTATATTCTCTCCTGAATATGCTTTATATTATTTACATGGCCTTGCTGGGAATTTCCCAAATCTTCACATTTTATTTCCATTTTAATTATTAATAGTGGTTTTAAATAATTTGTCTTGTCTCATTTTACTGTAAACAGCCAAAAGAATTTATTGCTTGACTCTTACTTTTGGGGGCTGGGGACATAGCTCAGTTGGTAGGTTGGTAGAGTGCTTGCCTCACAAGCACAAGGCCCTGGGTTCAATTCCCAACACTACAAAAAAAAAAAAAAGAATATTACTTTTGCCAGATATCCTACTTCATTCATCTCCTACCAACTCTAAGATGTGAACATTATCCATCGAGTTCCTTGGCACTGTGTTATACAGATAACCTGTACTCCAGTTTCCAATACCTTATTCCTCATGTCCATCTGAGATCTCATCAGAATGGTCTTTATTTGACTATATTTCTGCTAACATTCTAATGGCAACAAGTTAAGTAATTCCTGTCAATCAACATTCATTTAAAACTAGCTCAAGAGAAAAGGAGAGGCTTTATTAAAAAAAGAAAGAAAGAAAGAAAAAAGAAAGATGAAAGAAAGGCAAGTCTGCAACCAGAGAGTCAAAATGAAAGTGTACTACAAAGTAACAAAGAGAGGGAATTTCCAGTCCAAGTGCTTACTGTGGTCCACTTTATGCAATGAGGGCTGAAACTATGCCCATTCCTGTTTGGTTCATATTTACATGTGTCTGTTCGTCATAGTTCATTGGTAGGGTCCAGGCAGCAAAATGAGAATTCCCAAACTATGTCTTGGCAATTGAAACAAGAGCAGTAGGTCCATAATGTTCAGTTTGTGGTTCTTTCCAGAACACAGACCATGTGTATAACACCCAGTTAGCAAATGACTATAAGATTTCTTTCTGAATTTAAGCCCAATTATCCTTCTGAGATCCTTCTTGGAGATTCAGCCCTTCTTAAAGGTAACATTTCCCCCTTTTGATGGAAACTTGTCATCAGGCAGCATTTTGAGCAAATAAGGCAATTATGTTCCACCACGGCACCAGAGTCCTGTCCTGCCTGCTCTGGGTCCATCCTGTACCACTTCTGGATCCAGGTGGCTGGAAAATGACCAAATGAACAATTGGAGCCATATACTAATGAGGGGCATCCAGAGAGATACCTGTCACATCTAACCAAAGTCTCTTGGTTATAGTTGGTTCCATTTCCTAGCTGGAGAGAGCCCAGAATGTTAAGGTTGACTTAATAGGATTCTAGTGGGGTTCTCTCATAGACATCTGTTAAAATAGCCTAATAATTTTGAGAGGGAGGAGGTAAATATTTGATTCCAATATGAAGCAAATAATTTAAAACTGTAGGACAGAACTCAAGAGGGAGCCAGTGCTGGAGAGTACTGAACTGAAAATATCTGAGAATTAGAAGTTTAACCAGCTAAGAGGACTTTTTGAAAATATTCCTTTTAGGGACTTAGCCAATTGTAAGATTTGTAAGGTTCCAAATTGACCTGTCTAGAAATATTTATACAAGTGCAGCACGAGATATGTGATGGAGCAGAGACACCACTCTTTGCAACAAAGACGTAATTTAATGCAACATGATTATCCAGATCTACCTCAGTAGGGGAATGTAAATATCCCCATTGGACTTACTGACCAGGGCAGTAGAATAGGTGATTCTCCTAGTGCTGGAAATGTTTCTGATGATAGTGACCACACCTAGCCAGGATCCCAATATTCTCTTGCCCATCTCCTGGGATGAAACCCACCTGGCAAATCACACCCTTGAAATGTTCACAGATGTCATCCTCACACTCCAACAGGATGTCATCATGGTGACCACCTGTAATAGTGAAGGTCCTCCTGACTCTGGAATAAAGGTCATTTTCTCATAATGACCTTAAGTATTGTGAATGGGGTTATGAATTGTCCTAGAACGCAAGTTCTCCTGTCTCCAAGTACTGAGGCACTTATAGGTCCAAGAATCATCTTTTTGCCCAGAAACAAAAAGATCCTTTGGGGGCACACATGACACCATTCAAATTATTTAAATTAAGAAAAAATTGATATCAAAATAGATTCTACTGTCATGTATGTCTAAAAAGAACCAATAGAAATAAATACATAAATAAATGAATGAATAATTAAATAAGGAAGAATTGTTTGGAAGAGAGGAAAATGTGGAATTATACCATGGTTGAGTAACATTGTGGTTACAACTCTTTTTTTAAATTTATTTATTTTGATTCATTGTACACAAATGGAGTACAGCTATTGTTACTCTGGTTGCACATGTAGTAGAGTCACACCATCCATCCGTGCAATCATACATGTACACAAGGCAATGATGCCCCTCTCATTTTGTTATTATTCGAACTCCCCACCCTGACCCCACCCCTCCCTTCCCTCTATGCAATCTATCCTTCCTCCACTCTTGCCTCCCTTCCACCCTGCATTATGCAACATCATCCACTTATCAGAGAGATCATTCAGCCTTTGAACTTTTGGATTGGCTAATCTCACTTAGCATGACAGTCTCCAACATCATCCATTTACCTGCAAATGCCATTATTTTATTATTCTTTATGGCTGAGTAATATTCCATTGTGTATATATACCACAGTTTCTTTATCCATTCATCTATTGAAGGGCATCTAGGTTGGTTCCACAATCTAGCTATTGTGAATTGAGCAGCTATGAACATTGATGTGGCTGCATCACTGTAGTATGCTGATTTTAAGTCCTTTGAGTATAGGCCAAGGAGTGCAATAGCTGGATCAATTGATGAATCCATTCCAAGTTTTCTAAGGAATCTCCACATGACATTCCAGAGTGGCTCCACCAACTTGCACTCCCACCAGCAATGTATGAATGTACCCTTTTCCCCACATCCTCGCCAACACCTGTTCTTGCCTGTATTCTTAATAAAAGACATTCTAATTGGGGTAAGATGAAATCTTAAGGTGGTTTTGATTTGCATTTCTCTTCTTACTAGAGATGATGAACTTTTTTTCATATATCTGTTGATTGCTTGCAGATTTTCTTCTGTAAAGTGTCTTGTCATTTCCTTGGCCCATTTATTGATTGGGTTATTTGTATTCCTGGGGTAAAGTTTTTTGAGTTCTTTATATATTCTGGAGATTAGTGCTCTATCTGACGTGTGTGTGGCAAAGATTTTCTCCCACTCTACAGGCTCTCTCTTCACATTGCTGATTGTTTCCTTTGCTGAGAAAAAGCTTTTTAGTTGGACTCTATCCCAATTATTGATTCCTGCTTTTATTTCTTGTGCTTTGTGAGTCATGTTAAGGAAATCTGGTCGTTGGCCAACATGATGGAGATTTGGACCTACTTTATCTTCTATTAGGTGCAGGGTCTCTGGTCTAATTCCTGGGTCCTTGATCCATTTCAAGTTGAGTTTTGTACAGGGTGAGAGATATGGGTTTAGTTTCATTTTGCTGCATATGGATTTCCAGTTTTCCCAGCACCATTTGTTGAAGAGACTATCTTTTCTCCATTGTATGTTTTTGGCGCCTTTGTCAAGTATGAGATACCTGTGTTTATGTGGGTTTGTCTCTGTGTCCTCTATTCTGTACCATTGATTTACCTGTCTATTTTGGTGCCAATACCATGCCATTTTTGTTACTATTGTTCTGTAGTATAGTTGAAGATCTGGTATTATGGTACCTCCTGCTTCGCTCTTCTTGCTAAGAATTGCTTTAGCTATTCTGGGTCTCTTATTCCTCCAAATGTATTTCATGATTGCTTGCTCTATTTCTATGAGGTCCGTCATTGGGATTTTAATTGGAATTGCATTGAATTTATATAGCGCTTTTGGAAGGATGGCCATTTTGATGATATTAATTCTGCCTATCCAAGAACATGGGAGATCTTTCCATCTTCTCAGATGCTCTTTAACTTCTTTCTTTAGTGTTCTGTAGTTCTCATTGTAGAGGTCTTTCACCTCTTTTGTTAGATTGATTCCCAAGTATTTTATTTTCTTTGAGGCTATTGTGAATGGTATAGTTTTCCTAATTTCTCTCTCAGAGGATGCATCACTTACGAATAAAAATGCATTAGATTTATGAGCATTAATTTTATATCCTGCTACTCTACTGAATTCATTTATGAGTTTCAGAAGTTTTCTGGTGGAATTTTTAGGCTCTTCTAAATTTCTTCTAAATTTCTTTGGTCTGTCTAATTGCTCTGGCTAGAGTTTCAAGGATGATGTTGAATAGAAGTGGTGAAAGAGGGCATCCCTGCCTTGTTCCAGTTTTCAAGGGGAATGCTTTCAACTTTTCTTCATTTAGAATGATATTAGCTATGGGCTTAGCATAGATAACCTTTACAATGTTAAGGAATGTTCCTACTATTCCTATTTTTTCTAGTGTTTTAAGCATGAAGGGGTGCTGTATTTTATCAACTGCTTTTTATGCATCTATTGAAATAATAATGTGGTTCTTGACTTAAATCTGTTGATGTGGTGAATTACATTTATTGATTTCCAGATGTTGAACCAACCTTGCATCCCTGGGATGAAACCCACTTGATTATGGTGCACAATCTTTTTAATATGCTTTTGTATGTGATTTGCTAAAATTTTGTTAAGGATTTTGCATCTATGTTCATTAGGGATATCGGTCTGAAATTTTCTTTCCTTGATGTGTCCTTCTCTGGTTTTGGTATCAGGGTGATATTGGCTTCATTGAATTAATTTGGAAGGGTTCCCCCCTCCTCTATTTCATGGAATACTTTCAGGAGTATTGAAATGAACTCTGCTTTGAAGATCTTGTAGAACTCGGCTGTGAATCCATCTGGTCCTGGACTTTTCTTTGTTGGTAGACTTTTGATGATTTCTTCTATTTCATTGCTTGAAATTGATCTATTGAAGTTGTGTATGTACTCCAGATTCAGTTTGGGTGGCTCATATGCCTCTAGGAACCTGTTGATGTCTTCGAGGTTTTCTATTTTGTTGGATTATAGATTTTCAAAATAGCTTCTAATTATGTTTTGTATTTCAATAGTGTCTGCTGTGATATTTCCTTTTTTATCACAAATTTTAGTAATTTGAGATTTCTCTCTCCTTCTCTTCATTAGTGTGGCTAAGCGTTTATCAATTTGGTTTATTTTTTTAAAGAACCAACTTTTTATTTTGTCAATTTTTTGAATTGTTTCTTTTGTTTCAATGTCGTTGATTTTCGCTCTGATTTTAATTATTTCCTGTCTTCTACTACTTTTGGTGATGATCTGTTCCTCTTTTTCAAGGGCTTTGAGCAGTAATGTGAGGTTATTTATTTGTTCACTTTTCATTCTTTTACTGAATGTGCTCCATGCAATGAATTTTCCTCTTAGCACTGCTTTCATAGTATCCCAGAGATTTTGATATCTTGTACCTTCGTTCTTGTTGACCTCTAAAAATTTTTTATTTCCCCCTAATGTCTTCTGTTATCCATGCATCATTCAACAGCATATTATTTAATCTCCAGGTGTTGGAGGAGTTTCTGCTTTTATTTTATCATTGATTTCTAATTTCATTCAATTATAATCTGATATAATACAAGGTAGTATCTTTATCTTTTTGTAGTTGCTAAGAGTAGCTTTGTGGCATAACATATGGTCTATTTCAGGGAAGGATCCATGGGCTGCTGAGAAAAAGTGTATTCTCTTATTGATGGATGGAATATTCTATATATGTCTGTTCAGTCTAAATTAGCGATTGTATTATTGAGTTCTGTGGTTTCTTTGTTCAATTCTTGTTTGGAAGATCTGTCCAGTGGTGAGAGGGATGTGTTAAAGTCACCCAGCATTATTGTGTTGTCATCTATTTGGTTCCTGGAACTGAGAAGGATTTGATTGACATACATGGATGCGATGTTGTTTAGGGCATAAATACTTCTGATTGTTATGTCTTGCTGATTTATGTTTCCCTTAAGGAGAATGAAATGTCCTTCTTTATCCTGTCTAACTAATCTTGACTTGAAGTCCACTTTATTTAATATGAGGATGGAAACCCCTGCTTTTTCCCTGAGTCCATATGCGTGGCATGTTTTTCCCCATCCTTTTACCTTTAGTCTGTGACTTTCTTTTTCTATGAGATGCGTCTCTTGGAGGCAGCATATTGTTGGGTCTTTCTTTTTAATCCAATCTGCCAGTCTATGTCATTTGGTTGATGAGTTTAGGCCATTAACATTCAGGGTTATTATTGAGATATGATTTGTATTCCTAGTCATTTTGACTTATTTTCGATTTTTATCTTGACTTGGTTTCACATTTATTTGGCTATTCCTTTAGGGTTGTTCCTCCCTATACTGGTTTACATTGTTGACCTTCATTTCTTCCCCATGGAATATTTTGCTGAGAATATTCTGTAGTGTTGGCTTTCTATTTGTAAATTCTTTTAGCTTTTGTTTATCATGGAAGGATTTTATTTCATCTTCAATTCTGAAGGTGAGTTTTGCTGGGTATAAGATTTTTGGTTGGCATCCATTTTCTTTCAGGGATTGGAATACATTATTCCAGGCCCTTCTTGCTTTTTGAGTCTGTGTTGAGAAATCTGCTGATAACCATATTGGTTTCCCCCTAAATGTAATCTGATTTTTTTCTCTCGCAGCCTTTAAAATTCTATCCTTATTTTGTATGTTAGGTATTTTCATTATAATGTGCCTTGGTGTTGATCTGTTGTTGCCTTGTACATTTGGTGTCCTGTAAGTCTCTTGTATTTGATTTTCCATTTCATTCTTCAGATGTGGGAAATTTTATGACATTATTTCATTGAATAGATTATTCATTCCTTTGCTTTGTATCTCTGTGCCTTCCTCAACCCCAATAACTCTCAAAATTGGTCTTTTCATGCTATCCCATAATTCTTGTAGGCTTTTTTTGTGACTTCTTACCATCTTCTCTGTTTCGTCAACTTTGTTTTCAAGATTAAATATTTTGTCTTCAATGTCTGAGGTTCTGTCCTCCAGGTGATCTACTCTGTTGTTGATGCTGTCTATTGAGTTTTTAATTTGGTTTATTGTTTCCTTCATTTCAAGGATTTCTGTTTGTTTGTTTTTTTTTTTTTTTTCAACATCTCTATCTCTTTACTGAAATGATCTTCTGCTTTCTGCATCTGTTCTTTTAACTGTTGATTGGTGCGATCATTCATTTTCTATGTTTTCTCTCTCATCTCATCATTTGCTTCTCTGATCATTTTAATTATATACATTCTGAACTCTCTTTCTGACATTTCTTCTGCTTGTTATCACTGGATTCTGTTGATGCAGCATCTAGGTTTGTTTGAGACAATTTCTTCCCTTCTCTTCTCATGTTGCTCATGTATCCTCCCTTCCATCAGTGAGAATCTGAGGTATTGTAGCTTCCCCCCTATAAACCAGTGGCAACCCTGCAGGTTTCCAATATTGCACCTCCTAGTCTTCAGTAGCACTAGACCATGGGCTGGGGCCAGGCTGGAGTAAGACTTGGCTTCTGGGCTCAGCCTCCTCATGCGGAAGCCTCAAGTGTGCACTCTGTGCCCACTTCCCCCATGCAGAAGCCTCCCACTTCTACACTGTGCCAGTCGCCCCTGGAGGAGGCCCCACAGGAGAGCACTCTGGGCAGATGTCCCAGGTGGTGAATTCATCTGCGCTGAGCTGAGCCTGATGTCTATCTCTGGGTCCGCCTTCCAGAGACAGACATGGCTTGGCTGAGCTGAACCCAAGCCTCTGAGCTGGGCCCCCCGGAGAGGATTACCCAAGTGTTCTCTCTTCTGTGCCCACTTCCCGGGCTGAAGACTCCCATCTCTGGGCTGTGCCCACCATCCCCACAGGAGTTCCATGGGAGCACCCTGGGCTGACATCCCAGGTAGAGAACTCTCACTCCTCTGCGCTGAGCTGAGCCTAATGTCTGGCTCCACAATTCTTAATACTGACCTTCCTTATCAGTATTTTTCTACAAAAAGCCCACATGTGTCTTGGTCACACCAAAGAGTGGAGTTATTTTGACACATTTTTGGAAGATAAAATGAGCAGATAGAGGGAAGGGAAGGGAAGGGAAGGGGTATGGGGGAGGAATGATAGTAGAGTGAAACAGACATTATTACTTCATGTACACATATGACTGCATGAACGATGTGATCCTACATTATGTATAACCAGAAAATGAGACATTGCACTCCATTTATGTATGATCTATCAAAACGTATACATGTCTTCTAGTGTCATGTACAACAAATTAGAACAAATAAAAATTAATTTTAAAAATTGTTCCACAAAAGCAAAAAGTTAAATAAATATTGAAATTTAGGAATGAAAAAAAAAGAAGACAAAATGAGGGTGGCACTTGGGCTACAGTAGAGAGGAACAGATTGTTCCATTTATTCCAAACAGGTATCCTTTCAGGATTGGAGCATTTCTCACCCATCCTGTGAGCCCTTTGAAACTGCAGGAGAGTGCTAAATTAGGACAATACATTTGCACATGAATAGCAATTGATATTCTTTTTGCAAAGAAATGTGTAGGTGTGAGCACCTGAGAAGTTGTAAGTGGGTATGGTTATTGGGTCATCCATTTGCTGAAAGATCCAGTGGGAGGGTGGTGACATATCCAGAAATTGCTGTCAATTTAAACAGTCCTGTTTTTTCTCCTTTGCCCTTTCAACCAAGAAGGAAGTGAATTGGGGTTTTATTAGCCTACAGCATAAATCTGGATTTGCAGAGGTCATAAAAATGGGAAAACTTTAAGAGGCCATAACATGTTGGGCCTTTTGCAAGATAGCTGCTTTAGTAGTGGCATCAGTTATCTTTTTTCTTTTGCTTTATTCTCTCTGGGCCTGTGAGTGACCCTGGACTTTAATGATAGATAGAGCTCTAGGAGCCTGAGCACCATCCAAGAGGGAAAGGACACGCATTTTATCTCTTATTTGTTGACATGAAGAAGTTAAAAATTCTCTCAGCTTCCAGAGTGTAGCAGTCAGGTGCTCCCGCAAAGGCATATCTGCTGTGTATAAACATTAGTAGTCTTTTTAGTTAGGAGTCATGCTCTGGAGAGACCATGAAGTTTGACTTGTGCAGATAAGGCCTTGAAAGGGGCCCAGATAATATCATCAAGGGAGATTGGCATATCCAACTTGGTAGAGAACCATTGGTCCTCTGAGATCAGATCCATTTGCAATTGTAGTTTGTGTTAACTGAGTGGGTCTCTTGCAGATCTCTTTATTGGTTGAGAATTTGTAGTATAGTCATGTCATAAGGAAAGTCATTGTCTAGGAGAGAAAAGAGTGGCAGGGTTGATCAGATTACATGGGGTGATGGCAAATTCAGATGAGAAAAGGAAGAGGATCTCACCATCAGGTGACCAACAGAGAGGATTGGGTATAGTGACAGTTCAAGAGGGATCCCACAATGAAATATGTAGATGGTGAGGGAAGATTCCATGACATTCTTTTCTGTGGCCTTAACAAGAATGGAGTTGGCAGCAATCACCTTAGGGTGTGTAGGGTAGGGAGGTAATCCCTGGCTCACTAAGCCTAGTTGCTGTCTACCCTATTGACCTGTTCTGTCCTCTGTGGGGTTGAGTTAGAATCTCTAGGGCATTTCCTTCCCAATCATAAATAAACACATGAAAAGGGAGATGACAATTGGAATGTTCCAAGTGTGGTCTAGGTTCAACTGGTTTTTTGTTTTGTATCTTTGATGGACTGTTTTCCATCAATGGTTCATTGGATAGTCTAGGAGAGAAATTTTTCAGCAAATTGCAAAGGGCTGGGGATATCAAAGAGAAGTTTAGCAGCCAGTTCTGGAAGATACCTAAAAATCTTGTGTTAGTTAGGTTTCCTTTGTTGTAACTAATCCCTGAGATAAAGCAACTTAAAAAGAGGAAAGAATTGTTTTGGCTCATAATTTTGGAGATTTTAATCCATGTTCAGTTGGCCCATTGCTTTTGGACCTGTGTTGAGGCACTACATCATGTTGTACATCAATGGAACACATCGTACAGGAAGCCGCTTACCTCATGACAGTTGTAAAGCAAAGACATAGAGGAAAGGGCTGGGACCCCTATGAAAGGCATGCTCCCAGGGACCGTGCTTCTTCCCATTAGCCTCCACCTCCTATAGGTTCCACACCTCCTAATAGCACTACAGCTGGTGACCAATCCCTTAACACATGGACCTGTGTCAGACATTTATCTAAACCAGGGTATTCTTGGAGTTGTCTTTTAGTGCAGGAACAAGGGAAAGCTAAAATGACCAAAAAGTGTGAAAAGTCAATTCACTCCTTGGATGTCAAGATGCAACCCAAACACTTGACAGAAGTCTGACAGAATTGGTATTTTTCTTTGAAACTTTATGCCCTCTAAAGGAAAGATTATGGAGTAAGTGAATGTTCTCAGTCAGGTGAGCTTCTTAGGATGAAGAATATATAAGCAAATAATGGGATGGAGGCATCTAATGAAAGTGAAAGGGAGATTGGTGGAGTTGACGAAGGAGATTGAAGGAGCGGGAGAAGGACAGGAAAAGGGAGGAAATGCAGAATAAAATTAACCAAATTATGCTATGTACACATATGAGGATACCACAGTGAATTTCACCCTATGTATATATCTATAAAGTGCCAATTAAAAATGATAAATAAATAGAAATAAGACTAGTAGAGAAGAAGGGAAACAGGGATGGGGGAAAGGAAGGGAAGAGGAATTGCTGGGAACTGAAATGAAGCATGTATGATTGTGTCAAAATGAATGCCACTATTATGTATAACCATAATGCACTAATAAAAGGATTTTTTTAAACCTGATAATGCAAAAACTGAGGTAGGGTCGAATGATATAGGAAGGAGACATCAGCTAAATCAGCAAGAAAAATAGGTAAGTGGGGCTTTCAGTACATACTTGGGGAAGGACTATCCTAGTATAGTGTTGGCCCTTCCAGATGAAGGCAAAGAGGCACCTACTGTCAAACTCTATTGATTTACAGAAGAAAGCACTGCAGAAGTTAAAACCCGAGAAATATTTGCTCTCAGGGTAAATATTGAACAGGAACCACTTAGCTTTGGGGAAAAATAACTATGTTGTTAATAGCTTTGATATTCTGCACAAATATCCATACTTTACATTGGGTTTGTGAATAAGTAAGATGGAAGTATTGCCAAGGTTGGTGCAGGAA
Source organism: Glaucomys volans (assembly GCA_020662805.1). Taxonomy (NCBI): domain Eukaryota; kingdom Metazoa; phylum Chordata; class Mammalia; order Rodentia; family Sciuridae; genus Glaucomys; species Glaucomys volans. The sequence goes on from JAJEJO010001305.1 coordinate 48,073, forward strand.
ATGGCAAGTTTCTTATGTATAAAGTCATCTACTAAGGATCATAAGTCAGTCAGGGGCTCAGGATTTAAGAAGCATCCTAGAGGGCAGGATGAGTAGGGTTAATGAAGTTACAGGGTAGCTGGGCATCTGGGTAGGGGCTAGTTTTGTAAGGCCAGAGTCTTATCATGGGGTGAATTCTAGTGTCATTTCCCCCTTTTTGGAGAAAGAGATATGAGCCTGATATACTTCCAGAAAACCAGTCTCCAAACCATATGTGGATGTGGATGAAAAGAGTAAGGGACAGTAACTTCCCAAGAGAAAACCTAAGTTGAAGGAAATGAGTAGGAAATTTGGAACTTCCATAAGTTAGTTAGAACTCCCCACCAACTGGATAAATTCAGAAACTCTAGGATGGGAAGGTAAAAGTGTGTTGGGGTTAAGGATCAATGGACTTAGCCCTAATGTCAACCAGAGCTCTGACTAACATATCCCCAAATTTAATATCTAATTCCACTAGTTTATTGGTTTCAAGTAGGGTAAATATCCTCTGGGTGTCCCTGGCAGCACTAATTTTGTTGAGGGGAAGGATGATGTCGCCTTATGAGGGTTTACTGTAACCAGTGTTTGTATTTAAGATAGTCCTATTTAAAAATGGCCTGTAAGCACAAAAAAAGAGGAAGCTTTGATCTGAGATGCAGGGATGGTTGGGTGGCCCTCTATGCTCATGGTGATTAGAGGGCCTTTAGTTCAGCAGTTCTCCCCTGGCAATCTAAGGTTCTGTGACTCTGGATTCTTTTTTTAGGGTCTTTGACAGTTGGTTAGCTAGGGAAGCTATTTCATGGGTACAGTCCACTGCCCAACTGAGATAATGTTGTTTGATTCAGATGCTGAGAGCCTCAAGAAAATCTAGCTACAAAGATCAAGATAAATGAATTTTGTTGAAAGGTTTGTGTTATGGGTTAGATGTGAGGTGTCCCCCAAAAGCTCATATCTGTGAAACAATGCAAGAAAGTCTAGAGGTGAAATGATTGGGTTATGACCTAATCAGTGCAATAATCCCCTAATAGGGGATTGGTTGAAGGAGGTGGGTCCCTGGGGCACACTTTTGGAGTATATATTTTGTCCTTGTTGAGCAAAGCTCTCAGCTACCTGGTGCCATGTCCCTAGTTGCTTTCCTCTGCCACACCCTTCCACCATGATGTTCTGCCTCACCTCAAATCCCGAGGAATGGAGTCAGTTTTCTACGGACTGAGACCTTTGAAACCATGAGCCCCAAATAAAACAGAAAATAAAATAAACTTTACCTTCTCTAAAAATTGTTTTTGTCAGGTCTTCTGGTCACAGCATCAAAAAGCTGACTACAACAGTTTATCAAATCTATTGCAGTAGTCAAGAACTGACTTGTCCTTTTTTGAGTGCAATGCTGTATGGTTTTGCAATTCACCTGATGGGGGCAAAAATCAGGGAGTGGCTCTTAATAGGCTGTTGCTGTTCTTTTTCTCTTGTCAGTTCCTAGTCTGTCAGCTACTTAAGAAGGATTAAGGGGACTTCCCCATCCACAGCTGACATACATGCCTAGCCATGTGGATAAGCATGTGAATAAGTTGGTAAAGATCTGAAAATCCAGGTTGGTAAGTGCTAATGATCAGGCTAAAACATCATTCAAGGTCAAGAGAACGGTTTGGGGGGTCTGGAAAATCTTTGACTATGGTTAAATGTTCTGATTTAGTCTGAGGAGGAGTATAGGCAACATGTCTGCTTCCATTTCCCATCATTTAAATGTTAAAGGGAGCTACTAGGGAAGGACCAGAGGGATAGAAGGATGGGGAGGTGAAGAAGGGATGATCAGCAAGTATGGAAGAAGGAGTGAGGGGAGTGGAAAAGGGAGGGGAAAAGGCAGATGATGGACAAGAAGAAAGAGTGGTGGCAGCATTTGCCATGGAAGCACCCTTAATTTGATTTTTTTATTGCAGGTACTAGTTACTTATTCTAGTTTATTGATCTGTTTTTTCATTTTGAACTATTCACCTTGAAAGAAGTAGCAATAGATTATTGAGCTCATTTAGAAGTTTTGAAATGCCAATCAAAGAACACCTCCCACTGCCTCTGAAAGGTTCAGTATTTGCTCTGTTGTAATTGAGTCAGCACATAGACACATTTTAGAGTCCTGAAAGTTCCAACGTTTGCATTAGTTGAGTTTTCTGGTTCTAGAGATTTACAATTGCAATTTCCTGAACCATAAATATTAGCTAAAAAACCAGATGGAAAGCCAGGAGTGATCTTATCAACAGAAAAAGATAAGAACATGGGCCTCCTATTTTGTATTTACCTAATGAGGTCTGTCACATGAGATTAAACTTAGTGACATTATTCCTTTTACTTCAGATCCTTTTGTCACTATCTAGTTCATTCAATTAGAAGCAAGAAAAAAGAATAAAAGCATTTTAACATCCAATTAGGTGTGGAAGGTATATAGTGTGTCTTCAGAATAAAAGCGTTGGCACTTGAACCCCTTCTTAACTTCCAGAATCTCCATATTAATCAATTCCTGAAAACTTGAGTTTATTATTTTAGATCAAAATTACTTTTCTGAGCAACTCTTATGTACTGGACTCTCTTTGGGGCTCAGAGAATTTTATTTGAATAACATGGAAAGGACTTGACTCTCTCAATCCCATCCAACAATGGGGGAGAAAGAAATCACCCCAATAAACATTTAATAAAGAAGAGAAATTCAGAGAGTAATACGTGCTCTGGGGAAAAAAAGACATCAGGGTGATGGGACAGAGAAACAGGATTCATCCACTTCAGTTCAAGTGTCTAGGGGACCCTGCCAGAGAAAGGGACAGTTAGTTCAGAAAAGAAAAATGAGAAGAAGCCGGTCAAGTGGTTATCTAAAAGACCAGTGTTCCAGGGAGAGGGAACTGGGGAAAGGCTGAAGTGTGGGAAGGCATGTGCAGTGTTTGAGGGACACACACAAGGCCAGAGTGACTGAAGTAAGGTGTTGGAATAAGTGGATGGCACAGGATGGGGAGGATTGGCCAGGAAGCGAGCAGCCCTTTCATATTAGGTCCTGATGGCCAGCAAGAAGCTCCAATTTTATTTAAACAGATATGAAAAGCCATGGGGAGGTTATGAGGAGGTTTAATTTAAATTTATTTTTTTAAATAATTGCAGCTGCCATGAAGAGATGGTGTTGTTGGGGCTCACATACGCAGGCAGGGAAATCACTTAGGAGCACAATGCAATTCTCCAAGTAAAGCAAGCGGTGGCCTCATGTAGTACATTTGCGGTGAAGACAGTGGTGAAGATTAAGTGGACAGTTTGGGGTAAATTGTAGCATAAGTTGTTAATGGTTTAAACAAGTCCTCAGGGTAGGAAATCAAGCTTGTCCCTGAGGATTTTGTCTTAATGGCTAACTCTATGGTGGTGCTACTTACTGAGACAGGGAAGACTGAAGGAAAACGGGATTTCAAGTGGGTGGTTAAAATAAAGGTTTTGTTCAAGTTAAACCTGACATGATTTTTTTTTATTTTATTTGGAGCTGTCAAGAAGTTAGTAGACTGTAAGACACTGCAGTTCAGGATGAGACCTAGGCTACAGGGATATTTTTTTAGTGTCATCAACACATGTACTGTATTAAAATTCCAGAAACATGGAAGTGGTTACAAGGGGAGAGAGATTGTGGGTAGAAAACAAGAAGAGAACGCTAGCAAATGGGACCAGAAGGAGGACCAGTGATGTTGGAGGGAATGTGATGCATGGAAGTCAAGGAAAGTAAACTTTTCTAAAGAGGAGGGAGAGACCAGTGGTGGTGAGACACCAGAGGAAGTGAAGGGACAATGTGACAGAGAAGCATGCACTGGATCTGTTGGACTTGACCTTTGCAGTCAGTGGAGTATCCAATGGCAACTGGATTTGGCTTTTTGAAGAGAGATCTGAAGGTGTGAAGACTGGAGTAGAGATGACTCTTCCCAGTGGCTGGTCTCAGGGAAGGACTGTGCTCTGGCACCTTGGAGTTAGCTAGACCTACAGCAACAGAGTAAGGATTCTGAATAGAAGTGAGAGGACTTGAGAACCAGACAGAGACGGTCAGTCATTACCTAGGAAGCACTGGAGGTCTCTTGTGCAGTGCTGACTGGTTATGAAAAAATAAATTATTCACACGGCCAATTTTTCTTAGTGATTTATAAAATGCCAGTTATCACACTAATGATGAGAATGGATTGATGAACAACACAATTTGGTCTCTGTCATTGTGGAGTCTTATAGCATTTCACAGGTCTATGCATTTAACATATCATTCCAGGAACTATTCCATCATATATGAAGCAATTAAAACTATGTATATCTATGTAATCTGTAACTCAAGTGTTTAACTTGACCAGTATCACAAAGTTAGTGCTTAACCCCTGGTTACACTGCAAATCAGTGTATACAGAAACCCCTCTCTTCTGCCTCAGCATGTTTATCATGTGCTGAATTCATGTGTGCTGCACTAGATAAGTACACCAGTGTCTCTGCCCTTACATGATCAGAATGGAAATTAGTGATAAACTTGACGAAAAACAATTTCCAAATCACACTGAAGGTATTGGTTGTTCTAGGAAGGTAAGAGTCTATGAGTTTGCCTTCATGGGGGCTATAAAAATAAAATGGTAATAAATATTTATCATGTAACCAGCACTAGGGAGAGTTTCTACTTAATGTCACACTTAACAATATTTCTGTAAGGAATATATCATTATTAAATCCATTTTAGAGGTAAAGTGGAAAAGCACATTTTGAGATTCAGATTTTTTGATTCTAGAAACTGAGTTTTTATCATTCTCCAATAGTGAATAGTGCCTAGGTGGGGTCTGGACTATTGATAAAGTTTCTCGTGTTTATATGAACCTAAATATGTCTTAGGATGGGGGAAAACAAGAGCTGAAAGCTGTAACATATGCAAGAAACTTTAATTCATTTTACATTTGTAATTGAAAAGTTTGACATGGGTTCATATTATGTATGGGCTCTAAGTGAGCATGTGTTGATGAAGACAAAGAATTTTTAACTCCCTTTCTTCTTCTTTGACTAGGATTCCCAAATAAAATACAGGATGCTTAGTTAAATGTGGATTTCAGATAAATAATAATAACTGAATTGAGCAAATATAAACTGGCCATTTACACTTGCTAACTCTGCCAACCCTAAGTTGGGCACATGACTGGGGACTGCTCTCACACAGACATAATGACAACTTGAACTAACAGTGTTGACCCCAGGGGTGATAAGGACGCGTGACAGTGAACAGGATTTCACATACATCTTGTTTTGTTTTGTTTTACCTTTCTCATCTGTCAAAAAGGGACTTAGAGAATTTGTGAGTAGTGCCATAGACCTTGTGTGATCCAGAGTTCACTCCTGTATACTGTCATTTCTCCAGAGCAAAGGAAGCTCTATGAAGGTCACTACTCCAAGTCTAGAGACCTGCTCATTTTTTAAAATTGTTTACATGAGTGTAGCAACCTCTCAATTTCTCTCCTTCTGTGGGGACCTGATGACAAACCTGAGAGTTCTATGTCTGACCAGTCCTGGTAATCGTAGGAGTATTGGCATTTGGAGACTGAAAGTTAGAACACACCCCGCTGGGACCATTAATAGGAATGAAATGTCTTGGCTGCTATGGATAAGTCATGGACCAGTGGCAGAGACGACAGGGCAGAAGATAATGTGAGGGATCAGTTAGTGACCGGTTCACAAGGCAAGGACATCAGTTAAATGATTGCAACTTTAATTTTTAAGTAACTGCAATATTATATTTGTAAACCAATTTCAATTTATATATACATATATATCAGTCTCAGTTATATGTATTTACATATAAATTTTACATATATACATGTATAATTTTTATATATACACATCTTCTATACTCAAAAGAAAATGGAAGGGTTAAAGATTCAGGTATAAACTTATGGAGTAAAATTAGCAGTTTCTACATAAAACTTGTGTACTAACTACCCCATGGCTCATGAGAACATGTGATGATAATGGGTCACAGTGAGAGACAACCAAATTTAATTATTACCATGAGGAGGACAAAGTTTACAAGAAGGGTGGTTAATATTGCTGAAGACTGTGAAGAAATTGAAAGATTGACTGAAAATAATAGACTAGACTTAGGAATTTTGAGGTTACTATTAATCTTTAAATAAGATGGAGAGCTGCATGGAGGGTTTGACATAAAGCAGAAAATATGCACTTGATTATATCAAGGAAGTTATTTCAATTTTTTTATTGAGACACATATTTACAATCAAACCAGTGTAAAACATTTTTTTCTCTCAAGGTACTAATTATTCTTATGTGTTGGCAATTTCATACTCTTCTAGTCATTTTGGAATATATCAAAAGTTATTTTGATCAATATTTACCCTACTGTGCTATAGAAACCCAGAACTGATTCCTAAATATATCATAGATTCCTTTAACAATAGTTACTCTACTGTACTATAGGAAAACCAGAATTAATTCATCCTCTCCAACTACGTTTTGGGGCTCCTGTTGAACTTCTTTCTACCCACTCTTGTGACCACTCTTCAATTCCTTTCTTTTTGACTTTTTCATTTCCCAGTGAGTAGAACATGTGGCATTTGTTTTACTGTGTACGGCTTATTTCCCTTCACATAATGACCTCCAGTTCCATGCAGGTTGCTGAGAATAATAGGATTTCATTCTTTTTAAAGACTGAATAATATTTCCTTGGGTATATATGCTATATTTTCTTCATCCATTCATCCACTGGTGGGCATCTCTGTCAAGTCCATATTTTGGTGATTGTAAATAGTGCTACTATAGGAGTGCAGGGATCCTTTTGATACAATAATTTCATATCCTTTGAATGTGTATACATAATAAGCCAGACGCAGTGGCACACTCCTGTAATCCCAGGAACTCAGGAGGCTAAGACAGGAGAATCTTGAGTTCAAAGCCAGCTTCAGCAACTTAGGGAGGTCCTAAGCAACTCCTGAGGCCCTATCTCTAAATAAAATACAAGAGGGGATGGGAAAAACAGTACCAAAAAAGAAAATTGTGTATACACAGTAGCAGGGTTTCTGGATCATACAATAGTCCTAATTTTAGTTTTTTGGGGAATCACCACACCAGTTTCCATGATGGCAGTATTAATTTACATTCCACCAACAGTCTTAGAGCCCCCCCTTCTCCCCATCCTCTCCAGCATTTGTCATCTTTTGTCTTTTTGATAATAGCCATTCTAACTGGGGCAGTTGTGGTTTTCATTTGCATTTCCCCAGTGGTTAGGGAGACTGAAGATTCTTTATATATTTGTTGGCCATTTTTATGTCTTCTATCAAGAAGTGTCTATTTAGTTGTTTAGCCCATTTTTAAATTGGATTATTAGGTTTTATGACTTTGGGTTTTTCTTTTTCATTTCTTTTTGGTCTTTGGTTTTTGGAATGCCTTATGTATTCTGGACATTAATCCTTTATCAGATAAATAGTTTGCAAATGTTTTCTCCCATTCTGTAGGTTGTCTCTTACTTCTGATTATTTCTTTTCCTGTGCAGAAGCTTCTTAGTTTGATATACTCCCATTTGTATATTTTTATTCTTGTTGATTGTGCCTTTGGTATCCTATGCTGCACCAATGTCTTGAAGTATTTCCTCTATGTCTTCTTGTAGCAGTGTCATGGTTTTAGGTATTACATTCAAGTTTTTGATCTATCTTGAGTTGATTTCTGTGTTCACTGAGAAGAAGGAATCTATTTTCATTCTTCTCATTTTGCCAGCACTGTTTACTGAAAGTCTTTTCTCCACTGTTATTGGGGCCTTGTTAGAAAAAACAAGTTGGTTCACTGAATGTAGATTAATATCTGTGCTCTTTAGTCTGTTCCATTGGTTTGTGTGTCTGTTTTTATGCCAGTAGCTTTTTTGTTTGTTTTTTTGTGTGTGTTCTTGGGTGTTTCTTCTTCTTCTTCTTCTTCTTTTTTTGGTTACAGTAAGTTTGTGTATGTGTTTTGAAGTCAGGGGTGGTGAATGCCTCTAGCTTTTTTTTTTTTATTGTCTCTCAGGACCACTTTGAGTATTCTGGGTCTTTTGGGATTCCATATCAATTCTAGGATTTTTTTTAATTTCATTGAAGAGTCTTTGGTATTTTGATGGAAATTTCCTTGAATCTACAGATTGCTTTGGGTAATACCACTTTTTTATTTAATTTATTTAATTTTTGATTCATTGAACACAAATGGAGTACAGCTATTGTTTCTCTGGTTGTACACAAACACTTTAATGATACTAATTCTTCTGATCCATGAACAAGGATAGCTTTACATTTTGTATTGTTCTCTATAATTTCTTTCCTCAGTTTTAAAGTTATCATAGAAACCTTTTGCTTCCTTTATTAAATTTATTCCTAAATATTCATTTTTGTGGTTATTTTGAGTGGGATTGCTTTCTTAAGATCTTTTCCCTCAAGCTCATTATTAGTGTATAAAATGTTAATGTTTAAACAGCTGGGCACAGTGGTGTATGCCTGCAATCCCAGTAACCAACAAGAATGAAGCAGGAGAATTGCAAGTTTGAGACCAGCCTAGGCAGTTAAATAAGACCCAGTTTCAAAATAAAACAGAAAGGGATTATAGCTCAGTGTACAGCACTTGCCCAGCATGTGAAAGGCCCTGGGTTTAATCTCCAGTAATAAAATAAATAAATAAATAAATAAATAAATAAACAAACAAACAAATAATCAATCTACTGTTTCTTACATGTTGATTGTATATCCTACAACTTGGCTGAATTTATTTATCAGTTCTAACAGCTTTGACATAAACTATTTAGGTTTTTCTATGTATAAAATCATGTCATCTGCAAACATGAATAATTTGACTTCTTCCTTTCCAATTTGAATTGGAACCCTCTATTTCTATTGCTAAAATTGATTTTGCAGTAATATAGTAAATAAGAGTGGTTGAAGTAGACATCCTTGTCTTGTTCCTGATCTTAGAAGAAATGGTTTCAACTTTTCCCCGTTTGGTATGATTTTGCTATGGGTTCTCCATATATAGCCTTCAGTGTTTTGAGGTTTGCTTCTTCTATGCCTAATTTGTTGAGTTTTTCTCAGAAAGATGTGGAGAGTGGTGACTGAGACTGGGAGAGCAGTGACTGAGGTTGGGGGTCTCTGATGACCTCATGGCTGTGGCATGCCTGTTGCCTGGGAATGTTTCTGTGCAAGGGCACAGGATGCTGAGCTGCTGTGGTAAAACCCTGCATGAGGAGGCTCTGTGCAAGAGTCCTCTCAGCTCTGACCTTGATCTCAGGCACATAGTTCCTGGGAATGGAGGAATTCTTATGCTAGACAACCACAGTGTTTCACCATCTCCGCTTCTCCTGAGCTTGCCTGCTTTACAGTAACGTTAAGCAATGGACTTTCTTGAGAGCTACACAAAGCTCTCAAGTGCAGAGCATTGCACTTTGCAACTGTGTATTGCAACTGTGGAAAAGTTACATGGATGTTCTAGTTTCTGCAACTTTCCTGAGTGCAAGGAAAAATGCTTACATAGTCTCTAAACTGATAATGAGACATATGTAAATAAAGATTTCTGGCCTAACTCTTTAGATCTGCATCTCCATCAGAAAGCAGCACTTCACCTGATCCCATCTTCAAAATCTGCATTTGTGAGTCTTTATTTTCTAATCCCTCATTGCCCCTCACCAGAACCCACAAGTTTGGCCACACTAGATGCAGCAGAAAGGGATGCTGAATCTTATCAAACTATCTTTCCATCTACTCAAATGATCATGTGGATTCTTCCCTTCATTCTTTTCATATGTTATATCATAATTATTGATTTGTGAATATAGAACCCTGGTGTTATGGTTTAGATATGAGATGTCCCCCAAAAGTTCATGTTTGAGAAAATACTAGAATATTCAGAAGTGAAATGATTGCATTGTGAGAGCATTAACCTAATCAGTGCATTAAACCACTTGAATGGATTAACTGGGTAGTAACTATAGGCAGGTAGGGGGTGGCTGGAGGAGGTAGGACACTGGGGGCTACCTTTGGGGTATATATTTTGTCTCTGGCAAAAACTCTTGTTTCCTGATGGGCATATTCCAAGCTGCTTTCCTCCACATGCCCTTCTGCCATGATGTTCTGCCTTACCTGGGGATCAGAGCAATGAAATTGGCCATCTGTAGACTGAGTCTTATGAAATTGTGAGCACCAAATAAATCTTTCCTCTTATAAAATTGTTCTTGTCAGGTCTTTTGGTCACTGTGGTAAAAAAGTTGATAAAAAAACACCTGAGACGAATGCACTTAATAGAGATGTTTTGATATTTTAACATGCTGTTAAATTTAGTTTTCTAGTATTTCATTGAAAAAAGTTGCGTCTATGTTCATTAGAAATTCAGTTCTATAGTTTCTCTCTCTCTCTTTCTCTCTCTCTCTCCCTCCCTCCCTCCCTCCCTCCCTCCCTCTCTCCCTCCCTCCCTCCCTCTCATATCATTGTATACTTTTGGCATCAGGATAATTAATGCTGGCCTCATAAAAAGAGTTCAGCATTTAGTTTCTTACATCTCCTTTTTCGTAATAGTTGAAGAAAATGGAATTAGCTTTTTAAATATTTTGCACAATTCAGAAGTAAAGCTATCAGATTCTGTGCTTTTTTAGATGGGAGATTTTATATTACTCATTAAATCTCATTACTCAGTATTGGGCTGTTTAGATTTTCTATGTCTTCTGATTCAATTTTAATAGACGATATGTATTCAGGAATTTAAGCATGTCTCTAGGTTTTCCAGTTTACAATTGCTCATAGTAGTTTTTTTAGATACTTTATAATTCTGCCTCTTTTTATTTTCTGATCTTATTTATTTGATTCTTCCCTCATTTTTCTTGTTTTGGCTAATTGCTAGAGATGTTTTCTCTTGGTTGAAATCTTATATTTTCTCATTTATCTTTACTGTTTTTTGATATTCTTTTGCATCTCACTGATTTTTTTAAGGACCATTATTTTTTCAGGCATTTTATAGATTTCTTTCAAATTTTGATCTATTAATGAAGAATGATTATTTTCCTTTGGATATGTCATGTTTTCTTTTATGTTTATTGGGTTTCTAACTGATTTCTACACATTTAATATGATGTTTGCTTCTTCTAATTTTATGAGGTAGCTTCTGTAGAGAAGTATCTTTTTCATTTAGGTGGGATATAGGATATCAGTTGGGTAAGTACCTTGGGTGTGGGTATGGGGAGCTCAAAAGTGTAATCTCCATGTCATTTCTGAGTTTTTGATTGGTCCAGCTGTGTCCTGAATGCCTCAGTATGGTTCATAAAGGATGGTGTACACCTTTGCAGTAGACATCACCTTCCATTGATATCAATCCTCAGGTTCCATAAGTTAAGAATCGATGGTGCTGGGGCTTTTTGACAGTACCTACCAGAGTCTTGGTGGTGCAGGACATGGAAAGGGGTGTCCCCAGTCTGTCAGTGCCATTATAGGTGACTCCAATGGTGTGATACAAGGATACATGGTCTCTGAGACACAGATATAGGGGATAATTTATGCAGAACTCAGAATAAATGTAAGGGAAGACTGGGACGGAGCAGCAGCAGCCACAGTTATGGAACCATAGGTTGGTTCCATAGGGGAACTTCTATAGGTTCCAGAAGACGAATAGAGAAAATGCTGGGGTCTATGGCACTGGTAACTGTGCACTTAATGTTGTACAACATGAAAGGCCTACTTTAGGTCCCTTGGAGCACTTATAGTTGTTGCTAGGACTTGTAGCACTCTTAACCATTTTAATGGAGTTATTGTATCCTGGTGTCTTCTCCACATCCCAAGGGTCAAATAAAAATGGTACCAGAGCTTTCTGCAACAGGACCAGTAACCTGTAGTTCCTAGTCTGTGAACTATGGAGACTTTTCCTAGGTCCCCCAGGACATACGCAGGTAACCCTTGTTTTGTGGTACTCATATTCATGCTCCTAGGGTTATAGGATATGGAAAAGATCTTCCTTAGATTCAATGTGTGAAGTATGAGTGGTACTTGTGGCTTTGGTGTCTGTGGTCCTGGAGCTACAGAACATGGATGAAAATGTGTCTAGGTCATATGTGGAAAACTCTGGTGGGGACAAGATTTGTGGCATTGATAGCCAGAGTTCTGAATTTTTAGGACATGAATATGACATTGTCATGGGGTTTTGCACAGTATCTGAAGTCCTGAGGCCATGACAGGAAAGAAGTCCTTCCATTGTTCCCACCAGGTGAGCATAGATGGTGTTAAGATGGAAGCCACTGACAGCTACATTCCTAGAACTGCAGAATGTGACTGGGACCATTCCAAGCTCTTAATGGACGGGCATGGAGATGACAGAACTTTTGATTGCTAGCTGTAATTTGATGCTTAGGCTCAAAAGGAGAATTTCCCTACTTCCCACAGGGCAGGGAGAAGTGGGACTTGGGCTTGTGGCTATGACTGAACTGGTCCTGTAGCTTCAGGATGCTGCAGATGTTGCTTTCTGCCTAGTGAGGGGCACACCAGCCACAACCCAGGGAGCTGAGGTTTACAACTGCAGTTTGCTTTGCTCTTTTTACTAGATTGCTTTTCTCATTCTCCCTGCTGTTTAGGGTTCCTGTCACTTCCTTGCTGGTTTTCAGGGTTCTCCCTCAATCACTGTCCTTGAAATGCAGTTTTTACTCTATTGAACTGGGTTATCTGTAGTGTCCAGGGTGTTTCAAATGAAGTGTAGATAGTGGTTGAACACCAGGACTTCTCAGTCAGCTTTTCCAACTTCTAAAACTTGCTCTTGGCCTGTCATTAAATACCTGATTGGAAAAGTGATGTACCTGTCTGTAGCTTCAATTATAAAATAAGGAAGATAATATCTACTTCACAGAGTTGTTCTGAGGATTAACAGAGATGATGTGTGTAAAGCATTAGGAACGGTGCCTGCCACTCTGGACACTTATGCCCATGCCAACTATTATCATCCTATCCACCCATAGGTCCCAGGACACTGTGTCCAAAGCAGTTCTCAAATCCCATCTATGTACCAGTTACTGCCCTTGTGCTAGCTATTGTCATCTTCTGCTTGAATAATTCCAGTAGGAGCCTCCAAACTCGTCTCTTCACTTCCCTTTTGCCCTTTTCTGCATCAAAATCATCCTTTACATAATCATCAGCAGTCTCAAAGCATACACAGAGCCACATTTCCATTTCTGAAACTCTTAGGGCTGGATGTGCTTTAGAAATTAGGGTTTGGGATTTTAGAAAGTTACCCATCCTTTTCCAATTAATTACAGAACACTCTCTGTGGGACAAAGGGCAATGACCTGCAATTAAACATACCAATATTTCTACACCCCAACCTATAAACAACCATACTTATGGTAAAAAAAGATGATAATAGTATTGTAGTACATTTTTCTTAAGGAAAATGTGTAGCACTACTTCAACCTTACAAAATGACTCACTACTAATTAGCTAAATACTAAGTTAATAAATAACCATCCTGTTATATCTGATGGCTTAAGAATCTCAGAAACCCAGATAAATTAGGGTCATTCTTGTCATCACCAGCAAGTTGAATTGGGCATTTCGTGATTTCAGTGAATAAGATTCACAAGAGAGAAAGCAGCACTCTCCAGGTTACTATCTGAAGACTTTCCAGTGACTCAGGTGTGTCTATAAGGAAACTCTGAGGAAGACACAATTATCTCTGGTTTCACGGTGGATGTACATTGTTCAGGGCTACCAGTTAACTGGTCTCCTGTTCTCATCATATCACCTCTGGGAAACTTCCCACCTGTGGCTCTCACTGTCCCCAGGTCCATGCTCCCACCATGGGCTATGCCCAACAATGCTCAGTTTTGTTTCATTTTGTGTCAGCTTACTTTGACTCATTTGGATTTTAATCTTATAAACTTTATCTTACATGATATTCATATGATTTTATTCCCATTTAAATGTTAACATATGGGAGTACAAGGGGGTCTCTCCAGAGGTAGAGGAGACCTTTACCCAGGGCTTTCAGGCTCTTGACCACATTACAGGAAAGAACTTAAGAACACCACAGGTTTTACCAAGAAGAGGAAGAGTGTTATTAGTAAATCAAAGGATGGGGGAATCTCAAGAGCAAGACATATAGCCAGCACATAAGGTAGGGTTTGTTTTTATTAGGATACATAATTAGGTAGAATATGTATGATCCAATGGTACAGGACTTCCCTCATGGCAGGGGATTACCGAGCAAGATCATGTTTCCCCATTAGGGTTCTGGTCTGGTATGTAGGTTTCAGCTTATAGCTATGTCTCCTGGTCACTCAGATGATCAGTATAGCCTAGTCGAACCTTAGCCCCAAGCCTCATGAGGTTATTGAACTCTTTTCACTGAGGTCTTGTTCCTGTTTTTCAGAAAGTTTGGGGGAACTGAAAAGTTACAAAGAAATTTATGGGATGTTGAATAGCCTTATGCATTTTGACCCTTTCTGTCTCTTAGGCCCCTTTGGTCCTGTTCATGAACCATTCACAAGTTTCCCATTCTACATTCCAGCAGGGACATTTCTCCTCTAGAGTTTCAGTTTTCTGTCTGTATTCTTCAACTCATATCTCAAAATGGCATGATAGTTGACAAAATCTTCATCTGCTAATTCATTTGCAATCACAAGCACAGTTCCAAGTCTATGCCAAACATTTGCTAAAGTCTATTTATCATTTATTAACTTCATAGTAAACTCTTAACAACTGACTTCTTTCAGAAAGCTGTGGATTCTAAGCCTCTTTAAGCTGCATTAAACACAGAGTTTAAAAACTATTCATACCTCCTCTTTTT
>JAJEJO010001305.1:63295-78670 GCA_020662805.1 Glaucomys volans
AAATGCTGGGGTCTATGGCACTGGTAACTGTGCACTTAATGTTGTACAACATGAAAGGCCTACTTTAGGTCCCTTGGAGCACTTATAGTTGTTGCTAGGACTTGTAGCACTCTTAACCATTTTAATGGAGTTATTGTATCCTGGTGTCTTCTCCACATCCCAAGGGTCAAATAAAAATGGTACCAGAGCTTTCTGCAACAGGACCAGTAACCTGTAGTTCCTAGTCTGTGAACTATGGAGACTTTTCCTAGGTCCCCCAGGACATACGCAGGTAACCCTTGTTTTGTGGTACTCATATTCATGCTCCTAGGGTTATAGGATATGGAAAAGATCTTCCTTAGATTCAATGTGTGAAGTATGAGTGGTACTTGTGGCTTTGGTGTCTGTGGTCCTGGAGCTACAGAACATGGATGAAAATGTTTCTAGGTCATATGTGGAAAGCTCTGGTGGGGACAAGATTTGTGGCATTGATAGCCAGAGTTCTGAATTTTTAGGACATGAATATGACATTGTCATGGGGTTTTGCACAGTATCTGAAGTCCTGAGGCCATGACAGGAAAGAAGTCCTTCCATTGTTCCCACCAGGTGAGCATAGATGGTGTTAAGATGGAAGCCACTGACAGCTACATTCCTAGAACTGCAGAATGTGACTGGGACCATTCCAAGCTCTTAATGGACGGGCATGGAGATGACAGAACTTTTGATTGCTAGCTGTAATTTGAGGCTTAGGCTCAAAAGGAGAATTTCCCTACTTCCCACAGGGCAGGGAGAAGTGGGACTTGGGCTTGTGGCTATGACAGCACTGGTCCGTAGCTTCAGGATGCTGCAGATGTTGCTTTCTGCCTAGTGAGGGGCACACCAGCCACAACCCAGGGAGCTGAGGTTTACAACTGCAGTTTGCTTTGCTCTTTTTACTAGATTGCTTTTCTCATTCTCCCTGCTGTTTAGGGTTCCTGTCACTTCCTTGCTGGTTTTCAGGGTTCTCCCTCAATCACTGTCCTTGAAATGCAGTTTTTACTCTATTGAACTGGGTTATCTGTAGTGTCCAGGGTGTTTCAAATGAAGTGTAGATAGTGGTTGAACACCAGGACTTCTCAGTCAGCTTTTCCAACTTCTAAAACTTGCTCTTGGCCTGTCATTAAATACCTGATTGGAAAAGTGATGTACCTGTCTGTAGCTTCAATTATAAAATAAGGAAGATAATATCTACTTCACAGAGTTGTTCTGAGGATTAACAGAGATGATGTGTGTAAAGCATTAGGAACGGTGCCTGCCACTCTGGACACTTATGCCCATGCCAACTATTATCATCCTATCCACCCATAGGTCCCAGGACACTGTGTCCAAAGCAGTTCTCAAATCCCATCTATGTACCAGTTACTGCCCTTGTGCTAGCTATTGTCATCTTCTGCTTGAATAATTCCAGTAGGAGCCTCCAAACTCGTCTCTTCACTTCCCTTTTGCCCTTTTCTGCATCAAAATCATCCTTTACATAATCATCAGCAGTCTCAAAGCATACACAGAGCCACATTTCCATTTCTGAAACTCTTAGGGCTGGATGTGCTTTAGAAATTAGGGTTTGGGATTTTAGAAAGTTACCCATCCTTTTCCAATTAATTACAGAACACTCTCTGTGGGACAAAGGGCAATGACCTGCAATTAAACATACCAATATTTCTACACCCCAACCTATAAACAACCATACTTATGGTAAAAAAAGATGATAATAGTATTGTAGTACATTTTTCTTAAGGAAAATGTGTAGCACTACTTCAACCTTACAAAATGACTCACTACTAATTAGCTAAATACTAAGTTAATAAATAACCATCCTGTTATATCTGATGGCTTAAGAATCTCAGAAACCCAGATAAATTAGGGTCATTCTTGTCATCACCAGCAAGTTGAATTGGGCATTTCGTGATTTCAGTGAATAAGATTCACAAGAGAGAAAGCAGCACTCTCCAGGTTACTATCTGAAGACTTTCCAGTGGCTCAGGTGTGTCTATAAGGAAACTCTGAGGAAGACACAATTATCTCTGGTTTCACGGTGGATGTACATTGTTCAGGGCTACCAGTTAACTGGTCTCCTGTTCTCATCATATCACCTCTGGGAAACTTCCCACCTGTGGCTCTCACTGTCCCCAGGTCCATGCTCCCACCATGGGCTATGCCCAACAATGCTCAGTTTTGTTTCATTTTGTGTCAGCTTACTTTGACTCATTTGGATTTTAATCTTATAAATTTTTATCTTACATGATATTCATATGATTTTATTCCCATTTAAATGTTAACATATGGGAGTACAAGGGGGTCTCTCCAGAGGTAGAGGAGACATTTACCCAGGGCTTTCAGGCTCTTGACCACATCACAGGAAAGAACACCACAGGTTTTACCAATGAGAGGAAGAGTGTTATTAGAAAATCAAAGGATGGGGGAATCTCAAGAGCAAGACATATAGCCAGCACATAAGGTAGGGTTTGTTTTTATTAGGATACATAATTAGGTAGAATATGTATGATCCAATGGTACAGGACTTCCCTCATGGCAGGGGATTACCGAGCAAGATCATGTTTCCCCATTAGGGTTCTGGTCTGGTATGTAGGTTTCAGCTTATAGCTATGTCTCCTGGTCACTCAGATGATCAGTATAGCCCAGTCGAACCTTAGCCCCAAGTCTCATGAGGTTATTGAACTCTTTTCACTGAGGTCTTGTTCCTGTTTTTCAGAAAGTTTGGGGGAACTGAAAAGTTACAAAGAAATTTATGGGATGTTGAATAGCCTTATGCATTTTGACCCTTTCTGTCTCTTAGGCCCCTTTGGTCCTGTTCATGAACCTTTCACAAGTTGCCCATTCTACATTCCAGCAGGGACATTTCTCCTCTAGAGTTTCAGTTTTCTGTCTGTATTCTTCAACTCATGTCTCAAAATGGCATGATAGTTGACAAAATCTTCATCTGCTAATTCATTTGCAATCACAAGCACAGTTCCAAGTCTATGCCAAACATTTGCTAAAGTCTATTTATCATTTATTAACTTCATAGTAAACTCTTAACAACTGACTTCTTTCAGAAAGCTGTGGATTCTAAGCCTCTTTAAGCTGCATTAAACACAGAGTTTAAAAACTATTCATACCTCCTCTTTTTTAAATAATAAGTATCATTAAAGCATAAAAGTATCATTTTAATGTTTTATTAATACATTAGAGTTATGTATAATAATGGGGCTCATTTTGACATAATCATACATATGCAGACTATAGCTTGCTCCACTTCAGTCCCCAGTACTTCCCCTTTACCTCCTCTCCTCCCTCCCCTGATCCTCTTCCCTACTCTACTGATCTTCCTTCTATTTATTTACATTTTTTTAAATTAGTGCTTTACAGATACACATTAAGGCAAAATTCACTGGGTAAGTCATATATGTACATAGCACAGCCTGGTCAATTTTGTTCTGCAGCATTTCCTCCCTTGTAAAGTCCCTTCTCCCCCCCCCCAATTCCCTTCCTCTGCTCTACTGCTCTCCCTTCTATTTACATAGGATGCCTCCCCACCCCTTTTTTTTTAAGATTTCTTAGTCATAAGATTTCAACCCAGGTACAATACTGGGAAGATTAAAAACCCTAACTTCACTTTTAGCAAGAAGTTTAGCACAATGGTCTGTAAAAGAAGTTTAAGCCATGGTTACAAAGTGACTGTTGAAAACCAGTTAGAAAATTTATCTCTGTTTGTGTTTTCTTTTTTCTTTTTCTTTTTTTTTTTTTTTTTTCTTTTCTTTTCTTTTTTCTTTTTAACAATGCAGAAGTAAAACACACCTTTCAGACTTCCTGGATTTTGGCTTTTTCCAGTCACTGCCCCTTTCACTTGAGGTGAGCATTATCACATGCAAGGACAGTTCAGTTAGAATCTGTAATAGCTTTTATACTCTCTTGTTGGGTATTATAAATTTTTTTATAAAGTGATCCCAGTATATGGCTATTTTTCCAGCCGAATAAATTTATTCACTATTTCATCAAATAGTCTAATGGGGAATTTTTTCCATGTAGTTCTGAGCTACTTCATAATGTCCACTGCCTTTCCAACCATGGGTTTTTTTCAGATGCTTTACACCACCAATGCTCACCTGGGGACAGTTTTGCATGCAACACCTCCCAGCCAGGGCCCACCAGGAGACATTTGAGAATTTATCTGGATCAAAATGTCAGTGGTGCCGAGGTTGAGAATATTAGTGCTATTTCTAAAAATTCTTTTCACCTGGTGCTTAAACATTCCTCTTCCAATTCAGTTCTTTGTGGTTTGTTTTAGTTTGTTTCATTACAAAAGCAAACAAACCAAAGCTTGACACTTGCATCAATTCACCACTTTCTTTTTTAATCCATTTGATCAATACATTTTTCATTTTTTTTCTTTGTACAATGTTTTTCAATATTTCATGAGTTCTTGGTCCTCCCAATCTCTGTTAACTTTCGGCAACTCTCCTTTGTAAGGCATAAATGCTGATGACTGCTACAAATATTTTTCAGTACAATCCATCAAAATTAACCAGTTAGTCCACATTCTGTACTATGAATAATATCAGATTATTGCATTCATTTGTCTCACTTTTAACTACAGTTTTAAAACTTTTCCTGAGTTCAATTAAATATAAAAAACAAAAAATTATATATACATATGTATGCATATACATACATACATACTGCATTTATACAATACATGTATGTTTCCTTATATCGCAACTACAGAAGCACACGTGACTGATTGACACTTAAGAGCTCTAAGACACATCTTTACCTTTACCTCCTCAGGTCAGATTTGACAATTGAATTTTGCATCACATTTTTTAAAAACATCCTGTTTTCTGAGCTCCCTGAATTTGGAAATTCAAAAAGGAGATTGTGGACCTATATTAGGGTCTGATTTTACTCTCCTTAAACTTCTGCAGTGTTTTGCCATTACTTAGTATAAATCCAAAATCCTGACATCCACCATAGGCTCTTAAATGTCCTGCTCCCCGTGATTTCTCAAATCTGACTTTTACCTTCCCTGTCTCCCTTTATGTGCTTAGGTGCCTGTGTCTTCTAGTTTTTTGAAGTTCATCAGTTCTTTCAAGCTTTCTCACATGGTATTACATTTACCTGACATGGACTTCTCTTTTTCCCCAAAACATATACCTATGCCACATTCTCCCTCTAGTTCAAATCACATTTTTCTTTCCTTTTTTTTTTTTTTTTTTTAAGTTGAGAAGTATTTCTTTTCTGGAATCCTATTGTCATTTAGATCTTTTTGCTATTCTCTGGTAACAGAACTTCATACTTTTCTTCTGACATTTCTCATTCCTGCATAACTGTCACTGAATTAAGCTCCAGGGGTGGAGGGGCTATGTCTGTTTTTCCCTCTTTGGAGTCCCAGGTGCAGTACAGGGTCAGCATAAGGAAGAATTTACAGAATGATGTTAGGTAAAGGAGAGGTCAAGGGCTATGGACATGAGAGGTGGGAACAGTGTCCTTAGGGTGGATGCCCACCAAGGCGAGGCTGTTCAGGTGACATGGGATCAGAGGTGTGTCCCCACCACTTTGGTTCTCTGTCCCAGTCAGATGAAAGATGAAGCCCTGGGTGCTGATACTTGGGGTTGGGGGCACGTGTGAGTCAAATAGGGGTGTCCTAGTGCCCTCCACCACCTCCCTCCCCACCCAGTCACCCTGCTTTTGCCTTAACCGTCAGTCTCCTCCCAGCAAACCCACTTGAGACCCATATTTCCTGTCTCCACAGCACGATTCGTGCAGCAGATGAAGGCTGAGTGTCATTTCTTCAACGGGACAGAGCGGGTGTGGCATGTGACCAGATACATCTTTAACCACGAGGAAGTCCTGCGCTTCGACAGCGATGTGGGGGAATTCCAGGCGGTGAGCGAGCTGGGCCGGCCCATAGCTGAGGACTTGAACAGCCAGAAGGACATCCTGGACAATTACCGCGCAGCTGTGGACAGGTGCAGAAACGACTTTGCATTCGTTAGCCTAATGTTAAAGCGGAGAGGTAAGGGCTGGAGCGACCAGGTGGGTGGAGGAGGGCTGCGTGTGTGTGTGTGTGAGAGAGAGAGAGAGAGAGAGAGAGAGAGAGAGAGAGAGACAACTTCCTATTTTTTTTACTTATTAGCACAGATATTTTTACATAATTAAAACGATTATGAAACTGGCTTTCAAGTTATAATTTTGTTCGTTAACTTATTAATATTACTACATTTTTATAATGCTAATAGCATTTAAGTAGTGACATTTTTCTTTGTTTAGTAGGGCAATTTACCTCTCATTCTCCTTTATTAGATCTTTTTCCCCCATGTTGCCAAATACTTAGTTTAAAATACATGTCTTCTTATTTTTAATTTCCATTTTTTTCATTTCTAAGTTCTTGGACATTTTTCACATTTATTGGTCAACTGTCATCTGCTCTGATAATTATCTAATGTTTAGTACCTCTGGGGTCCTATTGTTTTTCTCAATATTTGAAGGGATTTCTATGCAGTAAGATTATTAACACTTTGTTGATATTTGCTTCAGCATTTTTTTCACTTTATGGCTTTAAATTTTGATTATTTTTATTGCTTTCTATGCTAATAATTTAAACGCTTTTATTTAATGAAATTTTCTACAACATTGTTATTGTTAACCAGTTATTCTTAAATCTCTCATTTTGTAGTATTGAGAAATGTTTCTCCCAGGTTTCTCCTTTTATAAATAACACATGATTGAGATTGGTTATGTCAGGGATTATCCCAGGCACTTAGCACACGTTAATGTCTAGGCCTCAAGCATCAGCTAAAAAGAGAGAGAATTATAAAATAATAACAATTCCAATAGTAGGTGTGCTTGATTTGCAAAGGAGAGGGATTCATCCTCAGAGTGTCAATATAACAACTTTAAAAGGAATGACTTTCCTTGCTATATTCCCTCTCCTCGGACTCAGAGAATCACTTTTGTCTGTCCCTGCTTCTCAGGGGGAAGCCCTCTCTGAAGCGTTTTAAGATGTAAGTCCATCAAGGTAGCAAGGATAGACTCCATCAAAATTACTTTAAGTCATATTTTTTTTCCTCAAAGTAAACAAGGATAATAAACTCCTAACGTATATTGAAGATATACATATTTTAGGTATAACAATGCTTACAGTGTCAATATATTCTTTTACTGGGAAATCTGAAGCACAAAGAAATGTAAAAAAAAAAAGAAAGAAAGAAAGAAAGAAAGAAAGAAAGAAAGAAAGAAAGAAAGAAAGAAAGAAAGAAAAAAGAAAAGCAAAGAAGAGAAAAGAAAAAAAGAGAATTCTTCCAGGATCAACTAGTAAGAGGCAAAATCTAAGACAGGTGTGGTGGTGCATGCCTGTAATCCCAGCAGCTCAGTGGGAGGTTGAGGCAGGAGGATTGTGAGCTCAAAGCCAGTCTCAGCAATTTAGTGAGGTGCTGAGCAACTTAGTGAGACCCTGTCTCTAAATAAAATATAAAATGGAGGAAGGGCACACTGGGGATGTGGCTCAGTGGTTAAGTGTCCCTGGGTTTAATCCCTCATACCAAAAAAAAAGAGGCAAAATTTGGATTTAAATTCTAGCAGTTCAGAAATCATACTTTCAATTAGCTCCCTCTATGTTTTGCAAAGCTTGTAAATATTTTAATTCAATAATGAATATTTTTTTCAAGCTATGACAAAACTTAGCATATTCTTCCCAAATCTCTCAAATTAATGGGCTCCTGCTATAAGGATTAAATTCATGGCACATGACACTCTTAGGCCAATGGCCAGCTCTGAGGAGCCCTGCTGCACTTGAGCCTGGAGTTGGAGGGAAACAGAAAGGCAGCCAACCAAGGAGGATACCTCTGCCTTCCTGACTTATTCTCTTCACCTTTTCTCCCCTAGTTAAGCCAAAGGTGACTGTGTATCCCTCAAAGACGCAGCCCCTGCAGCACCACAACCTCCTGGTCTGCTCTGTGAGTGGCTTCTACCCAGGCTACATTGAAGTCAGGTGGTTCCGGAATGGCCAGGAGGAGGAGGCTGGGGTTGTGTCCACAGGCCTGATCCAGAATGGAGACTGGACCTTCCAGGTCCTGGTGATGCTGGAAACAGTTCCTCAGAGTGGAGAGGTTTACAGCTGCCAGGTGAAGCACCCAAGCCTGATGAGTCCTGTCACAGTGGAATGGAGTGAGTGAGAAGCTTCCTGAACTTATAACTTCCTACCCACCAAGAATGAGAATTGGCTAATCTCTGAGTGTAAGATTTCTCTTCTCCCTATACCATAATTTCATTTGCTCCATGTTCTCCTTTCCTGTAACATAGGTCATGGGGATAGCCCTGTGATTGTATCTACAAAACACATATGTGCCCTAGGGAAGTAATTATGCCCATTAGTCCAAAGAGATGTTTAAGTGTTTTGAACCTTCCCATAATACCATAGGTTAATGTCACTATATGGATTCAGCTCAACATGACCACAGCCATCTTGAATAGTGCCACCATGATAGCCCCAGAGTAATCCTAGTTGGTTTTTCCTGTATAGTTTTCTAGAAAATTATAAATAGACAAACCATTAGAGTGGTATGTGCAGCTTTACAACCAGACTCTGAAACCAGAAATATGCCCTTTCTCTTTTATATTAACTAAAGATAAACCAACCAGGTACATTCCAGCTTCAGTGAAATTACTTTAGTCCCAATCATAAGCTCTACTTGAAGCTGTTTCTACTAATAGATTGTGCTCTATGCAACTCTAGTCTGTCTCCCTCTATTCCTTCTATCTCCTGGCACCTTGGGACTAGTTCTCATACCTAGACCATGATGTTCATTCATCATCTATTTCAGTGCTTGGACCCACTATATTGACTGATTAAGAAGGAAGATGCAAAGACTTAGATGTTCCCCAGCAGTAAGCATTTCAAAAAACAAAGATTTTAGTACACCTGGTGCATGCTCTGGGTACCCCACTACTTATCATGCCAATACAGTTAGATGTCACAGTATGGAAGATGGCATGAGTTGGGCCCTCTGGCAAGAACAAGGAAAAAAGGTACCTCTAGGTTTTTGGTCACAGCTCTAGAAGGAAGTGGAAACTAGACAACTCCTTTAGAATGGAGTTTCTACAATGCCCTATTATACTTGGAGTCACTGATCAAGACTTTGCTGGTCACAGTATGAACTGGGCCACCTAAAAAATAGGTAGGAAGATGGCCTATTTCACCAACCTCAATCTCCTATAATACAGGCCCTTATTCAAAATAAGTGGCATGTATATTTACAACAATCCTTTCCCACAACTTATTGTGGAAAATGCTGGGCTCCTTTACCTGTGAAATTCTTCATCACCCACCTGTCTGTTAGATGACATGGTGGCAGAAGCAGATGGGCAGCCCAGTGCCTATGATCTCCTAAGTACAGGTACCCTCATATCTGAAAATGCTTGGTATACAAGTGGATAGAGCTGGGAGAACTCATGTATCTGAACTACTGCTATAGTAATTCCTGCCAATGATTCTATCTGCTTTGAGAAAGGAGAAACTTGGAGCAGCTAATGGATTCCTGATGGAAGAAATTGAATATTATTATCATTTGCACAATTTTTTCTCTCTCTTTTTGTGCATATGCTTTTGTTGTTTCTGTGAACTCTTCCTGCAAGTCAGACAAATGACTTCAAAGTGTGGTGACTACACAACACCAAACCCCTCACAAATTAGAGCATGTCTCAAGAAGAGGGTGTGCATGAGATAGTAAGAGGTAGTTAGCAGGGGTGGAATGGAATCAGCCTGGCATGACTGCCACCATCTTGAGTAACAACTGTCGTGATTGCCCGAGGTAGAACCACTTGGCTTTTCCAGCATCATTTCCCAGCAAACAATGACTAGATAACAACTGTTGGAGTGATGTGTAGAGCTTTATAACTGGTCTCTGGTGCTGAGAACGTGCCTAAATTTTTTATATTAGCTTAAAACAAACCAGATATTTTGGCTTGGATGAAGTCACTTTTGTCTTAACTTAGATATTTGCCCCTCCTTCTGCCTCAGATTGTAGGATCCACTTGGTCTTGCTGCTGCCAAGGGCCACATTTTTGTCATGAAGTCCCATAATTAATTGCACTCTGTGAGATCCTCTCTCTGTTGTCGTAACAGTTTAGTTTGGGTCTTGGCCTATTGTCACTATTTGACTAGGCCTCAACCTGTGGGTCTTTGTCCCTTCTGGAGGGGGTAAGGCCGACGAGGTAACCAACGCCCTCGGGAGAGCAAGTTCCAGACCAGTCTCAAATTTATTCAAAGAATTACAGCACTTTTATAGATGAGGGGAGTCCGAGAACAAAGAACCAGTGGTGTAACATGATAGTCTGTGAAGATGGCCCAATGAGGAGTCACACAGTTTACCAAAGGGCGGAGGGAGAGGGTGAGGAGAGTGAAGCTCACCTGGGGCATATGTCCGCAGACAGGTCAGACCACTCGCGAGTGTTCTCCAGCGAGCATGTAGGAATCCCGTGTTTTCAGCAAAGGATTATGCCCTTCCGTAGCCTTTGGAGGATATGCCTCGGTGGCTTCTTTCTACCTCCCCACACTCTGTCTGCCTCTTTCTTTGCTCTCATGTCACTTTGGATCTCATTTTCATACAATGAACTCAGAATGTTCCAGAACAGACACTTTCTTATCCTGACTCCAGATCCTGCCCCTTTGGGTTTCTGGTGCTGTTGCTTTGGGTTGTTCATTGTGATATTAGAAGAGAAGCAATGCAGGGACCTTGCTAACACCCAAGAGAACCTATCTCAGGTGTTCCTTTCATTATCTCTGTCAGGTCGGATTTGGGTGACTGCAGGGGGAGGGAGCAAGGACACCTAGCAACACACTGCACCAGAAGTGACCAATCAGAGGCACCTTTTCCTGGGCAGGACCCCTAGCCCCTTCCCCCCCTGCTTTGGGAGCAGCCAAAGCCATGTGTGATTTCTTCTGGCTCTCCCACCCTGACTTTCACCCCGGGGGGCTGGAGAGTTTGCCCTGAAGCACAAACTCTAATAAATCCTAATCCAACTACCTTTGTCTGACTCTGGTGGTCCCGAACCCACTCCAGGGAGCTTACATCTTTGGCCACCCGCCGCCTGCGAGTTTACAGTCTCTGTCATCCTAGACAAGCTATGTGACCTCCCTGGGTCACAGACTAGGTGTTATTTCAGGGGGATGACTTTTTTAAAATTTTTAAATTTGTTTTAATTAGTTTTACATGACAATACAATGCACTTTGATACATCATATATAACGGAGTATAATTTCTCATTCTTCTGGTTATACATGATGTAGAATCCCACTGGTCATATAGTTATATATGTACTCAGGGTAACAATGTCTGATTCACTTTACTCTCATTCCTACCCCAATACCCCCTCCCCTCCCTTCACCCCCCTCTACCTAATCTAAAGTAACCCTATTCTTCCCTAGACACCCCCTCATTGTGAGTTAGCATCTGCTTATCAGAGAAAACATTCGGCTTTTGATTTTGGGGGACTGGTTTATTCACTTAGCATGATATTGTCCAGTTCCATCCATTTACCAGCAAATGCCACAATTTCATTCTTCTTTAAGGCTGAGTAACATTCCATCATACATGTATGTATACACACACACACACATACACACACACCACATTTTTTTTCCATTCATCTGTTGAAGGGCAAGTACCTTGGTTTCATAGTTTAGCTACTATGAATTGAGCTGCTATAAACATTGATGTGGCTGCATCACTGTAATATGCTGATTTTAAGTCCTTTGGGTATAAACCAAGGAGTGGGATAGCTGGGTCAAATGGTGGTTCCAGTCCAAGTTTGCTGAGGATCTCCATACAGCTTTCCAGAGTGGTTGCACCAATTTGCAGTCCCACCGGCAATGTATGAGTGTACCTTTTTCTCCACATCCTCGCCAACATTTATTGTTGTTTGTATTCTTGATAATTGCCATTCTGACTATGGTGAGATGAAATCTTAGAATAGTTTTGATTTACATTCCTCTAATTGCTAAAGATGTTGGACATTTTTTCATACATTTGTTGATCAATTGTATTTCTTCTGTGAAATGTCTGTTCAGTTCCTTAGCCCATTTATTGATTGGGTTAATTTGTGTGTGTGTGTGTGTGTGTGTGTGTGTGTATGTGTTTAGTTTTAGTTTTTTGAGTTCTTTATATATCCTGAAGATTAATGTTCTATCTGAGGTAAATGTGGTAAAGATTTTCTCCCATTCTGTAGGCTCCCTCTTCATGTTATTGTTTCCTTTCCTGAAAAGAAGCTTTTTAGTTTTAATCCATCCTATTTGTTGATTCTTGATTTTACTTCTTGTGCTTTAGGAGTCTTGTTAAGGAGTCAGATCCTGGATGATGACATTTTAATGAATTCAATGCATGAATCTTGTAGTTGCTTGATGTGAGTTTTAAATCTGTCTTTCCAGGGGTGTAGTCGAGCCTTCTTCCTCCAGTCTCAAAATTTTGTCTCCCATGGTCTCTATAGAGATGCATTAGGGGCAAAAATCACTAAACCTGGCTTCTTCTCTCAGGGGCACAGTCTGAGTCTGCATGGAGCAAGATGCTGAGTGGAGTTGGGATCTTTGTTCTGGGTCTGCTCTTCCTTGGGGTGGGGATGTTCATCCACTACAGGAATTAGAAAGGTAAGGAACCAGTTTGTATCTGAGACTCTCTATAGACTTTTCTGGAAGAAGAAACAGAGCTTTGCTGAGGTTAGTTCTCAGGAGATCAGTGTCCTTGTACAGAACTTATCTTTCCTCGGGTGACTTCAAATTTCCTAGAAAACTGGAAATCGACACTCTATAGTAACTGTCAAAACCTAAGGGGCTGTGGCTTGTAGAGATAAAAGAAAGGTTAACAACTGGAGATACTGGGTCAAGAACCTAGGATAATTAAGGAAGAACTGCTGAATGCTGCATTTGTGTGACAGAAGCTTCCTAGTCACACACTCTCAGTTTGTGCTCTGCCCTCTGCCCTGGCTGGTGTGGGTTATGGTGTTGAGAAATCTCAAGTGGCAGATCTGAGACTCGGGGCATTAAGGTTGGAGCAGATGTGCCTCCACATCTTTAAGTATTTATCTTCCCAGGATGCCTCAGACTTCAGCCAACAAGTGAGGTCCTTTGATCCTCTCTCAGAGACAGATTTGCTTTCCCTACAATAGAAGGTAGAGGTGACAAGACCTGAGATAGAAATAATGGGAAAGGCTTTGAATCCAAATTTCTGACCAGGCAGCGTGCTCTAAGTCTTCTTTCCACTTAATAAAAGACACGTGCAGGTAGCATTGGCTCAGGGACACTTGAGAACTTTTTTCTCTTTGTACTGCAGTGCTGTCGTGAGAGGCCGTGAAAGGGGAAAGGAAGCCATTTACAGGGTTAGGACTGAAACACATTGTCCTCTGCCTTCTGCAGGACTCCTAAGCTGTAGAGAAGGTGACAACACTGAAGAAAGGACCCAGGTGTTGCCTCTCCATGTCATGAAAAGTTTTCCTGCTTGGCTCTCCTTCTTCCACAGAGACAGTGCTTTCTCAGAACTCGGTTTCCTCTGGTTCAGTGACCCCACAGAATTCGTCCTCCCTGCTGGCTTCCTGAGCCCATGCCCCTGACCTGGAAGCCCCAGTGCAGCCCCAGGAGGTCCTTCTCTCCATTTTCTCCTGACCCCTGAGTATTCAACTCACTGCCTCCAGTGGGTCTGAACTCACCTTGTGCCACCTTATTACATTTTCCTCAAATAAACATGGAGTGAAAAAAGAAATGGAGGACCGCATCACAATATAACAATGGCTTTCGTTTATGTATGAGTATGTAAGATAATCCATTTGTTAAATAGGTGGAGTTATCCTTTCCCAAGCATACAGATCTGTCAAGCATAATGCTCTACACCATGACTATATATGATTTTTGTCAATTTAAAAATTGGTTCAAAAATTTAAAAGGCAATGCCAGAAAGTCAGCACAGCACTATAACAATTAAAGCAAATTTGATGAAAAGTATTTGACAGAAAACAAGCTAGAAAAATAAAAATAAATCAGAACTTTTTTTTGTTTAGTTGCTCTATGCATTTATTATCTATTATTAATGCAGAAAGGGGACAAAAAGCTCACAAACAATCTACACAATTCACAGGACACACAGCAGGGAGAAAAGTGACTTAGATGAATCAACAATATTCTAGGGTCTTGGTGGACGCATTCCTGGGGGAGGTGGACCTCTAATTCCTGGTGGTGGGGGCCTCATTCCAGGAGGGGGCATGCCTAT
Source organism: Glaucomys volans (assembly GCA_020662805.1). Lineage (NCBI taxonomy): Eukaryota > Metazoa > Chordata > Mammalia > Rodentia > Sciuridae > Glaucomys > Glaucomys volans. Next base: position 77,563 of record JAJEJO010001305.1, read on the forward strand.
TGGCATCCCTCGAGCAGGGGGAAGCCCAATTGGTGGGCCCATGGGTGGTCTCATACCAGGTGGAGGAGCCATAATGCCTGGTGGTGGGGTTGCTCTGCTGACAGGTGGAAGTGGAGTCCCCCGTCCTGGTGGTACTGTGTTGGGGCTCCAGCAATGCTGGCAGGAGCAGCAACAGCAGCAGCTGCTACAGTGCCTCTTCCTCGTGGAGTCATTTCCTGCTGGGATGGACCCCCAACTCCTCTGACAGGGCCTGCTAATCCAGCCGGAGCCTGGGGAATTGGCACACCAGCTGGTACTCCTCTGCCAGCTGCCCTCCCAACCCCAGGACCTCCTGCAGCTCCAGCAAGTGGCACCCGAGCAATTCCAGTATCTTTAGGGGGTGGTCCCTCCACTGTCATGGATACCAAATTCTCCCCACGCAGCAACACCAGACCTAAAACCCGCTTTTCTTCACGCTCTGGCTGTTTTGCATTCTTTGGCTTGATTTTCCTGAATCGTCACAATCACAGAGGATCAAATTCATATGCTTGTCAAAAGCCTTAAAGGTGCCAATGAAGATTCAGCCATCTTGCAGGATACATCTCATTCTATAGTCAATGTGCTGCAGCATCTTGCTACTCTTGCCCACAGTCATGATTGCTGTTCCACCAAAGTCACTGTCAACAGTAAAATTTTGGGATCCTTAATACCTAAGAGAAGGCTTGCTACAGATAAAGGTATGATGCAGGTTTTCCTATAAACAATGCAAGCTGGGCAGAAGCTTCAGAAACAGTAGATAGAGCCTGCAGAGGAAAGCATGTTACAGCTGTTATTTTTTTTCCTTGGAATCAGCTACCTTGATGTTCCAATACTGCTTTAACCACCTCTTGGTGTCTCAGCTAAGAAGGCCTATCTCAGTTCCGCCTGAAAATCCACCACAGGTACTTGTTGCTGCTGAGAACGCCTTGGGTACAACTGACACCATTTTACTTTATCTTCTATGTTATTTGCATGTGCGTCTTTAATTATTTTAGTCTCTTCATTCTATGAAACTTTTGTTCTAAACTAAAACATGATTCTGACCTAAATTGGTTCTCAGCCCACACTGTACTCACTCTTGATTGCTCAG